>CM062811.1:8054008-8654008 GCA_031772625.1 Pinus tabuliformis | reverse complement strand
TATGTTTTTTCAAAGTAGAAAATAATTTTTTTTATTATGTTAATTACAATAATAATTATATTAAAATATTAACGATTAACAATTGAACATAATTATTGATCCTACAAATTCGTTTAATTTAATTTGAAATTATAAACTAATATGCAAATTATGTTGTGATGTTTATCTTAAAAAATCAATAATATATATTCATTTTTATATTATACATTATTTCTTCTTATATTATAAATCAAATCAATTCAATATGTAATATAAGATTAATACATAAAATAATATATTACATTTATTATTGGTTTTGTATGTAGTATTTTGCTCACATCTTATTATAAAATTTAATTGTATAATTTAAACAATATAAATTTTAATTAATAATATGTTATACAATTAAAAATTTATGAATTTATATTTATAATTTATTTTAAGTTATTTAAGTAAAAAAGACAAATGCATTATTTGTTCAATGATCATGATTTTTTCTTAAAAAGCTCATTTTTATTTATAGTCATATCAATAAAACTTTTTTTATTAATTTTAATTTGAGACAACTTTTCAATTGAATTTAACCATGGTTACATAGATTGTGATGCAAAAAGTGAATTACAAATTCATAAATATTATTTTATTGGTTTGACTATTATTTTATTATTTCCTTAGGTGGCCCTTTTTAGACCTTAAAATTCCCCTAATGAAGGTAAGCTCTATGATCGAGTTGTTTCCATCTTGATTGACCTTGGATCAACTTACAATTATGTTAATCCTAACTTGGTGGATAAGTGTGGGTTGAGAAAAGAAATGCATGCAGAGTCTTGGTTAGTGCAGTTGGCTACATGTACTAAGAAGAGAGTTTATCACTGGGTAAGAGCTTGTGCATTTGAGTTGAATGGTATGCCTACAACAACACATATGAATGTATTTCCATTGGGATCATAAAATATGCTTCTCTGTATGGATTGGTTGTATCTTCACAAGACTAAGGTGGATTGCTACAACAAGGCCATTTAGTGCTTGTATGACATTATAGAACATAGAGTCTTGCAGAGTAAGAAAGCTACATTAGTTAGAATTGTTACAACTATGCAGGTGAAACACAATTGTAGGAAAGGGTGTGTATTATTTATAGTGCATATTTCTAGTGATAAAGGTAAGGATGTTGAGGACATGAAAGTCTTGAAGAGGTACCCAATATACAATAGTTTTAGGATGTATTCCGATTAGAGATTTCAGAGTTTCTTCCTCATAGGGAAGTGGAATTTTCTATGACTTTGTACCACCACCAACACCAACATCAAAGGCACCTTACATGATGAACACTCCATAGTTGGTCGAATTGAAGTTGCAATTGAAGGAAATGCTTGATAGGAGATACATTAGGCCAAGTGTAGCGCTTTTGGGTGCACCTTTATTTTTTTGTGAAGAAGAAGGATGGTACTCTCGGGTTATGCATTGATTTCAAGCAAACTAAGAAGTGACAACCAAGAATAAGTATCCATTACCAATTATGTATGAATTGTTTAACCAATTGAAGGGAGAAATAGTGTTCTCGGAGATTGACTTGAGATCAAGATACCATTAGGTACGCATCAAAGAAGAAGATATATACAAGATTGCTTTCCAGACTAGGTATGGGAATTATGAGTTTGTTTTGGTTTCTTTTGGTTTGACTAATGCTCGAGCTACTTTCATATGTTTAATGAATAGTGTGTTGCATCCTTATCTGGAAACATTTATGATTATATTCATTGATGATATATTGATATATTCTAAGAATGAAGAAGAGCATGCAAAACACTTAGCAACAATATTGAGATTTCTAAGAGAGAATTAGTTGTAGGCCAAGATTAGTAAGGGTAGTTTCTTTCAGACAAAGGTACATTACTTGGGACATGTTGCTTCCAAGGAAGGCATAGAAATGGATCAGGAAAAGATAAGGGATATCATGGAGTTGGAAGCTCCTAAGAATGTGGATGAAGTCAAATGATTCATGGGCTAGTAGGTTACTACAGGCAGTTCATCAAGAACTTCTCACAGATCGCATATCCTTTTAGAGTTAAGGAAATATATTTGAATGGACAAAGGAATGTGCAAGAAGTTTTGAGTAGTTGAAGCGATTTCTTACAAATTCTCTGGTGTTAAAGATTGCAGATCCATATAAAGAGTTCGTGGTGTGAAAAAATGCTTGCAAGAGAGGAATTGGTGGAGTCCTGATGTAGGAGGGATAGGTGGTATGCTACGAGTCAAGGAAATTGAATGAGCATGAGAAGAACTATGTGACTCATGATCTTGAGTTGGAAACAATCATTCATGCCTTGAAGATGTGGAGAAATTATCTTCTTGGTAGGAGGTTTGTATTGATGATTGAGCATAATGAACTGAGATATCTATTTAACTAACTGAATCTGAATTCTGCTAAATCTAGATGGTTGGCCATGCTAAGTGAGTTTGAATTTGAGATCGGATACATTAAAGGAAAGGAGAACAAGGTTTCAGATGCTCTCAATAGAAGAGTACACGTAAACCATGTTGCAGTTGTGAGCTCCTATGGGATAAATTTACATGATCATATCTTACAGGCAAGACAACAAGATGATATGTACCAACAACTTAAGCACATGTTATAGTAGGGTACAGGTGAACAGGATGTGGACTATCATCTCACGATAGATGACTTGGTTTGATTTAGGAATAGGATCTACATGTCAGATGAAAATGAGCTCAAGAATATTATCTTGAGGGAGTTTCATGTCAAGCCATATTCAGGTCACCAAGGATATCAGAAGACATTGATAGCTATGAAGAAGTTTTATTATTGGCCGAATCCAAAGAAGGAAGTGGTAGAGTTTGTTTCTAAATGTCTAGACTGTCAGTAGGTGAATGATGAGTGTAAGCACCTAACTAGTTTGTTACATCCTATTCCAATTGCAAAGAGGAAATGGGAGGCCACTTATGTAGATTTCATTACAGGTTTTCTGAGGACATCAAAGCAACATGATTCCACCATGGTTGTGGTTGGGAGGTTGAGCAAGGTATCTCACTTCATTCGAGTGAAGACTAATTATTCAGGTAGTGAGGTAGCATAGGTCTTCATCAGGGAGATAATGAGGTTACATGGTGTTCCAAAGAAGAATGTGTCATACAGAGATGCCAAGTTCACTTTCAGGTTTTTGAAGTACTTATTTGTAGTTTTGGGTAAAAATTTGACCTTCATTACAACTTATCATAAGTAGACCGATGGACAAATAGAGAAGGTCAACAAGATACTGGAGGATATATTAAGGATGTATGTCATGCATCAGTAGTGTAGGTGGGAGGATTACTTCCACTAGTTAAGTTTGCTAACAATAATGGTTATCAAGTGTCACAGAGGATAAGCCCATTTGAGGCACTCTATGGGCAAAGTTGTAATACTCCCATCAACTAGAGTGATCCAGTGAACTGGGTATTGATAGGGTTAAACATGTTGATAGATATGGAAGAGGAAATGCAGGTTATCAAGAAGAATCTAAAGGCAACACAGGAAAGGCATAAGTGTTATGTAGACCAACATAGGGCATTTAAGGAGTTTCAGGTTGGGGAGCATGTGTACTTGTGCATCAAGACCAAGAAGAGCTCCTTCGGGATTAGTTCATGTGTCAAGTTGGCACCTCAATATTGCAGGCCTTTCGAGATCCTTGAGAGGATTGGACCAATGGCCTATAGACTTGCACTACCTCCAATAGTGAAATTCCATGATGTTTTCCATGTTTCATTGCTTAAAATATATGTGAAAGATGTTGATCATGTTATTGATTGTTCTATATTGTAGGTGGAGCTAGAAGAAGAATTGAAATCGGAACCTCAATGCATATTGTAGCAGAAATAGTTCATGCTATTGAACAGATAAATCGAGCAAGTTAAAGTGCAGTGGAAGCGGTTTGGGCCCGAGGAAGCTACATGGGATACAGATGATCAGATGTAGGCTATGTATCCTTCATAATTTTTCGGTGGAGGCGAATGAGTTTTTGGTATATATATATATATATATATATATATATATATATATATATATATATATATATATATATATATATATAGGTTGATATTGTAAATACTGCAATGAGTTGTGTTGTAAAGCTCCAATAAGAGATATGGTTTTCATGTTGTCATGTTTGTCATGATGGTTTTTCTTTTGAGCAGGCTGTTCATTGTAAATACTGCAATGAGCTAAGTTATAAAGCTCCATGGGAAGTATGTTTTGGTTTTCAGTGGTCTTGCTAGTTGTAGGTGTCATAGAACACCAAGGACAATGTTCCCTTAAGGGGGAGAGGTCTGTAACAACCCTAGGTTAAAATTTCAAGTAATAAAGTTTGTTATACAAGATTTATGATTGCAGATAAAAGTATCTCCCCTAGGTCGGTGCCTAACCTAGAACAACAAAGAGACAAGGAACAAAATTCTTTTCCTTAAAGTAAATAGATGACAGAGTGAGGCCTACCTAGAATATTTTGCACACTTCACTCCTTCTTTAGCTTGGAAGCCTCAATTCTAGCTCTGAATGCCAAAATTAGAACCTTCACAATCAGTTAACACAAGCCCAGAAACTACAAGATCTATGCAGTATCATGTAAGTAATCCATTCAATAGATCAACATGGTATTGAAATAAGTGAAATAACAACATCACATATAGGAAAACAATGAATTCTTTGCATTAATATAAATGGAAGGAGATTACAACCATAAGTAGTAGTTGATCTTGTAGAAGAGCTCCTCCAAGTTGTTGACTTGTCCTTACTTGTCACAATATGAACCTCCAATCACCCTAAATGGAGGAGATGATGACCACTCACTACAACAACATAAGAGAAAAATTACTCTCCAAAAGCCAGCCCCAAACCACATATAAGGTTGGGAATATATAGAGAAGAAGGGTAAGTTGGGAGTTCTTATCCAATTACCAATCTAAGGTTTGTGATCCACCTTTGATGGATGGATAGGATAAAAGGATAAGTGGTGAAAACTCTAACGTAGGGAAAGGTAGGATCCAAATATTTTATCCAAGGTAAGTAGTTGAAACAACCTTTGGAAACTCCTAAAGGGGAATCTTCTAGAATCCCAATCATTCTCCAAGATTTCTAGAACCAATGCAGGTGCAAAGCGGAGCAACCTACTTGTGACCAATGCAGACCAAAGTGGAGAAACATGTAGGTGATCGCACCCCAGCAGGCATACAGGGAGCGTTGGTCCTAAAAATGGCTCAGATGATGCAGTTTAGGGCTGAAATTCTGAGGGATGAAGGGAACATGCTTAGGGATTTGTGAAAGATGGTGACAAGGGGGAATATGATGTTGATTGATCCCATTAGGAGGTTCACTAATCAGATGTGAAAAATAGCCTATAATGAAACTCCCCCTAAAGCGCAAAGTTAGAGATGATGACTGATGACTGAAGTGCTTTACCTTGTGACAAGTCAGGATCAAGGACAACCAATGAGCTTCATCTGTTACAATACATTTACAACATGACATATTTGTTTTCTAAGGGAAGCATACCCATACTCAGCTCATAAGATAATATTACATGTATGATGATCAAAAGACGTGTCCATAGATGCAACTGGTGTGCCCATGATTGGATGATTGTTTATATGATCATGACCATCATACATTGTGATATTTGTATAGCTCCTAAAATCATAGCCCAGATGGATGAAACTACATCCAGGGTCTTCTATCTCATTCACACGACCAACCAATGTACAAGTCTAACATTGTGAATCAATGGGCTGGAGTCAAACATGGTAGACACCATATGATTACCAGCCAATGATGTAAGTCATTAACAGATGTGATATAAACCATCGATGATGTTAATGGCTCTCAAGGTACTGTGGTACAATTCATATGGTGTGAGTAAATGATTTGATGTCGAACACCACACAAAACCTTTTGGTTGAAGGCCATTGATGTAAACATGTTGCTGAGAGTGAGGAAACTTGCCATTCTTGTATGTAAGCACCAAGGTACCACAAATGTGTTTCTAAGTCAACTTCTTGGATGATGTGTTGATGTCGATAGGAAGCGACCCGTCGTAGGAGTGCCTTGATGTATCCCACATCAACAACATGAAATGGGTATCATGATCGAGATAAAATGATCATAATGATGCTGACATGGAACTGGATCAGGAACGACAAACATAAAATGAAGGTATAAGAGTATTGTAGCGAAGATCAATTGAATGAATTTTCTGGAACACACCGGTGACACTGAAAGGAGTTGGAAGCATTGACCCAAAACCAAAATGGAGGTTATGAAAATGGTATGATAACCAAAAGACAAGTGGATTACCCAACCGAACATACATGGAGATTAAGTGGAAGAGTGTCGTGTTCAAGAGTGACTCACTGCCATTAACAAAATGAAATCCCTTGTTTTCCCAATTTCTCCAACCATATTGGTCAATACCTCTTTACTTTTTAACAAGCTTGAGGAGGATAACATATGCTTGATCTGTAAGTTCATCCTTCAGATGAATCCATTTGAGTATATTTAACAAACCATGAGAAGGAGTGGTTCGGCCTTGTCATGATTGGCAAATCTATCATTTTTTCATGTTTTAATGAGTCTAGTGAAGGTAAAACTTGACATTTGTTTCATGTTTAGAGAGTTTGAAAAAGAGGTAAAAAATAAAACTCCAAATGTGTTGGCATTATGTTTCTGGTATGGCTATATGTTACAGATGTTGTACTTGATGGCAACACCCGTGGCAAGGCTCTCAATTTGTTGAAAATTAAGAAGTACGTAGGAGAACAGTTCAGAAGATGCGTACCCGCAGGTACACCGTGAAGGGACCGCGACCAGACACGCAGGTCAGCCGTTCCGGAGGTGCGTACCCCAGTGCACTCACTTCAAGGCAGAGAAAAGCTCACGAGGGGTTTCTTATGTTTAACCCTTGGTAGTTATCCGACGGTATTTGTGTTATTATGGTTTTGGCTCGTGGTATTGATCCATGATTTTAGGAGGAGCTTGCCTATATAAAGCAAAGGAGATCACTTGGCTAAGTATCTTTTGCAATTGAATATCTTAAGATCTGAAATATTGGGTTAAAAGCTTTATCTATATGTAAGAGAAGTGGAAAGCGAATCTGTGAAGGGTGATCTCTCGAGCGCATGATCAGATCTGGGCATCCGACTGACTGTGCCACACTGGTGGACTGCCAATTCGGCCCTAATCAGAAGTACGCAGGTGTTTGATGGTATAGCTGTGTGGGTACGTAGGGCAGAAACAGGAGAGTTGCGTGGGTACGCAGAACAGAAGAAGGAGAACTGCGTGGGTACGCAGAGAGACAGAGGTTCAGGTGCGTACACACAGCTATAGTGCGTGGCGCGATAGTATCCTTGAGTGCGTGGTTTTAGTAATGGTACGCGGCGCGACAGTATTTCTAGGTGCGTACCTACAGTAAAAGTACGCGGCGCGATAGTGTCTCTGGGTGCGTACCTACAGTAACAGTACGCAGTGCGGTTGAAGAAACAGTGCGTGCACACACAGTGCGGCAGAAGGGTCTCTGCGGGTATACGCAGGGGAGTAGAAGGTGAAGTGCGTACGCACGCAGACCAGAGAAAGAAAAAACTGCGTATCTGTCTTAAGACCTTTTGTTTGGCTGTACTTTTCTGTTGATAAGGTGTTCTGGGTTTAGTTCTATTATTGTTGATCTGGTTACTACAGTTGACTGGGTGTTTTTATTATACTTGATGATCATTTGATGTTTATGGAACCAGTTTGAAAATTTATGAAAAGTGGTCCTTGTAAGAAAAGAAGTAGGGGGTTGTAGCTCCCTTCCAGGAGAGACTGGAAAACGAGAGAGAGTTGTAGCTCTCTGCAGGTTGCAGCCTGCGTACTGGTAAAGGACTGCACCAGTACAAAACCATTGTAAAAGGAGTTTCTAATTTGAAAGAAGATAGAGACATATTGCAGCAGGTGGTTTTCACCCACATTGGGTTTCCACCTTATATCTGGTGTTCTTTGGTGTGACTATCTGTTTTTCTTGTTCATGCTGATTATTTTATGGTACTGATATGCAAAAATAATTCAAAGTATAAATAAGGAGGATTTGTTAAAAGAAATTGATAATACTGATTCACCCCCCCCTCTCAGTATTATTTCCAACAATTGGTATCAGAGCAGGTCCTTCGGAGAAGCTTGATCGCTTGAAGGAAGATCATTCATCATGAGCAACTACGAAAGGGAAGCATCAATCAGGCCACCAATTTTTGATGGGACAAACTTCAATTATTGGAAGGTAAGAGTTACTGCCTATCTTCAATCTCTTGGTACAGAAGTTTGGGATATCATAGATACAGGCTACGCTTTTCCTTCAGCTACACCTACAGATGCGGCTGAAAAGAAGAAATATGAAACAAATGCTAAAGCTGTCAATACTTTGCTGGGATGCTTATCTCAAACAGAATTCGTAAAGGTTATGCAATATAAATCCGCAAAAGAAATATGGGACAAGATTGTCTTGAGCTACGAAGGAGATGAACAGGTAAAGCGTGCTAAACTTCAAACTCTCAGGATTCAGTATGAGAATCTCAGGATGTATAATGATGAAATTGTGGCTAACTATTTTCTTCGGGTTGATGAGATTGTAAATTGCATGAAAAATTTGGGTGAAGAAATAAAAGAGGCTATTGTGGTTGAAAAGGTTCTAAGATCATTGTCCCCCAAGTTTGAATCTAAAGTATCTGCAATAGAAGAAAAGGAAAATCTACGAATTCTTACTATGTCTCAGCTACATGGAATTCTAACTGCTTATGAAATGAGAAAGGGAGGTCCATCAGACAGAAGAGAAGCTGCTTTCAAGGCGTCAGGCAAAGGAGATTATTATGAAGCAAGTCACGTACCAGAAGAAGAAGAATCAAATTTTGTCAAAAATCTTCAAAGGGGTTCTGGAAGGTTCAAAGGTAAGTTACCTTTTAAATGCTTTGCTTGTGGAAGAGTAGGTCATTATGCTGCAAAATGTCCTTATAAGGATAAAGGAAAGGAACCTGCTAGATGGAACAAGAAATAGGGTGCAAATAAGAAAAGCTACTACACTCATGAAGATAGTGATGGTCTATCAAATAGTGTGAAGATGAACAAGGTAATGAATATAAACTGTTAATGGCATTTGAAGATGATGATTATATGGATGCTATAGACGTGGATAACCTTTTTGAAGAAATTACTAGACTCAAGAGATGTATAGAAGAAAAGAACATGATCATTGATACTCTACAATTTCAAATTGATGAAAAGGAAAAACATCTTGAAAAATTAGAAGGTGAAATTGTTGCTCTTAGAAAAGAGATTGAGAAAACAAAAGCTATTAATCTTAAGTTTGTCAAAGGATCTGAAACTCTGGATGAGATTATCAATTTACATCGTTCTCCTCTAAACAAGACAGGTCTGGGCTATAATGAAGAAACTTCTCAAGCATCCACTTCAAAAAGTTATCTTGATGCAGCAAAAAGGAATGAGCAAAAGCACAATGGAGACTATCAGGTAAAGCAGGGACGAATTGCAAACAAAGACTATCAGGGGCAATCTGTCTTAAGAGTGAACAAAAGCTACAACCAGCCAAAGGTAAAATCTTCTCAATTTGGTTCAAGAATGAATGACAATAGAGATTACAATCACTTGGCCGGTAGATTTGATAACCGCAGAAGTTTCTTCAATGGACAATGTTTCTCTTGTCATAACTTTGGTCACAAAGCAGCTCAATGTGTTGCATATAAAACAATCATGACTAGAAAAGCTCAAAAAAAAAGAAGTATGACCGGGATTACAAAAAGGACCTATAACAACTTTTCGGCTCTTGAAAATGAAGTTGAATGTTCTATTTGCAATAACTTTGGTCATGAAGATTCTGAATGCAGGAGCAGGTTTCAGCAGAAAAAGGAACAAGCCTCAAGCACCAAAACATGGAGAATAAAGGAACCACATACAGAAAGATGTGGGATAGCATTTTATGCAGAGGGACAGGAAAATCTATGGTACATTGACAGTGGATGTTCGAAGCATATGACAGGTGATAAAGAAAAACTTGAGTCATATTCTGCTCTAGAAAAAGGAAAGAAAGTTTCTTTTGGAAATGATACTCCTGCAACTATAAAAGGAAAAGGCATTGCTCAGTTAAAAGAAAAGGTCAAGGCTGGAAATGTTTTGTATGTTGATGGATTGAAGCATAATCTTCTAAGTGTCAGCCAGATGTGTGATCAAAGAACCGAGGTGATATTCAGCTCAAATGGATGTCTTGTTCGTGATCTTGATACAGGTAAAACAGTGATCAAAGGCAAAAGAACTCCAAATAATCTGTACATATTTGAAGAAGGACAACAACAATGCTATTTGAGGAAGGATGATGAGCACTGGTTATGGCACCGGAGGTTGGGGCATCTAAGCTTTTCACAAATAAGGAAAGCATGCAAATATCAGGTAGTTCGCGATCTTCCAGATATCAAAATTCCTGACAACACCATATGCAAATCATGTCAGTTTGGAAAACAAACCAGAACTAACTTTCCAGAGAAGGAAGGATCAGCTAGCATGCCTCTTGAGCTAGTACATACAGATACATGTGGTCCATTCAGGAAAAGAACACCTCGAGGAGAAGAATACTTGATATTATTCATTGACGATTTCTCCAGGTTTGTCTGGTTAGGACTTATGAAGCACAAAGATGAAGCATTCGAAAAATTCAAATCCTTCAAAGCCTTGGTTGAAAATGAATCAGGTCACAAAATTAAGTGCCTCAGATCCGACAGAGGTGGGGAGTTTACTTCAAATGAATTTTTCGATTTCTGTGAAGAACATGGGATAAGAAGAGAATTCTCTACAGCTAGAACTCCTCAGCAAAATGGAGTTGTGGAAAGAATGAATAGAACAGTCCAACAAATGGCTCGTGCTATGCTTGATGAGTCAGGAACGCCCGCAACCTTCTGGGGTGAATCTGCACATGCTGTGGTTGTTATTCTCAACAAAACAAATGTCCGGGCGAACAACACTCAAACTCCTCATGAGCTCTGGAATGGTAAGACTCCTTCGGTAAAGCACTTCAAAATCTTTGGGAGCAAATGCTATATTAAGAATACTGATGCGCAGCTTGGCAAACTTGAACCTAGAGCAGATGAAGGCATTCTTCTTGGTTACTCTCCACATAGCAAAGCATACAAGTGTTACAATAAAATACTTGGCAGAATTGTTGACAGCATTGATGTAGTGGTTGATGAGAAGGGATACATTCCTAGGCAAGTACATCATGAAGACATCGAAGAAGATGAAGGCTACCCTCAACGACAAAATGATGAAGAACCTCAAGAAGAACCAGAGGAGTAGACAAGAATAGAAGAAAAGACTCCATCCAGATATGTTCAGAAGAATCATCCAGAATCTCAGATTATGGGGCAGAAAGAAGCAGGTGTACAAACAAGAAGAACAGTTGCAGAAGCCTCAAGCTATTTGGCATTACTCTCCTCTACTGAACCACAAAATGTGAAAGAGGCATGCAAAGATGAATGTTGGGTGAAAGCAATGGATGAAGAACTTGAGCAGATCGAAAAGAACAACACTTGGGAGCTGGTTCCTAGACCAAAGGATAAGAATGTTATCAGAACAAAATGGGTCTTCAAAAATAAATTGAATGAAAATGGAGAAGTAATTAGAAACAAGGCCAGACTTGTTTGTAAAGGGTATGCGCAACAAGAAGGAATAGACTTTGAAGAAACCTTTGCTCCTGTTGCAAGACTTGAGGCCATCCGAATGTTCCTTGCTCTCTCAAGTTTTCAAAACTTCAAAGTATTTCAAATGGACGTGAAATCAGCCTTTCTGAATGGAGACTTGGAAGAAGAAGTATACATTGAGCAGCCAGATGGGTTCATTCTTGGAAATGATCCAAATCTTGTATGCAGATTGAAAAAGGCTCTCTATGGTCTCAAACAAGCTCCAAGGGCTTGGTACTATCGTTTGGACAAATATCTTCATCAACAAGGTTTTTCAAAAGGATCAGCAGATAGCAATCTTTATATAAAAGTTGAAAATGACAAATTGCTAATACTTGTTGTGTATGTAGATGACATTATTTTTGGTAGCAATGAAGAAGCTATGAGTCAAAGCTTTGCCTTGGTCATGCAGAAAGAATTTGAAATGTCCTCGCTGGGAGAACTAACATATTTCCTTGGTTTGCAAATCCAACAAAAAGAAGGAGGAATCTTTTTATCTCAAACCAAGTATCTCAAACAGATTTTGAAGAAATATGGCATGGAAGATGCAAAACCAGTAAGTACACCCATGGTCACAGGATGTAGCCTCAGTGCAAATAATGAATCTGCAGCAGTACATCAACCAACCTACAAATCTATGATTGGAATTCTACTTTATTTGACAGGTACCCGACCAGACATCATGCATGCAGTAGGAATAGTTGGAAGATTTCAGGCAAATCCAAAGGAGACTCATCTTCAGGCAGTGAAGAGAATTTTCAAATATCTTCAAGGGACACAAAATTATGGCTTATGGTATCCTAGAGATACAGATCTCACACTTCATGCTTATATAGATGCAGATTGGGCCGGAAGCGTGGATGACAGGAAGAGCACAAGCGGTGGTGCGTTCTTTATGGGTTCCAGATTAGTATCTTGGTTCAGCAAGAAACAGAGTTCGATTGCCTTGTCTACAGCTGAAGCGGAATATGTTGCTGCTGCATCTTGCTGCACTCAACTCCTTTGGATGATGCAGACCTTGCAGGATTTTCAAATCACTTGTACACCACCTATCTCCATCTTATGTGATAACACAAGTGCAATCAGCATCTCAAAGAATCCTGTCATGCATTCAAAAACCAAGCACATACCAATCAAGTATCATTTTCTCCGGGAACAAGTGCTTGAACAGAAAGTCAAGTTGGAGTATGTTCCTTCTAAGGAACAAGTTGCTGATATTCTCACCAAACCATTGCCCAGGGAGACTTTTGGATACCTCAGGCAAAAGCTGGGGGTTGTTGATGCATCATCTTATTGTTGAAACTCTTCTGATTGATGGTTGTACACATGGCTCATCTGGGGTATATGCGTACATGTGCTGGATTGCGGCACAGGTTCAAGGGGAGCATATAATGCATTGTTGGCATTATGGAGGATGTACAAAAGGAGATCATGAAAGCTGGTCTGAATATAGCTGCAATATGTCTCTATCTCTTTCTTCGTCATTAATGGTGTCTGGTGGATTATGGTTCTTCTTTGCAGATCTGGTTCATATTCAGGGGGAGCATGTTCTTAGGGGGAGCATAACCCTTTGCTCTTGATGTCAAAGGGGGAGAATGACGTTGAAGTTTTTGAGGTTGCCATCAAGTCCAAAGGGGGAGATTGTTGGCATTATGTTTCTGGTATGGCTATATGTTACAGATGTTGTACTTGATGGCAACACCCGTGGCAAGGCTCTCAATTTGTTGAAAATTAAGAAGTACGCAGGAGAACAGTTTAGAAGATGCGTACTCGCAGGTACACCGTGAAGGGACCGCGGCCAGATACGCAGGTCAGCCGTTCCAGAGGTGCGTACCCCAGTGCACTCACTTCAAGGCAGAGAAAAGCTCACGAGGGGTTTCTTATGTTTAACCCTTGGTAGTTAGCCGACGGTATTTGTGTTATTATGGTTTTGGCTCGTGGTATTGATCCATGATTTTAGGAGGAGCTTTCCTATATAAAGCAAAGGAGATCACTTGGCTAAGTATCTTTTGCAATTGAATATCTTAAGATCTGAAATATTGGGTTAAAAGCTTGATCTATATGTAAGAGAAGTGGAAAGCGAATCTGTGAAGGGTGATCTCTCGAGCGCATGATCAGATTTGGGCATCCGACTGACTGTGCCACACTGGTGGACTGCCAATTCGGCCCTAATCAGAAGTACGCAGGTGTTTGACGGTACAGCTGCGTGGGTACGCAGGGCAGAAACAGGAGAGCTGCGTGGGTACGCAGAACAGAAGAAGGAGAACTGCGTGGGTACGCAGAGAGACAGAGGTTTAGGTGTGTACACACAGCTATAGTGCGCAGCGCGATAGTATCCTTGAGTGCGTGGTTTCAGTAATGGTACGCGGTGCGATAGTATTTCTGGGTGCGTACCTACAGTAAAAGTACGCGGCACGATAGTGTCTTTGGGTGCGTACCTACAGTAACAGTACGCAGCGCGGTTGAAGAAACAGTGCGTGCACACGCAGTGCGGCAAAAGGGTCTCTGCGGGTATACGCAGGGGAGCAGAAGGTGAAGTGCGTACGCACGCAGACCAGAGAAAGAAAAAAATGCGTATCTGTCTTAAGACCTTTTGTTTGGCTGTACTTTTCTGTTGATAAGGTGTTCTGGGTTTAGTTCTATTATTGTTGATCTGGTTACTACAGTTGACTGGGTGTTTTTCTTATACTTGATGATCATTTGATGTTTATGGAACCAGTTTGAAAATTTATGAAAAGTGGTCCTTGTAAGAAAAGAAGTAGGGGGTTGTAGCTCCCTTCCAGGAGAGACTGGAAAACGAGAGAGAGTTGTAGCTCTCTGCAGGTTGCAGCCTGCGTACTAGTAAAGGACTGCACCAGTACAAAACCATTGTAAAAGGAGTTTCTAATTTGAAAGAAGATAGAGACATATTGCAGCAGGTGGTTTTCACCCACATTGGGTTTCCACCTTATATCTGGTGTTCTTTGGTGTGACTATCTGTTTTTCTTGTTCATGCTCATTATTTATGGTACTGATATGCAAAAATAATTCAAAGTATAAATAACGAAGATTTGTTAAAAGAACTTGATAATACTGATTCACCCCCCCCTCTCAGTATTATTTCCAACAAAATGTCCCTTTTCGTAGGTAGTCCCTTAGGTTCTAAAAGGTAGAAAACAATACCCAAGAAAACCTCTTGGACATGTTTGAGTAAGGTATTCTTTTTTAGTAAATAGTTTATCTCAGTCTAGAAAAGGGTTAAACTTATACTAAGTAGACGTCTTTTCATTTACTTTTATGAGTTTAAAAAGACAAGTTCTCAAAAATATATTTCATATTTTGGGTGTCGAAGAAGACCTGAAAGAGGACTCCTCCTAGAGGAACGAGTGGTATAAAGGGTAGAAACTTGCTTCAGTCATGATGGAACTGGTCAAAACACGTAGAGGTCATGAGGATGGATAATAATACCACTCGTCTTAGTTTTTCCTTAGGAAAGGGTACAAAACCAAGTGAAAGTGTATGATCGGCCAAATAGATGGTGATGATGGAATGAACAAAAAAAATAAGGCTCATGTGGAAAAAACAGGCTGATAAAAAATGGCAATCACAAGGGATAAAATGGGAATGGTTTCATTTTTATAGAAGCTTGAAACATGGGAAACAATTCTTAAAATTGGTTTCATTTTTACACAAGCTTGAAACAAAGGAAAAACTATGCTTGAAATAAGTTTGCATGCCCCCAACATAATGACTCAATTCGAGGTACATGCCCTCCAAACTTCATTGCATTCACCTAAGTAGACTACTGGGTACTAACAGGTGTTTGGAATGAAGTTTCATTTACGATATCAAGTGAAAGACTCGACTGGGATGAGATCTAATCAAAGACTCTAATTGAAAGGGGATTTGTTTCATTTTTTAATGAGCTTGACACATGAAAAGAACTATGCTCATAGGAACCTATTTCATTTTTTAATGAGGTTGACAAAGTAAAAGAACTATCCTCATAAGATTTTATTTCATTTTTTAACGAGAATGACACAAGAAAAGGAACTCTCCTCGAGGAACCTTGTTTCATTTTTTAACGAGCTTGACATAAGAAAATGAACTCTCCTATAAGACCTAGTTTCATTTTTTAATGAGCTTGACACAAGAAAAGGAACTCTGCTCCAAAATCAGATCATGGCCTCCAAGAGACCATGCCTTCCAATAAGTTCTCATCAGATGGGAGAAAAACACTCTAGAAGGGATCAAAGGTTCCAATGGATAGATCATACTCCAATGCCTTTAGTAAATGATTCACCATATCACCTACCAGATCTAGGTCGTAAGAAGTTGAGCTAATAGTGAAAGGCTCATCTTCAGCAGTAGGTACATGAATGGGATAGGTTTCAACATAATTAATCTATGGTGGGGGAGACACCACTTGCATATAAGGAGCATTTAGGTAAGATGGTCAATTGGGAGTCAAATTAGGACCAATGAAGGAAAGCTGGTCAATAGTCACGATTGTTCATTCATGTGGGAAACAAATCACACGAAAGAGTGATGAGACAAGAGCTCCCATGACATACACATATTCACGCCCAAGGAGTAAATTAAAATCTAAAGGGCCTTGGACTAACATCACATTGATATAGATAGCCTTTCCTCCCAAAGTAATAGGAAACTTAGGAAGGATCCCTAACGGTTGAGTGGTTCCTCTATTAAAAGCCAACAAATTTTGGGTAATGGGCACAAGCTATAAAGAACCTAAAGCTTTCCAAGAAGTTGAAGACAGAATACTAACATATGTGCCTTCATCTATGATTTTTCTAGGAACGACCACATTATAAGCCTTTATTATGATATGGAAGGGCACTTAAGGAGGAAGATGATATCCTGTCAATCGACTCCAATCAAAGGAAGTGACCATGCTACTTGGAGGGGGTGTCATGGGAATGAGAGAAATCCCCCCTTGTGCTATGGGAATGGGAGAACTACTCTCCATTGTTGTGGGAACGAGAGGATTTCTCTCATGTGCCATTAGAACAAGAGAGCTGCCCCCCAGTTCTTGGGAATCTGAAGGAATAAGAATAACTTGAGTTATATGAACTTCACTCTCTATGGACAAGGTACGATCAACTGAAGGTGGAATCGAGTCAACCATTTTCTCAACCAATGGTTGGTTGGGAACGGACTCATGGGATTCACATTCAGAGAGAGAAGGATTGATTGGATTCATATTTTGATCAATCACTTCATCAACTAGTGGAGAATTGGAAGAAATATTCCATTAACCAATTGGAAGTCATGGCTGAGAAGCTATAAGGTTTTCCAACACTTCTGAGGATTCATCCATATAAGGAAAAATGTGAATAGAATGATTTCCTTCACATAACTTACAGGGAAATTTGACTTTACCCTTTTTCCCATGGACCTTACTATCACTAGGTGATGGTTTAACACCAGCATGATCTCCAAAGGCTGATGATGAAGGTCGATGTGAGCCCATGGACCACAATTCTAATATCATGGGAATAATAGGACAATCTCTAAGAAGATGGTCACCCTTATATAACATGCAAGGGAATTTAACTTTACGGGGATGATTGGAAGGTTTCTCAACATCAGTTCCATCGGTAACAATGGCTACTTGGTTGCCCCATATAATTTTCATGCATGGAGCATCGTTCGATATGCTCGAAGGTTCACGGAGAACGATCCTATACACTTACGTACGTGGAACGAGATTTCACCCCCAGGATGAAATGCTGGCAAACAAAGACAACTCCTACATTTAACGATGCTGAAACATGTCTCTAACCTAGACCTCTATGTGTGTCGTTAAGTTTCAAATGATCGTTAGCTTAATTGAGATGAATTTTAAAGTTGATATTGAATTATGTTTCAGTTTCAAGGCTCAAAAATCGGTGTCACCTGAACACACCTATGATGCAACTAATATGACAAAAATAACTATTTTCAATTTTGATGAAAGCTATCTAGTGTAGGGAAGAAGTGCAAATAATGATGCAACAATCAAATATGCAGACAATAAGAGCTTCCTAACTAGATCTTTCAATTTCACTATTCCAATTCAATTCAAAGGATTAAAAGATGTCAAACCGTGCAATGTAATCTATGCACGATTCCCCTGAAATCTATGCAAATGTAATCTATGCACAATTTCATTTCTAGTTGTGAAAATGAGAATTATAACTATGAAAATGTGATCTATGCAAGAGAATTATTCGAAAAAAACACAAGAGGATTTGAATGAAATCAAACGTAATCTCAGATTTCATGAACAGAGGACTCAAATTGAAATTGGGTGAAAATTCCAAAAATTAAAAGAGATGTCACTCAAAGGCGATTAACACTCATACAAAATGCAGCTCCCCCCCCCGGCAATTGAGGGGGTTTTTTCTTTTGCAAAAATATGCAATTTCACACTAGGGAATTCCAATTTCACACATAAAACCCTAGATGAAAATGCAAGATTTTTTCTTTTCACCGGACTTAATTTTAAAAATGAAGAAAACTAAGATTCAAAGTCTAATCGCTCATTTAAATGCACTTTACAGAATGAGCACTAGAACAACAATTCATTAGAGAGATCAATTATCAAACAAAACAAGTTTGTAAGTGACCTTATGATAAGAAAAAAGAAAAATTAAACCAATTTTTACCAAAGGAAAACAACACATGAAAACCAAATGGAGGCTTCAAAGTGACCACAAGGCACTCAAGACTCAAGGAAGTTCAACTAGAAGTACACTGACCAAAGAGAGGCTTAAGAACCAAGGCCAATTTTGTGCAAAAAGATGGACCAACATTGGTGCAGAAGAGGCACCAGTGCATTGTAACGCTGGTAGAGAGTGGGCCAGGGTGAGGTGCAACGTTCTGTCAAAGACACAAGGGGTGCGTTGGGCCTGGGAAAGAGGATTCCAAGACAAAAATTGCAAAAAAGGCTCAATGAAATAACTTCCTTGGTTTTTTCTTGGTTGGATGATACAACAAAGGTCTGTCAAGGAGGTAATCGGACAAGGAAACCACCAAGGGAATACTCTGCTCCCCAGTGGAACTGCTAATTTATTATACAAGATTTACGATTGTAGAAAAAAATATCTCCCCTAGGTTACTGGATAACCTAGAACAACAGAGAGATAAGGAACACATTGATTTTCCTCAAAGTAAATATATGACAGATTGAGGCCTACTTGGAATCCTTCGCACACTTTGCTCCTTATTTAGCTTAGAAGCTCCAATTCTGGCTCTGAATGCCAAAATTAGAACCGACACAATCAGATAACACAAGCCAAGAAATTACAAGATCTATGCAATATCATATAAGTACTTCATTCAATAGATCTGTATAGTATTTAAATAAGTAAAATGACAACATCACATATAGGAAAATAATGAATTATTTTCATTAATATAAGTGGAAGGAGATTACAACCATAAGTAGCATTTGATCTTGTAGAAGATATCCTCCAAGTTTTTGACTTGTCCTTTCCTTGTCACAATATGCACCTACAATCACCCTAAATGTATGAGATGATTACCACTCACTACAACAACATAAGGGAAAAATAACTCTCCAAAATCCAACCCCCAACCACATAGAAGGTTGGGAATATATAGAGAAGTAGGGAAAGTTGGGAGTTCTTATCCAATTACCAATCTAGGGGTTGAGATCCACCTTTGATGGAGGGATAGGATCAAATGATAAGTGGTGAAAACTCCAAAGTAGGGAAATATAGGATCCAAATGTCTTATTCAAGGTAAGTAGTTGAAACAACTGCTGGAAACTCCTAGAAGGGGAAGCTTCTAGAATCCCGATCATTCTCTCAGATTTCTAGAACCAACATAGGTGCAAAGGGGAGCAACCTTCTGGTGACCAATGTAGGCCACAATGGAGAAACCTGTAGGTGATTGCACCCTAGTAGGCATACATGAAGCATTGGTCCTAAAACTGGCTCAGATGATGCAGTTTAGGGCTGAAATTCTGAGGGATGAAGGGCACATGCTTAAGGCTTTGTGAAACATGGTGACAAGGGGGAATAGGATGTTGATTGATCTCATTAGGAGGCTCACTAATAGGATGTGACAAAATTACCTAGAACAAATTTAATAAAGGTGAAGTAAGACAAATGTCATGGGACACGTATTCCACACTGAATGTTGGGTAAAACATCCTAGTTGGCATTTATTTTTGTTTATTATGGCTAAGGGAAAATTGGCAAAGGCGTTGGAGAAGGCTTTGAAAAGGAATAAAGGAATTATTGGCATTTTGTTTTTTGAAAATAAAGAAAATTAGGAGAAAAGGGAGGTGGAAGGTTACATGTTGCATGTGAGGAGGAAATTGAAGGAAAATAGAGGGAAAATGAAGAAATTAATGGCGTAATAATAAAAAGGCATTAGAGGATCAATACATAAATTTTGTTAGTCTAGGTTTTGAATGGTTTAGCCTTTTGTTAGTTTAGTTTTGGAATTGGTTTCAGAAAGGAGAAGAGTACCAAGAGGAGAAGGCAAGCGAGAAAGAAAAGGAAGGACAAGGAAATCAAGGGAAAGTAAAGATCAAGTAAGGAATAGTTGGATCAAGTGGCTTCAATGGGGATAATTATAGGTAACAGGTTGAATGTATGATTTTCTAACTGGTTTTATCATGCATGGTATATGCATGTGTGTATTTGGTTCATTTTCTATCATTGGCATGGGTTTTTCCTGGTTTGATAGTGGTTTTAACCTTCCCTTTCCATTTTCAGATAGCCATGGTGTGATGGGATTCATTCTTGGTTGAGATTTGGATTGTAGGAAGGTTTTGAATCCAGGTGAGGTGGTCTTAGGAAAATCCCAAGGGTTGGGCGTGGATAAGGTTTTCTCCAGGAAGCCCTCAAAAGGTTGGTGGATACAGGAAAATTCCTCAAGAGATGGTGAAGGAATACAGAGGCATCCAATCTCGGTTTGGTTTTGTGATCTTGGGACCAATTTAGGTGAGATCACGGTAGGGTGAGGGTGGAGGTGGTTTAACCTCTAGATTCACTTGGTTGTTTATGGATTTATTTATCCCATGAGATCCCACATTCATGCTTGTAATATGGCACTGGGGTGATTGGCTGAAAGAAAGATTTAGTTCAACCCAATCTATGATTGGGTGGTACATGGAAGTCCTTGACTTGGTTGGCTATTGCATATCTTAATAAGAGATAAGTTCCTCTTGTATTTCATGAGAAATGTACTTTTCATTATATGGCTTTAATGGTTGTTCTATCATTGTTATTATTTTGGTTAAATGCTGATATAAACATGGTTTTATGATAAGTTCAAGTTATGTCTCTTATCATGTTTGATTGATAAATGAATGGTTATTGAATGCATGAACTAATAGATGTTATTGCAACTATTATGAGAGGGCATTAGACCTTCTTGATGATTATAAGATAAGTTTCAAATCTTTGTATTCATATATGCATTCATGACCTGTAGATTTCATGTTTACTATGTGTTTAACATAATGAATGTCATGGTTAGACCTGGTTAGGTCAAGTTCTTGCCAAAGTTTTGTATTGAAGGCTTTTTCATTGTATCATTTAGCATTTCTAGAATTTCTATCAAGTTTTGGACAAAGGTCTAGACCCTTGCCTTGAAAAAGTGGCTCAAATCTCGGTGTCGCATGCACAAAACTGAGTAATTTAGTCTCCAATCCCTGGGAGGTAGGGTCTACATGAAACTAGAGGGTTACAGTCACTCGATTGATTTTTTTTGCAAGTGACTGAGGTTCCAGATAACTAAAAAGGAAATTTATCTTGGGGCTTGGGAACCTGGAGTGTTTGATTAGCTCTCGGGAGTCCTGTAGCACCTGAGGGAAGTCAATAAAGTTTCAAGTTGTCAATTCCACTTCCTTAACTCTACTTAGGAATTTGAGTCATGTTATAGTAGCCCCCCACTCATGTTTACCCTAATAGGCCAGTGAAAGTGGGTAAATGTGGGAGGTGGAGTTACAATTAGCTGATTGGTATTGGCATGTATCCTCAGATATGCATGGGATATATAAATTGGGCCAAAAAAATCAATGTTTATATTATATTTGGAGACAATGTGAATACAGGGTTGTCCACCATTTTTTTTATAAATATGGAAACTTGACATCACCTAAGTACCATCACATTCCAGGTCATTGTTTGGTGACACACTTACACTATCATCTTTACTAATTTTGGTGCCCCCCATTGAGGTATCATCTATCTAATCTATATGGGAGATTGAATTGTCTCCTATGCAAGGCATCTTCTAGGTTTGAATGCCTAAAGATGATGATGCAAGAGTATTAAATAACCTTTCAATTTTTTGTAGTGCGAGGGTATTCATCAAGATGATCATGGAGTACATGATCATGCCAAATATCATCTAATAAAAATAAGCATGCTCTTCTTGTGGCTCACATATTTTGGAAGGTGAACCTAACACAAGTTTGTTTTTGTTGTGTTATACTCATTTTCCTTCATTAGTACACAACTCAGGTCTGACAATGAGAATACTTGTATATCTATCAAAATTTGTATCAACAAACTATTGGTAGCTATTTTTAGTGCCTACAATTAGGCAATCAGAATCCCTTGTATCTATTTCATCCTGTTGTAATCCTAGGGACAACCTCTGGCTAAAAGGAGGCCAATGCTTAGGAAATCTACTCAATATAAATAAATATATTTATTTTAGAGTTTTCTTCAATAATGGTGCCCAGAGATAACCCTTTTGGTGTAATGTGAATTTAAATCTTGGAAAAAATAATCCAACTCTCCAAATGGCCTTTGTTTCTGTGATTACATTTTTTTTTTGGAGTTGTAAAGTAGTGGGAGAAAGATTGAGAATGAATATTCAATGTACATGGTAGTAAAGAATCTGATACACCAAATCTTAGTAGAAACTACAGGATGAAGAAAAATTAAGTGATGAAAATGTGGAGCAATTTATTAATGATTCTTTAAGTAAATTTTGTAGGTACACTCTGCTATTATCACAACATCAGTAAGTCTGCTTATAACAAGAAACCAACTGCTTCAAAACACATATTTCAATGGAAGAATAAACATAGTGATTAAATTACAGAGATAGGACATACATACTATAGCCAACACATATGAGGAATCACTTGAAAACATTTGTTAATTCTCCAAGAAAATTTTCATCACATTACACAACAAAATATCCACTCTCAAGACAAAATATGAAATCCCTACAATGGTTCCTCTATGTTATATGAAATAAAAATTACAACAAAGACAATTATGTGTAACTTTCAACTATTTTAACTACTTCTTAACTATTCATGACTAATTAAGTTCTTTAAAAACATTAAGGAGCTATTACAAAATTACAAAAAGGAATTTTTTTCAATTTTTAAAAAATGAAAGTCATTTAGACTTTTGGTACTATTGCTTCTTTGATGTAGCTCCTTCCTTTGATGTATCCCCTTCCTTTGATGTATCTCCGGGTTCTATAACTCAAACATTCAATGGAACTATCAGGTTATGACAATTTTTCCAAATTTCCAAGTCTGGGATAGGACACTAGACCATTCTATTGTAATCCATTTTCAAATTAGTGAGCTTAGAATAATTAGGCTTATATATAAACAAGGTATTGACCTGCCACAACAATTGAAAATCCCTATGAATATAGTTTACTATTGTTGAACCTTTCAAGGTTACAATATTTTCATGTGATGAATCAACCTTACTTTTGGCTTCCACTAGAAGAGACTGATATTGCTCCCATGCTAGAATATTTCCCTGTTGGTCCCAACAATTGGGCATACCTGCTCTAACTCTTTGATCAAAGTGGGAATTAAAAAGTGCAACTGATTCCTTGAATTCTATCAATATATTCTTTGCATGTTTCCAGTACATATTCCTCTACACCCTTTTGTTGATTTCCATCACCATAGATGTTGTACCTGTAATGTCTACAACTCTTAGCTCCTTTGAAGATTTAACATTTAAATACTCAATCATTTTCTTAGCCATTTGGGTGCTCTCCTGTGCTTTATTTTTATTTGCAGTAATAATTTCTTCAACGGTCTTCATTATGTCTTTTTATTCTGCAATAACATTATATGGTCCCAAATAGATCAAACTTGTTGAATTATATCGTCTCACATAATATGATTTGATTCAATTAAGGACATGTTACATTTGAGCTTAGACTTTAGCTCCTTAATTTCCTCCTTTGTTATTTGATGCTTGAGGATTTCCTAATTCAAATTTTCCTTTGCTAAATAGAATTGTCTCTCTTTGATACTCAATTGTCCTTTGGCATCCTCCAAGCTCCTTTGTAGCCTCTTTAGTTCATCTTTTGAGATTTTTAACTTAGTCATAACCCTGGTTAGTTTCTTTGTAGGGTCTTCTGAATCAGCTGACACTACCACAATACATACATTCTTATATATCTTCTGCTGCAATTCTGTATTTTGTTGCTTGAGGACTACCAAATCTTGATTTGTTCCTGAAAGTTATTTTGTCAAAATTTCCTTTTCTTTCCCCACCTCAGCCAGTTTAGGTTTTTGGACATGTTTAGCTGCAAGCATCTTTAATTTCTTCCTCAATGTTTGAACTTCTGACTTTGTACTTCACAACAAGGCTTGAATCACTACTCTTTCCTCAAGATTTTCTCCCAGTTTCATGATTAACTTCTTGAATTCTTCATTTTTGGTATGCAGGGCTCTGGAATTTTCCATTTCTTGTTTAAGATGGTATATCACTTTTTTCAACAGTGCCTTTTCTTTACTATCTGCCAAACAAGACTTGTGAATATCATTATAAATAAATTCACATGTTTCCCTATGAAGATTGATCTTGTCAGGCAGAGGAATTCTTTTAGTATCCACAGACAAATTCATTTTCTTGAAATCTATGCTCGATGAAAAAGTTTGAGAAATTGGATGAGTAAGAGATATTATGAGTTGATTCCTTTCCAAGTCCATGGCTAATAGGAGTCTATTATGGTAATTTGGGATTGATTGAGCCTCTATATTTGTTGTAACATTTCCCATTACTTTTACATTTCTCGTCTCAATGTGCTGGAAATATTTAGCAAAGCATTGAGGGAAGAAGCCTCCTCCTCAGTAGGAATTGGGGATGAAGGTAAAAATCTTGTATGTTCAAATTGTACTTGTAATCCTACTTCTCTTTAGATCTTTTTAATCAACTGTGAAGCTTCAATTTCTCCTCCTTGAACCTTTTCTTTCTTGCTAGATTGTGAGCCTTCAATATCAACATTCATAAATCCAAGGGCATTCCTCTTCAAGCCTTTTTCTTTAGGAATAGGAGTTTCGACATCTCTCTTCTATTGTGAATCATCCATACCAAGATTTTTCAAAATTTTCAGCTCTATTTTTTCTTCATGGGTATATGGAGCGTAAGTCATTTCCATTCTTCTTTTGGAAATTACTTGATGAGGATCGCATTTCCATTATTCTCCTTGGCCAAAACCTAATTATTGCACCATCTTTTCAACTTATTCTATAGCTTGCCTATAAATCACAATAAAAGGATCCATTGTTCTAGGTAATTTAAACAGGAAACCCTTTCAAGCTAGGACAAAATGAACTTGGTCCACATTTAGGCTATGTCTGATAAATTCCAAAGAAAAAATTTTCATTGGTGCAAATAGAGGTAACTTGTAGGGTGGAATTTTTGCACCATATAACCTTATTTATAAACAATCCTCAAAGATGTTCCAATCAACAACTTTAAAATATTTACTCAACTACAACAAGGACTTAGCTTGTGAAAGGATTTTGGGAGTAGGTTGACCATTTATGATCTTATATACAACTGACATAAAATAAATATAGAGTAGGAAAATCCTTCATCATTCTCTCTCCTTCTAACATTATTAGTCCAATTAATTACAAAATGATTATATTAATTAGGATCAATAATATTCAACCCCACATCAATAAATTGATAAATAAGGGTGTATATGAAAAGACAGACAAGCAGAGATGGAAACCTGAAGCATCCAGTGATGATGAAATTTTGGAATCGAAGGTTGATGGAGTGCTCCCAATAAGATGGAATATCTAATACAATGTATAGTTGTACCATTAGATGGTGAAACCCCAAAGCCTGGAAATTAATGATATTTGTATAATCCTTCCCCAACATTCCCATAATAAGTAAATAATTGTTTTAGCAGTTTCAGAAAATAGGGTTATGGGAAACTCAATAATAGTTTAAGAAAGAGAAGAGTTGTGGGGGCAGAGGGGGGGGGGGGAGAGGATGAGTTCATATAGATTCTTCTTATCCTCCTCAGAAAGAGATTTATAAGTGGCTAAAAGAGAATCATTTGTGAAAGTGGTATATCTATTAGACTCTGGAAAATGTAGGGCTTGATGAATTAATTGAGCAGAGAATTGTAAAATGCTCTCCCCTAAAGAATTCATCACGAAACTTTGTTGGAGGTAAAGATATGAAGTCAACCAAATGATAAAATTTGGGAAGGGATAAGTATGGTGAGAAATGGCAACAAAAAGACAAAAAATAACTACTAAAAATGGGTTATTTGACTCAATTTGGCTAGCAAATAGGTTCTATCGAATTTGCATGAGGCCCAGTGAACAGATAGGGTAAAAGTCGTCCCATTTTTTATCCATTAGAGGAATGTGTGTAGTGGAAGTAGAGAGAGATGCTTTCCTAGCCAATTTATCAATTTTTCTTTTAATAAAAAGTAGAGGAGATGGATGATGTTACTACCTGGATCATTTGGAGGATGTTGCAATTTTGAGCCAAGAGTAAGAGTGAAGCGTGTCTGGAGTGATAAGGACATAATGGAATTGAGTAGAGTTTTGTTTAATGTTAAAGTGGGAGAATGAAAATGACGAGGATACATACGAAAGAATACAAAAGGATTATGGTGGAAGATGATATGGATGCAGAGGATCACATGAGGTGAGTGAGTTGGCTCACTTACTACATGGTTGCTTGTCATCGCGAATGGTTTCAACAGAAACCCTTTTCCACCCTCAGGGGCTTCTGCACTGGTAAGCAGTTTTCCCTTGAGTGGTAGCGGGGAAGAGACGAGCCATAGATCTCCTAAAAAAATATTTTGGGAGATTAGCTCTTTGGGGGCTACTCCCCACATAATTTTTTATTTATTTATACAACCCAGTTTGGATATGGACATAGCTCGATCCAAAATCACGGTGATGCGTTTGAAACATGCATACTTTTTAATCCTCCTACAGTGTGGGGTCGCCCACCCTTCAATTTATTTATATAACTATGCTCCAATTTAAAGGCCTGAAATGTTAGGCTACTTCAAATATATAGCATAAAAATTTTGTGAATGATTTTAACCATACTTTGGCTATATGAGCCCCTATACAACCTATATATATATATATATATATATATATATATATATATATATATATATATATATATATATATATATGTATATTTCCTTTTGAAAGACAAAATAAAAAGTGGCAACAACACATACCATGCATGGATTAACACTATTAGATAACACTTGCACTTTGTTATCACATGGAAATATTTCATTAAAATCAGCTCTCGTGGGATCCTAAAATTTAAAGTCTATCAACTTTAACTTGTGCTTCATTTTGATTTGGCAACACTCACTGTAGTGATATAAGTAAAGTGCGCTACCAAATCAAAAGGAAGCGAATGACCAATAAGACACAGGAGAAGACTTCCCTAACCATTCAGTCCTGATATTTTTTTTTAATGCTCTAGCACTTGTCGGATATCTGACATTAAGTTAAAAAGTTGATTATTCGATGCCATGCTGATAGAACAAACATCGAATATCCGACTTTGTACCGGCAAATGAATGAGTCAGTTCCACAACACTCTCGTCACATTAACATATTTTAATGTCTCTTATTCAATGCCACCCTGTCGGATATCTGAATCATTTTCCACAGAACAAACCATCGAGCATTGTTGGACTAAAATAATACGATGTCGCATGTCCAACGTCCAAGCGTAATATGTTTTGGCCTCTATGGTGGTAGATATCCGACGTATATCCCATAGCACATCTGACGTATTGTTAGGCCCCTATAATACTAGTGATTCCCCCATTACTATTGTCATTATATATATATATATATATATATATATATATATATATATATATATATATATATATATATATATATATATATATATATATATATCGATATATATATCTATATATATTGTATATTTCCTTTTGAAAGACAAAATAAAAAGTGGCAACAACACATACCATGCATGGATTAACACTATTAGATAACACTTGCACTTTGTTATCACATGGAAATATTTCATTAAAATCACCCCTCGTTGGATCCTAAAATTTAAAGTCTATCAACTTTAATTTGTGCTTCATTTTGATTTGGCAACACTCACTGTAGCAATATAAGTAAAGTTCACTACCAAATCAAAAGGAAGCGAATGACCAATAAGACACAGGAGAAGACTTCTCAACCAATCAGTCCTGATATTTTTTTTTTAATGCTCTAGCACTTGTTGGATATCTGACATTAAGTTAAAACGTTGATTATTCGATGCCATGCTGATAGAACAAACATTGAATATCTGACTTTGTACCGGAAAATGAGTGAGTCAGTTCCACAACACTCCCGTCACATTAACATATTTTAATGTCTCTTATTCAATGCCACCTTGTAGTATATCTGAATCATTTTCCATAGAACAAACCATCGAACATTTTTGGACTAAAATAATATGATGTCACATGTCCAACATCCAAGTGTGATATGTTTTTGCCTCTATGGTGGTAGATATCCGACGTTTAGCCCATTGCACATCTGACGTATTGTTAGGCCCCTATAATACTAGTGATTCCCCCATTAATATTGTCATTGTATCCCTTATTCTTATTATTGTGCCCCTATTGTCCCCATATTGTTATCAGTATGCTTCATAGAAACCCACTATTGTTATTTTTGTGCCCTTATGTTATTACTGTTATGTCAGCTTGATTACATTGTGACCCCTTAGACTCTTATATATAGAAGGGAGGTTTAGTCATTTGTATCATCCAAGAATAGTTCATTTGTTAATGTAAAGGAGGTTTCCCCCTCGAAGAGGCTGAATTCTAAGGCGTTGATCTATCTTTTCTATCTTTTTGTGAGTTGGTTTCTTAACATTTGGTATCAGAGCTTTGTATTCTAGGGTTTCGCTACTCCAAACAATCCATCGTGGAATTTTCGCTATAAATTTTTTTTTGCGATGTTTCAGAAGCTAAAAAAAAGACTCATTTGGGCTGAAATCGTTCTGATCTTCGGGTCCAAATTTCAGAGCCTGTCTCGCTATATTTGCGGAGATATGATCTAAGGAAGTTGGCATTTTTGCAGACTCCAGAATTACATTCCAAATAGGTGACCTGGGAAAAATCATCATAACTTTTGTTTTGAGCATCAGATTGAAATTTCGTAAGAATTTTCAAAAAAAGGACGGCCTATAGTTTTCTGTGTATCAGTTTCAGGTACTAAGGTTGAAAAATTGACATGTGGCACATCGTACAAGTTCGCTCTACTGAACTATTCTATAATTAGGTCACCATCGGAGATTTGACATAGCTCTTCCTTGGAGAATCAAATCTTGATCATACTTGTGGGGTTAGAAAGAGGACTCAAAGGGCTACCATAGGATGGGATTTCAGATATTCGAGATCTGTAGTTACAGAGATACAACAGATTCAATATCGAGCTCTTACAAAGTGAAAAAAAGGTGTGTAGTTTTTTTTTTTAATTTTGCATAAGATTGGTTTGAAAAATTAGTTTGAAGGAATTCAAAGGGAATAGTGAAGAATTATTAGCATTAATTAATGCCCCGAAGAAAGAAAATGGAAACACCTAGCAAGCAACATGAAAGCTATAGCATGACTCGTGAAGAAGAGGAAGAAATGCAACATGATATATCAAAATTACAAGACCAAGTAGAACAAATTTCACTCTCACTAAAGGTAAATGAAGCCAAGATGAATGGCGTGGAAGCTAACACGAATGGCATGCATGTTAAGATGGATAGTGTGGAAGCCAAGATGGATGGTTTAAAGAAAGGCATAGAAGCTAAGATGAATGGCATGGATGATAATATGGAAGAATTGATGATAAATTTGAATAAGTTGCTATAATAAATGGTCACTAATGGTGAAAGGGTAGTAAAGGAAACTCATGATGAGAACAAAAAAAATGTTAATCATAATTTCGTACACTCTAATGTTGAATTGAAGACCCACCAGGTTCCAAAAATTGATATGAGGAAGTTTGATGGCAAGGATCATCCCGGAACATGGATACTACAAATGGAGCAATTTTTCGATCTCCATAATGTGAAAAACACACAAAATGTATGTATTGCAACTTTATATTTGGAACAAAATCATTTTGTATGGTATTGATGACTTTACTCTTGTAAACAAATTGTCACTTGGGCAATTTTTACGGAAGAAATGATAGCACATTATGAGTATACAAAAAGCAACAGCTTTTTTTAGCCAATTGATAAATCTCAAACAAAAGGGTTCAATGATGGAGCACATTGAGGAATTCCAAAAATTGAACATAAGGGTAAAAGATATTCCAGAGGAGCATAGGATTGATGTGTTCATAGGGACTTTAAAGGATAATATCCAACATGAGGTTCACCTTTGGGAACCTGATTCATTGGAGAAGGCATTCAGGTTAGCAAGAAAAAAGGAAAGCAAAATTATGGCAACGAGGAAGCCTACCACTCACAACTATAAAGATGGAAGTGTTTTTGCCGCTAGCCTTCCACAACCTACAAGGTTGACACCACAACAATTGGAAGAAAAAAGAGCAAAAGGGCTTTGTTACAGTTGTGATAGCAAATACACTAAAGGTCATAAGTGTGCTAAGAAGAAATTATTCTACATAGATTGTGAAGAGGAGGAAGAACAGGAATAAGAAATGTCAAAAGAAGAGGATATACTCCAGGAACAAACCCTAGATAAAGAATAAATGAAACTGACCATATCTTGTAATGCATTGGCTAGAATTACCACTCCTCAAACTATCAAGATAGAAGGACATATCAAGAAAAAAAAGGTAATAGTGTTGATTGATTCGGGAAGTACCCATAATTTTATTCATTGTAAGATAGAAAAGGAATTGAATTGCTTCCTATATCCAGCACCAGAGTGTTAAGTGATGGTTGCAAGTGGAGGAACCATAAATTGCTCTGGAAAGTGCCATAATATCAAGCTATCCATGGGAGAATATGTATTGAATAGCCCAATGCTTTCCATCCCAATGGGTGGCACTGATGTTGTACTAGGAGTCCAATGGCTACAATCCTTGGGTACAATAGCTTTTAATTTTCAAGAACTTTTCATGAAATTTTGTGTGGAAGGAAAGAAAGTTGAATTAAGGGGTATTGCAGGGAAATCGGAAAAGATAATCAGCTCTAACGGTATGACAAAGCTTCTAAAGAAGGAACAATGAGGTGTAATTGCACAATTATGTTTGCTAGAGGTTCCCACATCGAAATCATTTATTTCTCCATATATCCAAAAAGTCTTGGACAGTCATTCCAAGGTATTTGAGACTCCCAAAGGTCTCCCATCTATTCATGATCATGATCATGCTATTCATTTGATTCCAGGAAGTGTTCCTCCAAACATCAGGCCGTACAGATATCCTATGCCCAAAAGAGTGAAATTGAATGTATGGTTGCAGAAATGTTAGAGGCGGGTATAATTTAACCTAGTCAAATTTCTTTCTCTACTCTAGTAGTATTGGTGCACAAGAAGGATGGATCATGGCGCATGTTTCCAGATTATAGGGAGCTCAACAAGCTCACTATTAAAGATAAATTTCCCATTCTTGTCATTGATGAATTATTGGATGAATTACATGGATCAATTTACTTCACCAAGTTGGATCTTCGTTCAGGATATCATCAAATCAGAATGAAGACTGAAGACATTCTGAAAACAACATTTAGAACTCATGAGGGTCATTAAGAATTTTTGGTCATGCCTTTTGGCCTTACCGATGCACCTTCTACATTTCAAGGTTTGATGAATTCCATTTTCAAACCCTTCCTTAGAAAATTTGTGTTAGTATATTTTGATGATATACTAATCTATAGCAAGTCTTGGAAGGATCATGTTGAACATGTTGACAGGGTGCTCAAACTATTGAAGGAGAAACAATTATATGCAAAAAGCTCCAAATGTTTCTTTGGAGTACAAGAGGTGGAATATCTGGGTCATATTGTATCTCATGAAGGTGTTAAGGTAGACCCTAGCAAAATTAAATCCATTAAGGAATGGAAAATCCCCACATCCATAAAGCATATGCGAGGATTTCTCGGTTGACAGGGTATTATCGCAAGTTTGTTAAGAATTATGGGAGAATAGCAGCACCTCTAACAACATTATTGAAGAAAGATGCATTTTCATGGACTCCAGAAGCAACAAAGGCCTTCAAACATCTTAAAGAGGCAATGTGCCAAGCATCGGTCTTAGCTACGTCGGACTTCACAAAAACCTTTATTATGGAATGAGATGCTTCAGGAAATGGAATTGGTGTTGTTTTAATGCAAGATGAAAGACCCATTTCTTTTGAAAGTCGTCCAATGAAGGGAAAGTATTTACACAAAGCTATTTATGAGAAGGAAATGTTGGAAATACTACATGCACTTAAGAAATGGTGACCCTACCTAATGGGAAGACACTTCAAGGTAAAAACGGATCATGATAGTCTTAAATACTTTTTAGAACAAAGATTATCCTCTGAAGAGCAACAAAAATGGGTCACAAAGATGTTGGGTTATGACTTTGAAATCATCTACGAAAAAGGGAAGCAAAATGTTGTGGAAGATGCACTCTCAAGAAAGGATGAGGATGTGGAAGCATTGTTGTGTGTCATTTCTATTATCCAACCAAATTGGATAAATGAAGCAAGGGAGGAATGGAAGAATGACGAAGAAGTGTGGGCACTCATTCGAAAGCTACAACAAGATCCAAGTACATCTGATACATTTAGTTGGAAAAATTATTCATTATGGTACAAAGATCGCTTATACCTATGTAAGAATTCCCAACTCAAACAAAATATTCTTATGGAATGGCACACTTCTCCCTTAGGAGGGCACTCAGGATTTTTAAAAACTTACCATAGGGTTAAGAAGGAAATTTTTTGGGATGGCCTTAAATTAGATATTCAAAAGTTTGTGGCAGAATGTTTGGTTTGCCAACAAAATAAAGTTGAAACAGTTAAGAGCCCAGGTCTATTACAACCTTTATCCATTCCAAGCCAACGTTGGGAGGAGGTTTCAATGGATTTTATCACAAGTTTACCCACGTCCAAAGGAAAGAGTGTCATCATGGTGGTAGTTGATAGACTTACCAAGTATGCACACTTTTGTGCATTATCACATCCATTAAGGAATGCAAAATCCCCACACCCATAAAGCATCTACGAGGATTTCTTGGGTTGAAAAGGTATTATCACAAGTTTGTTAAGAATTATGGGAGAATAGCAGCACCTCTAATAACATTATTGAAGAAAGATGCATTCTCATGGACTCCAAAAGCAACAAAGGCCTTTGAACATCTTAAAGAGGCAATGTGCCAAGAACCAGTCTTAGCTACACCGGACTTCACAAAAACCTTTATTATGGAATGTGATGCCCAAAGAAATGGAATTGGTGTTGTTTTAATGCAAGAAGAAAGACCCATTACTTTCGAAAGTCGTCCAATCAAAGGAAAGTATTTACACAAAGCTATTTATGAGAAGGAAATTCTAGAAATACTACATGCACTTAAGAAATGGCAACCCTACCTAATGGGAAGACACTTCAAGGTAAAAACATATCATGATAGTCTTAAATACTTTTTAGAACAAAGATTATCTTTAGAAGAGCACCAAAAATGGGTCTCAAAGATGTTGGGCTATGACTTTGAAATCATCTACAAGAAAGGGAAGAAAAATGTTGTGGCAGATGCACTCTCAAGAAATGATGAGGATGTGGAAGCATTTCTTTGCGCCATTTCTATTATCCAACTAGATTGGATAAACGAAGCAAGGGATGAATGGAAGAATGTCGAGGAAGTGTGGGCACTCATTCAAAAGATACAACAAGATCCTAGTACATCTGATACATTTAGCTGGAAAAATGATTCATTATGGTACAAGGATCAGTTATACCTATGTAAGAATTCTCAACTCAAACAAAAGATTCTTAGGGAATTACACACCTCTCCCTTAGGAGGGCACTCAGGATTTCTAAAAGCCTACCATAGGGTTAAGAAGGAGTTTTTTTTGGGATGGCCTTAAATCAGATTTTCAAAAGTTTTTGGCAGAATGTTTGGTTTTCCAAAAAAATAAAGTTGAAACAATTAAGACCCCAGGACTATTACAACCTTTATCAACTCCAAGCCAACGTTGGGAGGATGTTTCAATGGATTTTATCACAGGTTTACCCAAGTCTGAAGGAAAGAGTGTTATCATGGTGGTAGTTGATAGACTTACCAAGTATGCACACTTTTGTGCATTATCTCATCCATTTAAATTTAGTACAGTTTCTACTGCATTTATGTAAACAATTGAAAAGCTACATGGAAACCCAAATATTATTGTAAGCGACAAAGATCCCATTTTCACTGGAAATTTTTGGACAGAATTATTTTCTTGTCTCGGTACTCAGTTAGCTCATAGCTCATCTTATCATCCTCAATCTGATGGGAAAATTGAGATAGTAAACAAATGTTTGGAAGGATATCTTCGTTGCTTTGTATCTGATAAACAAACACAATGGGTCAAATGGTTGCCTCTAGTTGAATGGTGGTATAACACTTCCTTCCATACTGCAGCAAAAATAACCCCATTTATGGCACTTTATGGATATCATCCACCATCCATCACATCATATTTAAGAGAAAATTCTAAGGTTCAAGTAGTGGAACATCACATCGAGCATCAACAACAAGTTCTGCAACTCTTAAAGGATAACCTCACATTGGCACAGAATAGAATGAAACAACAGGCAAATCAACATCGCAGTGAAAGAAGTTTTGATGTAGGTGACTGGGTATTCCTACAGCTACAACCATATAAACAAATGACCCTCAAGCAAGCTAAGAAGGATAATAAATTATCACCAAAGTATTATGGTCTGTACAAGGTGTTGCAAAAGATTGGTACTATGTCATACAAATTGGAGCTTCCTGCAGCTTCCCAAGTGCACCTAGTTTTCCATGTTTCATGTTTAAAGAAGGTTATAGGTGACAAGCTCCTAGTTCAAACAATATTGCCAGAACTTGACGAGGAAGGAAAAATCATATTGGAACTGGAAGCACTCACAGAAACAAGAACTCGACAGCTATGAAATCGATCATTTTCGGAGTATCTCATCAAGTGGAAGAACTTATTCGCTGAAGATTCCACATGCGAGGACGAGAATTTTATACATAAGCATCTAGAACTATTCAAGTGTTGAAGACAACGCTTTTCGTAAGGAGAGGGGCATGTTAGGCCCCTATAATACTAGTGATTCCCCCATTACTATTGTCATTGTATCCCTTATTGTTATTATTGTGCCCTTATTGTCCCCATATTTTCATTAGTATGCCCCATAGAAACCCACTATTGTTATTTTTGTGCCCTTATGTTATTACTGTTATGTCGGCTTGATTACATTGTGACCCCTTAGACTCTTATATATAGAAGGGAGGTTTAGTCGTTTGTATCATCCAAGAATTGTTCATTTGTGTAATGTAAAGGAGGTTGCCCCTTCGAAGAGGCTGAATTCTAAGGCATTGATTTATCTTTTCTATCTTTTTGTGAGCTGGTTTCCTAACATGTATGTTGGTGTCACAAATCAGACCAAAAAGCGTCGGGAAATCAAAAATAGTTTTGGCCAATTTTGGCATCACATTTTCGACATTTGTCCTATCCAATAACCGAAGATAAAAAAAGTGTCGAATTTTCAACACAATCCTATTGATGGAAATTATATCTCTAATGTGTCATATATCCAATTTCAATGAGTCAATTAATGAACAAATAGTCGTGGGATTTTTGCCCCATTTGTATTAGTGATGTTATCCAAATTCATTCCATGAGCCCACAAATCCTAAAATTAATGAATTGGGTTCTAGGTATCGAAGAATGTATTAAAGAGAATTTGCAATGGGTGCAATCCCATAGGCATATTATTAAATATCAAAGGAGAAGCATGGATCTTCAATCCTTGAATCAATGGTCTATAATAAATTGAAACGACAGACTAGTGGGATGGTGTCAGGAGATCACATGGCAAAGGATTGCATGAAAGTCATGGGGAAGCAGATCCAAAGTGTTGTTAGATATGAAAGGATGCAAGAATCAATCAATTGTAACCTTGGAGCCACAAAGTCCAAGGTAGTTTATGGATTCAATCTGCAATGGTAGTTTACTTGAGTGCAAGCAAGACAAACTAACATCAAGGAGGTGCATTGATGAAGGCAATAATCCATCCACTAGATTTGGAGGCCTGCAATTAATAATATTTCCCACTTATGAGATGCATGAGTCTAGAATTTATATTCATGAATTAATGGCGAAGGTGATTATGGTAGAAGAATTAAGATAGGGAATAATAGTATGTGGAATTTCTTGTATGAGGACCATTGTCATCCAATCCCAAAACAAGACATTTACCCAACAAGACTGGCCTTGTTCTACTATACAAAAGAGGTAAGCTACATTGTTAATATAAAGTTAAGTCCGTCAAGTCCCACTAGCACAACCAGTTGAGGATGGGCCTCATCAACAAGGCGACCCAGGAGCAAACCTCATGGGGGGTGGTTGTGCCCTGTGCTGGGGGATTAGATATGCTAAAAAATATAGTTAGCTAAGGGATGGTGTGGCCCAAGCTAGGTGCGGTCCTTGAGTGACTTTGATGGCTTAGATTCCCCTGAGTCATGGCTCGTCAAGCCACATGTCAAGCCTAGAGGATCACATACAACTTGACAAACAAACAAAAAATATAAATTTAAGGTACATGAATCTCAACAGAGCAAAGGTTAAAGAAGAAAATTTCAATTGTAGGATGGAGCTACTATGCGCAGAGGATAATGATTTAGCCCAACGATTGGTGTAATTGAGAGATACTATGGGGTTCGTAATTAATTGGATGAATAAACAAAGAATATGAACAATTCCAACTAGTGTTATTGCACTGAAAAATCAGTTGCCTATAGGAGAAAATGGAGTGTATGCAAGTAGCTTTCCACAGGTTGATTTTCAAACTTGACCAAATTATCTCAGGCTTAGCAATGTCACGAGTGATGACAAGGATGGGATTCTCGAAGAGACAAAGAGATCGAATGTGGAGGCGTAGGAGTGACTGATGACATGGGTTGATGAAGGGAGCGAGGACCCGGCCAATGTAATATGACTCCAACGCTCTAAAGTGAATAAAAATGTTGATGTTTCTGTCTCAAGAGCAACATTGAAGGTTAATCTCCCCTTTTAGTTTTCTATGTTATTCAAATATATAGAGATTTAAGGTTTTTCTAGAATGTTTATAAGTCTAATTGTATCAGAATTTAAATATGTAATGGGATTGCTAGTTATTTAAGACCATTTTGCACCTTTTTGAGCAAAGCAGAAGAAGATATGGTGTTAATTGTAAAATGTTTTGGCCTTGAAACTATTTATATATAAAACCTACATGTTTCCTTTAAAAAATAATTATATATTTTAATTAAGATTTTATTTATATATATGTGTGTTGAAAGACGCTTTCAAATTTAATATGGTAGAGATGTTGTAATGTAATGTGCTTAAATATTTTGACTTAGTCAAAAAATAAAAAATAAAAATAATATATAATAATAAAAATAATAATAATAATAATAATATTTTCTTAAAATAAAAATAACTTCAAACTAGATTAACTAGACTAGATCCATCTTAACTCTAGATTTACCAAGGGTCGAGAGGGATCAAATCTATTTTTACTCTAAAAGACGTTTGTCTCTCAAGAAATTTGATCTCTCTTGGCACTCCAAAGTTAAGATGGATCTAGGTTGATTTAATTTTCTCCTTTAAATAGGCTATATTCCACATGTATACCATGGGTTCCTATAAACCCAGAGCTCAAAAACTACCAGTAACCTGATTTAATTTTCTTCTTTAAATATGTTATATTCCACACGTCTACCATGTGTCAATACCATGGGTTCATCTAAACTTGAGCTCAAAAACTACCAATAACTTGTCCAAGTCAAGTTTATCTTATTGTTGCATTGAGAGAGACTTTCTAACCTAGTTTAGAAGAGATGTTGTAAGGTTATGTTATGTTATGTAAACATTTTTACTGTCAAATTACATAACAATAAAAATAAAAATAAAATACAATTAATAAATAAATAAAATATAAAAAATAAAATTAATAATTAAAGCATTTTGACTATCTCAGATTACATAAGATAAAATAAAATTAAATAAGTATAATTATCAATTATTAAAATTTATACTAGCCTTGATTGAGGTGCAAACCTCTTTTAGGGTGAAAAGAGATTTGATCCCTCTAGACTTGGTAAATCTAGAGTTAAGATGGATCTAGGTTGGTTTTAGTTTGAAGTTATTTTTATTTTAACATAGAGTTATTTTTATTTTTATGTTGTTTTGACTGAGTAAAAATGTGGGATGGAGAGTGCCTCTCGACACAATTAAAATAATTTTTTTATATTTTATTAGTATTTTTATTAATTTTTGTTGGGTAGTTAAAGTTAACTTGACTTGGTTTTTGAGCTCTAGGTTTATGAGAATCCATGGTATTAACCTATTGTATTCATGTAGAATATAGCCTATTAAAATGGGTAAATTAAACTAGCGTAGATCCATTTTAACTATGGATCTACCTAGCGCGAGAGGGATCAAATCTCTTAAGATGCAAAGAGGAGATTAAACTAGCCTAGATCCATCTTATATCTATCGACCAAGAGATAAGAAGGATCAAATATCTTTTGATGCAAACATCTTTTACAATAAAAGTAGATTTGATCTCTTTTAGTGCTTGGTAGATCTAGAATTGAGATGAGTCTAAAATAACTATATTCAAACATTTTTTTTTAATAAATTTAGTTTGATATTCCCAAATAATATAATGACCAGTTCTTATCCAATATTTTCTCAGGGGAAATTTTTTCCCTTTCCATGCTTGAAATCTTTATCTTTATGAAGGATATGGATGTTCGAAGAGTTATGTGTTGGTATGAAAAATATTGTTGATGTTATTTAATTTAACTTATAATATAATATATTTAATTTTATGAAATGAATATTTTACATGTTATTTATTTATATTATATTAAATTATAATATAATTAAATACTTTTATATAGAGAAATTTTAATCTATTTTTTAATATTTTATATATATTAAATTAGTTTATATTTTATTTTAATAATATTATTTTGTATTATTTTATTAAATTATATTATTTTTTATTTTATGTAAAATATTAAGATATAAATATATATGATTTTAATAAAATATTTTATAGTAAATTTGTAAAAACTATGATGATTAATGTTCACTAAGATAAAAAAAAAAAGATTTGTTGGATATTAAGAAGGTAAGATGTTCTTTGAATTTTTAGTAGTTTATTTCTATGCTAGAAAAATATTAAGAGAAATGCTTCAAGATAACCATAAATTTGTTGAGTTAAAATGTTATGAATGTTGGCAGTGTGGAAAATATTTAGAAATTTAGATTTAATAGGAGTATATGATGATCAATTTAAGAGAAAATCCTTTTCATTTTCAACCCTCTTAGTGTCACAGAGGAAACAAACTATTTCATCCAAAAAGGTTCTGGGAATTGATCAACGCCTAGATGCATTATGGAGCTCATGAGAATCTAATCTTATTTTAACAATGTTTATTTTCCTCTTTACACTAGTCAAGATAGAGATACACTTTCGATATTTGAGATTTGGGTTGATCACCTCCTTATAATATCTTAATTCCCTTTTCCCCTCTAAAGCCTTATCCAACCACAATTTCTCCTTACAATTTGAGGTAATAATATTTGTAATATTATCTTTATTTTATAAAATGATCTCTTCCTTTATCCCCTTGTGGTCTAGCTAAAATTAAGCATCCTTGTGCCATCCTTGATCGAGGATAAGGTGATTTGGCTAGAGTTTGAAGAAATTTTAGGAAGCCTCTTGTCCATCACGTTGTTTAACCTTTTCTTATACATTAAATACCCGCTCATAGACATGATCTCAATGGGGGAAATACTTGCTTCGATGAGGAGGATATGACAGGTAGTATTTATTTTAGTTTTGAGATTATAGCTTATAATCTATCTTTCTCGATGATTCTTTGGAGATATTTCATCCCAAACCTTGAATCCATATACTATAACAAGAGTAACAAGAGTCTCAAAGAGGACTTTTTTAAATCTCATATCAAAAGATATGTCGTTTTACAATTGTTTTAAAGTCCATAATAAGATTTCCAGCCTTAGTTAATCATTTTCTCAATGTTGTAAATCCAACTGAGATTGTGATGTATAACAATTCCAAGATATTTGTAGGAAGATTCTTCCTCCAAGTTGTTGTTGTCATATATAAAACATTATATCTAGGATTTTTGGATTTAATTGTCATGGATTTTGTTTTTGTAGGTTTTAACCCCGTACAAAAATTACCTGCATACGAATTCTAAGAATAGAAAATAAACAATGCGAGAGCATAACACATAAAACACATATACACAGAGATTTTCCCCTAGATCCCAAAACTGGGACTACCAGCTTGATTTTTCATTATGTTCCTTTCAATGTTACAATACATATATATATACATGCCGAAGCATCCAATACCATGGACCTAAAACCATTTTGTCCAAAACCATGTGCGAAAACTATGCACAAAACCATAGGTAGGTCCGCCTAACCTAATATAGGGTCCAAAAAAATTTCCACGGGGCGCTACCCCAAACCTCGTAGAGGGGGGATACTTGCCCCCCTCAAACCCCCTTGCGCCCCCCCGGCTGCGCAATTTGCACAATGAAGGGGGGGCTCCACCCCCCCTCTAACCCCCCGATTAAGTAGGGGATCTAGTCATGGAAATAATATAACACAACCCAACAATTTTGTCGGTATTAACAATAGTACCCATCTTAGAATATAAATTTTGGAGGATTCTAAGTTGCTTGCTAAGATTAGAATGACTTGTTTCCAAAAGAATAATATCATCAACATAAAGAAAAAGAGAGATGACTATAACAGTGAGAGTTGGCTAATATAGTCTGCTTCCTCCAAACACTCTTTTAACGTATCAATGTATATGAAAAGAAGGATAGGGGAGAGTAAAAATCCTTACTTAAATTTTATATCATGGTTAATTTCTTCTGACTAGCCCTCAGTGGTCTTGAAATCAATAATAACATTCTCATACAATCTTCGTCAAAACATCCCTCAACTCAAAAGGAAGGTTTATCTCTTCAAACCTCTTCCAAAGGTTTGTCCTAGGAATGATGTCAAAATCTTTTCTAAAGTGAACAACATAGGAGTTTGGCTTTGTTATCACGACACTCCTTCACATGATCCTAAAAGTAACAAGGTGGTCCACAGTTGAATGATATATCCTAAACTTATATTAGTGTCTATCTCTTTTTTCATGGCTTTCTAGCTAAAGGATAATCTTCTTTTCGAAAATAAATTCATATAGCTTGGCTAAAATGGGGCTAATTATAATGGTATTATAATTAAAACTAATGTTCTTATCCATACATTTAAAAATAGATACGATGAGGCTTTGCATCCATAGTTTAGGTAAGTCGTGCTTCACTCCCAAATTGAAGGTCTCGTGTATGTGAAGGATGATGATAAGCCCTTTGATTTTATGAATTTCTTCTTGCTACCATTCAATTCTCTTAGCTTTCCTAGTTGCGATCCGCTTAACCATAAACTCCATGTCTTCTAGAGAAAATATTTTATCATAGTATGAATTGTTGAAATGGTATCCATGGCTTAGGGAATTCATAGATATTTTTAAGGTAGGAATTCAATTCCTTCAAGGGAACCATATTCGTCCTAGGATCCATTTTAGAATAGTGCAATAACTGCTTTTATTTTCTATCTATATACCATTTCTTCCTTTGATTAAGGGTTTTGAATTTATTTATCATATCACATTTTGAACATTCATTAGAATAACCACTGATGGTTTTTCTAGCAATTTGACATCCAATATCATACCAAGGGTTGGTAGTTCTATTATTCATTTTATATGTCATCTCAATTATAAAGAACATGCTAATGGAAGTAGAGAGGGTTGTAGTAAAATTATGATTAGAGGTACTCGATGTTGTATTTATAAGTTAGGAGGCTTAAATCCCTATATAGTCCTTTAAGAAGAGTTCAAAATTACTTTTTCAAAAGGTTGATGTCTTTGATTAACAAAATTTTCTTTCACTTGGCTTTTCTGCATGGAAAAGTTTAGAGTTAAGGTTAAAAGTTTATAATTAGAGTCAGAGTCATGGTAATCTAAGAGGTCAAAATTAATTATTTGGTTGGAAATAGGGATATGTTATATCACATAATCTATAACACTACTACTGAGCCCATGGATACAAGTCATCTAGTTGGGGTTTGGAAAATTCATTACACATTTGCAATTATAAGGTCTTGAGAGTTACAAAGCTTGACTAGCTCAATACTAAACAATTTCTCAATTAGATATTTAGAATTTATTTGGTATCTATTAGCTAAAACAAGTTCATCATCTAGCCATAAAGGATTAGGGTTGGAATCATTGTTTATAAGAATAAATTGGTTAGTTTCATTTCTAGCATTAAAGTCTCCTAGTAAGAGGTTATTACTATTCATTCCTCATATTGTGAATATGTTTTCCTAGGGCATTATAGAGGAAATTTTTATCTAAGATATTTTTATTATAAAAAGTATAATTAATAGGTGAAAAATAGCAAATTGTTATATAAATCCTCTTATCCATATCTTGGATTTTTATCCTATGTACTAATTGAATGGTTTATCTTGTGAAGCCAAATGTGAGGAGAAACATTATTTTTTAGATAACAGGCTATGACTCCAATCCATCTGTAATAGGATTTCTTATTCCATTTCAAACAAAAAAATGAATCCTTCCATATGAGGGACCTTAGATTCATCATACTCATAGGATTCGACTAGAAAAGTAATATTAATTTCACTTGGGATCCAACTTATCATAGGAACCTTACACCGTAAAAATCCATGAGAATTTGAAAAAAAAAGGACTTGGAGTGTCTCAAATTGTTATTTATTATTATCATTATTGTCTCTATCCCTAATAACAATTTTCTATTTCTAATTATTATTCATTACCCTTCCTTTATCACTTCCTTGATCTTTTAATTTTATTTTTTTTTAAATTCGACTTGGTCTTTTAAAATGAGTTCTTCATTTATAAAGATTCCTAATGTTGAAAATAGCAACAAGAAATGCTAAAAATAGAAGTGCTAAAAATAGCACTGCTATAAATATTTCAGGACACATTCCAATTTTAGTTAGTCCCTGAACTAAACTTGAGAATTAAAATTCGAATTTGACCTTAGCAGCTATTTGTAAAATAATTAATTAATTCATCTTGAGTTAATTAGTTGTAGAAAATCAAACATGAAGTCTATGTGATGACATGCAACAGTTTCCCCTTTGATTAAGTTATCCCTTCATTAACGAGATCAGGATGAGCTGTACTTTGAGTTGTAATTAGTTAGCTCCATTAACTGAGTTAAGTCCAGTTAGATTAGTTCCAACAGTTTGTGGAACTGATTGTGAGTTCAGTTAGTTAATGCATGCATGCATGTAACTACTGCACATCAGATAACTGAATATTCTCTCATAAATAACTCATGCATGTCAGTTCAGTCAGAGACCTAGTTGAGATCAGATGATGGAACATTGTACTATCAGTTGCGGGAATATTCCATTGCGGATATCTCTTGCATGCAGAGGGAATTCATTCCTTGGAGATTGCGTAGTTACTTCTAAGTTTGGTGAGTTGTGTGAGAGGTCAATTCACACAGGTGGCAACCAGAGGACCCAGGAGAAACTATGCAAGGAAATAGGAGGTTTGAAGGACTGAGGGAAGGCATATGTTGTGTCTATTCAGTCTATGAGCCGTATTGAGGGATTGTACTGAGCATTGGATAGCTTGTGAGCTAGAGCTTTATGTAATCCGGACATATTTCCACTTGTATGATAATACAGAAATTAGGGTTTTTCGTTGAGGCTTTCCCCAGAGTATTCTTCTGTGTTCATGTGTGATTGATTTCTCATTCTTTATTATATGTGTTCTATTTGATCTTGCTCAAAATCGATTAAGCTTCCGCAAGTTTGTTTGTAGAAGTAGATCAAGTATTTTGCTTTAGTATATTGCATTATCAGGTGATCTACAGTGGGAATTTCTACACCTAATGCTTTTAAGCGAAGAGATTTATTACATGTTCCGTATTTATGGTCATTACAACTTGTCCTAAGAGGAATTAACCTATGTTTATGTTCAATTTTTTCCCAACCTCTTTGCTTCTATGATACATTGTTTCAATTTGTGACTTATTTTTTAGTTATTTTTTTACTATTACTAGTGTCTCCTCATCATTTTCCCTCTTTTATACTAGCAATTATGAGATTCAAGGCTATTTAGTTACACTTGTGATTCAACTCAATTATCTTATTACTCTCTTTGATGTGTTTGAATCTAATTTATTTTCTATGTTACTTAGTGCCAAATTGTTATTTAGTTTTTCTTCTAACTCTTTAATCTTGTATCTTAGTTTACATTTTCTTTCACCTCACCTCTAAATTGATTATTTATGTTTTCTATTTATTATAATCCAATATCTTATTTTTAAGTATATTTTGAACCTTCATAATTTATTTTCAAACAATTTAATTTGTTATCGAAGATTGGCTCTAAATATATATAATGTTATGATTCTCTTTCTTATCTCCTTTTTTCCTTAATAATTTTATATAAAAATCGGTGAGACTTTCCTGTGATGGGTTGAATATTTGAGATATACGGTAAAGTGCTAATAATCGAAAGACAAAAAAAAAAAAACAAGATAAGAAGAAATAAATGAAAAGAGTAACCTGTGCATGTTATTAACGCAGAGTATAATCCTAACATGGTTCACAAATGAAGAATCAAAAAGCAATATAATAGAATACAAATTATAGCAGATTACCTTAAAGGAGCATGTCCAATATGTGTTTACGACATGGAAAATATTCAATGAGGACCAAATTAGAGATCCCCACAAATAATTAATTTCCATAGATATTTAATATTGATGGATAATTTTTTTTAATAAATATTTACAACAAAATAAATTATTTCACGGTTAAGAAGTTGAGAATGGAAGTCATTTTGAGATATATGTTTTTTACACCAAAAAATAATTCTCGATAAATATTTAGAAAAACTAAAATTATTTCAAGGTTGAGAATGAAAGTCATTTTAAGGGAATTAACTATGCAAGGGATGTCCAAGCAAGCTTCACACAAATTTGGTGAATAACATCTTATTGTATGTAGATTGGACTTTTTCCATCCAATAAAAAGGCTAACCTAAGTCTAAACTTATCTAAATATAAAAGAAATTATATATATTAAAAAAACCATAACTATATCTAATAAAAATTATAATTCCCTATTAAAATTTCATTGAAAAAAAACCATGATAATTATTTAAAATATAAAATTCAAAATTTATATATATATAAATATATATATAAAATAAAAACCTATAAAATTAATATTCAGATCCAAACTTATATATATATATATATATATATATATATATATATCTCGAAACTTAAGAATTAAATCACTATTTTTTTAAAACCAAAATAAACTTTTAATTGGTTAATAAAAAAATTGGATTTAAATTATTTTAAGAAAATCGTATGAACATTAAATTAAATTAAATTACTATAACCTGCTTAAAAAATGTATTTTGAATTAGTTTTTTTTATTGGTTTAAAAGTTTTTTCCAGGATGAAAAAGCACTATGTATTTATATAAGATATATAAAAAGTCCCATATACATGATGTAGAACAAAAACATATGACCCAGTAAAGAGTTCTGGATCAACAAAATAAAACCATAAGCATAACACTGGGGAGGCAGGGCTAAAAAACCGGAACTCCCAGCAACTGAAAGAGACTGAGGAGACTGATACAGGAAAACAGAAAAGGATCCGCTTAAGCAAATCGACCACATGAAGAGATATACCGCTTCAAAAAAGACGATGCGGACAGCCAATGCATATCGGTCACAAAAAAATATGAGACTATAAGGAAAGATTCCGGAGAAAAACCCCGTCATAAGATTAATAGGCCTGTGGATGAATAATGCTGGGGCATCAAAACACTGAAAAGATTTGAAGACCTGCAAGGACGAAATTAAAAGTCAGTAGGATAAAAATCCTGAATGAAGTAGATATCGCTTTTCACGGAGACCTGAAGATGCCAATGACCAGGAGCCTCGAGAAGACCCTTCTTCGACAGAGCATCAGCCTGCGCATTTTTATCCCTGTAGATGTGTTGGATTGAGCCCTCCTTTAGAATATTCCAGTAGAACTTTATCCTGTTTAGCCAACCAAAAAGATGAGGACTGGAGATGGAATTTTTTCCCTTGACATATTCCACCATGATCTTTGAATCGCCGTAGATAGAAACACCCTGAAGATTAAGAAAGAGACAGAAGTATAAAAGGCCAGCGAGGGCCATTGCCTCAGCCGAATTGTTGGTGCCTCTTCCTCCATTCCAAAAGATAGAAAAATTTGTGTCTTTATCTACTATAATAAAAAAACCACAGCCACATGCTCCGTTTTGCTCAGCGCCATCAAAAAACGCCCTCGGCACAGATGAGATATCCAGATGAGGATCGATGATAAACTGTTTCTTCTGCTTGAGGGGAGGGATAGGGATAGCTTCATAAATAGAAGAGATATGAAGGAGAATTTCCTGGAGGGAAGGGTTTTTACCTTTGAAAATGAGACTATTGCGCCATTTCCAAATGCACCATACAGAGATGATGAATATTGACCTGCAAGACTCCGATTGCTCGTTGTACCACATAAAAGCTTCTTTTATAGTAGCATGAAACAGGAACTGAATGCCGAAGAAGATCTCGAGAGATGACCATAGCTTCTGAGTGCCCAAACAACTTATGAATAAATGATGATTATCCTCCGCTGCAGACCTGCAGATGGGACAGAAGCTCGGCCCCTGCCACCCTCTCTTTCTTAAATTCTCCCACGATAGGTTTTTATTGTGAAATAACAACCACGAGAAAAAAACCATTTTGGACGGGCATCGCACTTTCCAGAAAACAGTTGGGAAAATAAAAGACTGGGAGGACTGTTTTTGCTTGATCAGGCTCTGATACACATCTTTTACCCGGATGGAATGAGTCCCTTTTGCATTTTTCCAAATTAATGCATCATGCTCCGATGAGCGAAAAATGCCACTGTTCCTGAGCTTTATCCTGAGATGGGCCCATTGAGCAGCCAAGGCATCTGACATTTGCAAACTATCCGCATCACGCCACATAGGAATTGGACCCAGCCACCCAGAAATTAAACCATCCCAGAAAAAAATACCTCTTCTATGAAGGAAAGCGAGGAAGGATTCCGGGACAACGATCTCCTCCGTGCCACTTAGGAATGCATCTTTTCCAATAAGGATCCTTTTCCCGGATTGAAAATGCCAAATCAGATTCTTCAGAAAAAAAAATTTCATTTTACGCAGACTTAACCAAATTGGCGATCCATAGGATGGGCCAATCCTTTCTTTTCTGTACCAGAAGGAAATATCCTTTCTGCCTAGATAACTTTCTTATTTAGTGAGAAAGGTAATTTATCTAAATAAGAAATGATAATATTTTTCATCTCATCAAATTTAATTATATTAAATACACTCTAAACAATTTATTATTAATTAGAGTAAATTTATAGATTTGTTAATTATTTATTAAAAGAGATTGAATTTCATAAATTTTATTAAATTTGAATTTATTAATTATTAAGAATAATTAAATTTTTAAAGTGTAATTTATTATAATAAATTACACTTTAAAAATTTGATCTTTTAGGTGATCGGTAAATTTAGATTTGAGATGAATTTATATTGGTTTAATGTTTTTAAAGTGTTGTTATATACATATATGAACATAGTACAATCTTTTTTTTGTTTGTTATTAATTATTAGTTATATGCATAATCTCATTAACTAATGAAATAATAATTTGAACAAATTTTCTGGTCAATTTATCCCAATGTATGGTAGATATTTTCAAAAATTATAAATTTAAGTTGTTTAATTTGTAAAGTGCACATTCAAAAGTGCATTTAAAACAACAGAGATCACAATCTTAATCGAAATTGTATAGTCATCCAGAAAAACCATTTAATCTATTAATTAGACTATATCTTAATATTGATTATATATATATGAATGGTAAATATTTTTTTTACAATTTTAAATTAAAAAGGAAGATTTATTTTTTATATTGTTTTCATAACCAAGTCATAAGTAAAATAATATCTTATTGTTTTTATGATTTTTATATGATAATTTGTTTATATTTTGTTAATTCTAACTCAAAAACATAAATTGTAATTGTAATTTTGTTTTTAATTAATTTATATTTTTGATAAAATTATGTTTTTTTTTTAATTAATTTTGTGTTACCAAAAAACAAAATATTATTACATCACATAAATATTTATGCTCTAATTGAACCACCCATAAGTGATAAGTGATCTCAATCCATCACTTGGGAAATCAGATATATTAACCACCTACCATGACAAAGTGCTAACAAAAATTAACATTTTTTTGAAAATAAACAGTCTCATCTAAAACACATTTAGATTTACTTAAAAAACTATTATATGAGTACAGATCAAAAGCATTATTTACATGAAGTCACAAGCAATATTTTTAGAACTGGATCCAAAGGGGGCCATGTCTTTCTCCTCACAATGAAAGCGACAGTGCAAGTGAGCTATCCTGGCATCCAAACGTTCCAAACAAAAACAATAATACCCCTACCCTTGAAAATATCTTTTTTTTTTTTTTTTAACTCAACCCCATATGGTTTTCAACTGCGAATGCTTTCAAATGCTAATGTTTTCAACTACTAATGCAATGTTATAAAATTGAGGTATTGCTTCCATAGGTATTGCTTCGGTTGTGCTTAAACTCATTGAACCCTCAAATTATGCTTTTTAATTTATATATATTTATATTATTTTTTAAGTTAACATTATTTAAATTATTAGAGTGAGACCCACTTTACAATTGAATATGAGGGAGATGTTATGACATGATTTTAGATTGAAAAATAAAAAATAATACTTAGATTAAGAAGTTAAAAATAGTAATAACAAAAATACTTAATGTCGGTTATATACAAAATACTTCAATCTCACCTTAATATTACATCAATTTTATATTAAGAAATAAAATAATTAAAAAAAATCAATTTACTTTTTAATATGTGGTAGATATATACTTTTTTCACTACTTAATATGTATTATTGATATTGCATAATGTGTATTTCATTATTATATTTTCAGTTTCCATGTAATATCTGAAACAAAAATATATTAATAATAAAAAATATTTTACTATCAAGCACAAGTAAAATATTTCAATGTCGCTAATAAATTGAGATGTGAAGTGGATAAATTAACTACTTACTCAAACACAAGAACTTGCATAAATTTTGGTGGATAGTAATCACTAGTAAATCTACACATTTACATGACACAAATAATTATCGGAAGTAACTCTTGATAGGTATATTTATGTACATCTCATTCTTATCTATTTTTATGGAGACTTGCTTAAATTATGGTGGGAAGTAAATGATGGTAAATATGTTATTTACGCTTATGAGATATTTTCAAGGATTTTATTTTTTGATGATTTTCCTGCACAAATATCTAAAAATCATGTGTAAATATAAATTATGGAAGTGTGTGTAAAGAAAAATATTATAAATAATAAAAATAACTCAATACACACAGACATACAAACATACTTCATGTCACACTCTCATAACTATACACAAAAAAAAAATTAAAAGCAAATATTTGGAACACATATATGTATGGTAACTCTCCACTATATAATCTCTTTCCTATTGTGATGTTGTATGTTCACTTATATTCTCATGGTCTAAGTTCTTTACCGCATAAGGATTAGATATATATCTATATATCATGTATCAATTATAAGCACTGCATGGTAATCGAGTTATGGCGGTTGTAATTTGTTTGAATAGTGTTAGCCTTGCCAACCCTCAGTGTGCGATTCATATTAATGAGCGTGGAGATCTTTGGTCCGGCAGCTGCCTTTGCCGGCGCCGAGTCACTGGTGGCTTTTATGGCAAGAGCTCACATCTTGACAGGTGGCCTCACTTACCTGCGGGACCACGTGACTCCTCGGGCTCTGACTTCTCGTTCTTCTCGCTCCAACTTCCCGCGCAGTATTGACGGCCGAGATCCGTTGTTAAGATCGGAGGGTTGGGATGAGCCAGAGGACTTTGGGTTAAGACTTAAACCCCTTGCTGCACGCCGAGGCTCATTTGTTTCACCCGGGTGCTCTCACTTCGTCTCTTCAGACCCTGGTTCGAGTCTTATTGCTCCTCCGGATGCCATGACACACCCTTCAGAGGCTCATGCAGGTACTGTATACTTCTGATGCATGATTACTTGCTACGTTTTCGATTTCTGTTTGGTTATTTGCACTCGGGGGCTAATTTGGTCCGCTCGTTTATAATCTGAAGGCCTATACTAATTTTCCCTTTTTTTGATAGCGCATACAGGTGGATCGGAGCGAGTCTCTTAACTATGTATCCACAGCACCTCGACTCCTTCGACATTTGCAGGTATGGTTGCTCTTAGCTCGGTACTCTCTTCTGGGTGCGAGGGCTTTAAAGCTCCGTTGACCCTAATGTTTCTTTTGAGTGAATGCTGTAGTCCGGACCCCTGATGCGGGTTTTCCCTTTCGTTTTCCTGCTGAAGAGGGGTTTTTCCCGTGGTTAAGGGTTTTGGTGATCAGGCTTGAAGCCCTGCCGGTTCCAGCAAGATATGATAGGCAATGAGTATTACGCGCTCCATTTTACTTAACTGCAACTTAGTTCTTGAGCTTTTCTGCCCAATGCAGGGTCTAGGCACCATTGCCTCTGTAAATAATTTTATTTTCATCTATATATGAGCTAGCTATGTGCCGAACTCATTTATTAGCGGAGTCGGCCTGAACATTTTCATGTTTCCAGTTATATATATACAAATGATACATTTTCCAGGTTATAATCTCTGAGTTTTTCTATTCCCAAGTAAAAGAGTTGCATTCAAGGTTATTTACTCTGTCTGAATTCGTTTCAGGGTTATTTACGTTCTGAATGATAATGATATGGTTCCCGGTCTTCATTGTCATTATTGGATGTCTGCCTCCGACTATGATTCCGCCGCATTACTGCGACGGCAGGAGTCCTCAGGCTTACTTAAATCTGGTTATTTTTCTTTTGAAATACATGGGATTATATTCCTCTGAATCTTTTGCATGAATCGGGTAATCGATGTTTCGTTTGTAAATGTGACAGTGCCTTATTTATTTCTTGTTGCAGAGGTTAGATTTATTCCCGATATGGGTTATTCGGAAACAAGAATATTTTTTTCTTTGTTAACATGGTTTATGCCGGAGATGGTTTTCTCACAGCCGGTCTCGCGGCTGTGTTAACGCGTTCTCTGGACTGTTAACCCTATTATGGCACCGTATATTATCTCATTTCCGTCAGCGGTATACATATATTGAACTTCTCTGATGGCTGTAACTCGGTTTTTGCTTCCATGGCTTGATTATATATGGTTTTTATGGTTCCACTACTTCATACGTTACAGGGTTTGCTCTTTCCTTCCTTGAAAGATATGTTAATTCCAGAAGTCGACAGTTACATGTTTCTTGAATAGTTCTTTCCTTTCCATCGATGTTTATGTTTATAAAAAGGATCTATTGACCGGCCTTCCTTGCCTGCCTCGAGCGTTTTATGATGTTGCTTTCACTACATGAATATATGTTTACGTTCTGGCGGCTTGTTTACTGTGCGCTTTGCTTCACCAGAGACTGCCTCTGTACTCTGTTTACTCCTTAATTTATTTGTTGGTTAATGGGTTATTTCTAAGTTGAACTATCCTCTGCTCAACTACAATATTCTTCTGATATTCTAGTTTTTAAGTTAAACTACCTCCCGTTTAACTATAATATTTTCTTGATAGTCTGACTTTTAGTTAACCACTACCTGTTAACTACGTTTATCATCATAACAGTAATTAAAGAGATAGAACAAACATTCATTTCCCGACTACATGAGTCCTCTGTGTATTCCACACATATTTTCATTCAGTTTCTCTGCAGTATGAATTCGTACCTGGTTCGCCAGAGTTGCACAGGAGTACTTTAGTAAATTCTTCTGCAAGCAAGTCTGCTCTACCACCCAACCATGAGATCCGTCTTCATGACTGGATTCTCCCCCCGAGCCATCTTGCAGGCCTTCAGCCCTCAACAAGATTTTTGCACCTCGTGCCTGGTTATCTGGTCCTCACCAGACTTAACCAAATTCCTCTTGTCATTTCCTTTTTCCTTTTTCCTGGAAAAAGATCCTTCTGTCTGTCCCAACAGCACAGAACTTCCTCCCTACAACCAGGACTTTTCCTGTTTGGGAGGGTAGTTTCAATCAGTTATTACAACTAATCTCTTTCTTTGAAATCCACCTCCCAGAGGCTGCCAGCATTTCAAGAAAAACAAAATATTTAAATTACTCAATAAAATAGTTTATCAAAGTTTTGTTTTTTTAACATAAAACAACAACTGCCATTCTGTCTTTTACTATAGTAAAATTTCACATTTACGTCTTCTGGGGTCATTACATCTCCCCCTCCTGTGATTGGACATCGTCCCGATGTCTGTTTTCCTTAAACAAATTCGGGTAAGCTTCTTTAAGGAGTTCCTCATCCTCCCAAGTGGCCTCTTCAGGCCCATAGTTCTGCCACTGCACTTTAGCTTGGAAAATAACCCGTTTCCGTAGCCACACCTCTCTCCGCTCGAGAATGTTCAGTGGTTAGACCAGAACCTCGCCTTCCGACTCGACCTGAAAATAGCAACAGATCTAGTTATTTCCTTGTTTGAGAACAAAGCTTAACTAGAACGACCAGATTAATTCTTACCCGAACATCCTGTCATTGGATCACATGTTTAGGATCGTAGACGTATCTTTTTAGTACAGATACGTGAAAAACATTGTGAATCTTAATATGACCTGGCAGGGCGAGTTGATAAGCTACTGGCCCCACTCTCACCGGGATTTGGAAGGGTCCAAAATAGCGAGGGGCAAGTTTGGCACAACCACTCCACTGCAAGGTACTCCTTCTGGTTTGAATTCTTACAAAAACATGGTCTCCAACCTGGAATTCTTTGAACCTTCTCTTCCGGTCTGCAAAACTTTTCTGTCTGTCCTGGGCGGCCTTTAAGTTGGTACGCACCTTTTTCACCATGTCTTCCATTTCCTTGAGCATTTTCGGGCCAAATCTTAACCTATCCTCAGGTCCACCCCAACTTGAGGGTGTGCGGCACTTTCTCCCATATAGGACCTCAAAGGGACTTAGCTGTGTTGACGAGTGATGCCCATTATTATACGCGAATTCAACCAGGTGGAGGTATTCCTCCCATTGGGTTGGTTTCATCATAACACATGCTCTCAGCATGTCCTCCACTACCTGGTTCACCCGTTCCGTTTGACCATCGGTCTGGGGATGATAGGCTGTGCTAAAGTTCAGTTGTGTTCCCAGTTCAGCAAACAACGTCCTCCAAAAAGTTGATGTGAACTTAACATCACGATCAGAGATTATTACCTTCGGAAGTCCATGCAATTTGAACACATTTTGCATGAAAATATGAGCAATTTGTACAGCCTTATACGTGGATTGTACAGGTATGAAGTGTGCTGCCTTACTTAACTTATCCACTACCACCATAATGGAATCATTATTTTTCTTTGTTCGAGGCAACCCGGTTATAAAGTCCATGGAAATAGTTTCCCATTTCCATTCCGGAATGGGTAAGGGTTGTAGCAGTCCTGCTGGATGCAAATGCTCCGCCTTAATCTGTTGACATTCCAGGCATCGCGCCAGATATTCAGCTACATCCTTCTTCATTTTTGGCCAAAAGTATTCCTTCCGAAGTGCGGTGACCATTTTTTGGTAACCTGGATGCCCGGTGTAGTGGCTGATGTGAAATTTGTCCAGAATCAGTTTTCTAAGACTATCTTCATCAGGTACATACAACCTTTTATTAAAGTACAACATTCCGGCATCATCTAGATCATATCCCTGTGGTGTCTCCCTATCAGAAGGTCGTTGAACCTGCTGTTTAATTTGCTGATAAACAACATCCTGCTCAGCTACTATCTTTATTTTTTCGAGTAGGGTACTCTGCCATTCACTGACCGAAATTTTGCACAAGCATTGCACCTTTCGACTTAACGCGTCAGCTACCCGGTTCTCCTTTCCTTTTAGATGTTTAATTTCAAAATCAAAGCCACTTTGGAAGTCTGCCCAATGAGCTTGCCTCGTATTTAAGGTGGGTTGGCTGAAATAATTTATTAGACTATGATGGTCTGTCAACAACAGAAACTTTCTTCCCAAGAGGTAATGTCGCCACATCTTCAGCGCATGAATAACGGCTGCCAACTCCAAGTCATAGGCAGAGTATTTCTGCTCATGCTCCTTTAGTTTCCTTGACTCGTATGCAATTACTCTTCCTTCCTGCATCAACACCCCTCCCACACCCTCTTTACTTGCGTCACTACAAACCACATAATCCTTATTAGGATCAGCTATGCTCAAAATGGGTGCGGTGGTGAGTAAGTGTTTAAGCTACTCAAAGCTCCGCTGACACTCTGAGGTCCATTTGAATACCCTTCCTTTCTTTTGTAAGGAGGTGATAAGGTATGCTACCCTTGAAAAGCCTTCCACGAACCTTCTATAATAGCCAGCTAGCCCCATAAAGGACCTAATATCTGCCACGTCCTTTGGTATGGGCCATTCCATTATAGTCCTTATTTTTTCAGGGTCCACTGCAATCCCCTCCTTGGTGATTATATGGCCTAAGTATTGTATCTCTTCTCGAAAGAAATCACACTTACTAAACTTAGCATATAACTGATGTTCTCGCAGCATTTGTAACACTATTCTAAGGTGTTCCTCATGCTCCTCCCTTGATCGGGAGTAGATCAGAATATCATCAATAAATATCAACACGAACTTATCCAAGAACCTGTGAAACACACTGTTCATCAAACACATAAAGGTAGCAGGTGCATTGGTCAAGCCGAAAGGTAGCACCACAAACTCATAATGTCCATACCGTGTTCTGAAAGTTGTCTTAGCGATATCCTCCTCTTTAATTCTGATCTGATGGTAACCAGACCGCAAATCGATCTTAGAAAACACCGTTGCCCCCTTCACTTGATCGAACAACTCATCAATCCGGGGCAAAGGGTATTTGTTTTTTATCGTGAGCTTATTCAGCTGACGATAATCAATACACATCCGAAGTGTGCTGTCTTTCTTTTGACAAATAACACTGGGGCTCCCCAGGGTGATACACTGGGACGTATGTAATTTTTGTCTAGCAGCTCCTGCAGTTGCATTTTCAATTCTGTTAATTCTGGTACACTCATTCGGTATGGTGCCCGTGACACAGGTGCTGCCCCCGGGGTCAGTTCGATGGTAAAGTCCACATCTCTTTTAGGTGGTAATCCCGGTACTTCCTCTGGAAAAACATCTGCAAATTCTTGCACCACTGGAATGTTGTCCAGCGTAACGGTTTTGTTCTTCTGATCTGCATAACCCACCTGAATAGCATAAATCTGACATTTCTTTTTGATACATTTAGCTAATTGAGATGTTGTAATGGGTCGGATCCGTACAGGATGCTGGATCCCTTGCAGTTCTTGCTGCTCACCGAGATCATTCTTATAGTAAATAGTTTTAGTCTTGCAGTTTATTAATGACCAGTGTTTCTCCAGCCAATCCATCCCAATCAGGATGTCGTATGAACCCAAGGGTAATACGTTCAAGTCCACAACTATTGGCTGCCCTGCTACGGTTAAAGAGCAATTATTTATTTTTGCCAATACCCGTCTCTTGGCTCCTGTAGCTAGTTGAACCAACCATGGATTCCTGAATTTTTCAGATTGTAACTTACACTGTTCTACTATCTTTGGGTTAATGTAACTTAAAGTAGCTCCTGGATCAATGAGAACAGCTATAGAAAGGTTTGAGATTTTACCTTCAAATTCCACCATCGTCGGCTGGTATTCCGCTTGGCGATCATCCAAGGCTGCATTGATCCTTGGTACATTACGTGCCACATCCCCAACAGTCGATGCTTCATGAATCTGAGATATCTGATCCGTACCCTTTTGCTGTGGGCATTTTTTAACATAATGAGGTCCTCCACAGCCCCAGCATTGAACTGGAGGTCTGGTCATTCCTTCACCTTCTGGCCTAACAGGCTGTTCACTTACTCTAGTTTCACCTGTTGGCTTTGCTCGGGGCACACTTTTTGCTACAGTTCTGCTGTTTAATCCTTTACCATCTCCCTTACCCCCAATACTGTGACCTCCTTTGCTGCTCCCAACAATCCGGCTACTCCTTCTTTCATTCCATCTCTTATTTGAGGCATCCCCCTTCTGTTTATTCTGCTGGTAGCAGATCCTTGCTTTGCGGATAGCCTCATCCATGGTCCTGGGATTGTCAAACTCAATCCTCTCTCTTATGTATGAAGGTAAGCTACTCACAAACCTTTGCACTTTGGCTTTTTCCTCCTTAATATAAGGTACATAACGTAGCAGAGAAGTGAAACGATTAATAAATTTGTCCATAGTCTGTTGCCCCAGTCTTAAATCATGGAATTCTCTTGCCTTTTCATCGTAGAAGCGCTCGGTCAGGTATCTTTCTTTGAAGTATCTTTGAAACTTCTCCCATGTGATGGTCCGTTCACTTACCCCCTTGACAATCTTGATTTCCTCCCACCACAGGGTTGCTTTACCCTGTAACTGGAAAATGGCCAGTCGCGCCTTCAGGTTATGATCATACTCATACAGCTGAAAATATTTGTTCATATTTATTAGCCATGCTTCAGCCGCTTCTTCCTGTTCTCCATCAAAATGTGGAGGTTTAATTTTTCGAAATTCTCCCTGTAGCTCTATTCTCTGACGTTTTGAAGTTTGCTGTTCTGGTACATTATCAGAATGATCCTCCTTATCTCTCGAATTTTTAGGTCCTTCCTGATAGTCCTTCTCTTCTGTTATCTTCTGCTGCTCCGCACTGGGATTAGATATGGGTGGGTTCTGCCTGTCCGACAAACTCTTCAGAATTCTCTCCTGTTCCACCGTCAAGCGTGCGTTGTCTTCCCGTAAACGTGCCATCTCATTTTTCAACTCCTGAACAGTTTCCAGTATTGCGAGATTGGTACTCCGTGTTTCCTCGCCCAACTGTACCCACAGCTCTGGGTTTTCTCGAGGGGTGCTGCCGGCTCCTTGCATCACGCTTCTTTTCCTAGCTTAATTATTAGCTGTTAAATTCCTGTATCTCACCCCTAAGATAAACAGAAACACAGTAAAATGATTTATCAATTTTTTCCTATACAGATGCATGGTGTAATCTTCTGCACAGTGAAACATGTCATTTTTGAGGCCACAGTGTTGAAACTGGGCTCTGATACCAATTTGTCACACTCTCATAACTATACACAAAAAAAAAATTAAAAGCAAATATTTGGAACACATATACGTATGGTAACTCTCCACTATATAATATCTTTCCTATTGTGATGTTGTATGTTCACTTATATTCTCATGGTCTAAGTTCTTTACCGCATAAGGATTAGATATATATCTATATATCATGTATCAATTATAAGCACTGCATGGTAATCGAGTTATGGCGGTTGTAATTTGTTTGAATAGTGTTAGCCTTGCCAACCCTCAGTACGCGATTCATATTAATGAGCGTGGAGATCTTTGGTCCGGCAGCTGCCTTTGCCGGCGCCGAGTCACTGGTGGCTTTTATGGCAAGAGCTCACATCTTGACAGGTGGCCTCACTTACCTGTGGGACCATGTGACTCCTCGGGCTCTGACTTCTCGTTCTTCTCGCTCCAACTTCCCGCGCAGTATTGACGGCTGAGATCCGTTGTTAAGATCGGAGGTTGGGATGAGCCAGAGGACTTTGGGTTAAGACTTAAACCCCTTGCTGCACGCCGAGGCTCATTTGTTTCACCCAGGTGCTCTCACTTCGTCTCTTCAGACCCTGGTTCGAGTCTTATTGCTCCTCCAGATGCCATGACACACCCTTCAGAGGCTCACGCAGGTACTGTATACTTCTGATGCATGATTACTTGCTACGTTTTCGATTTCTGTTTGGTTATTTGCACTCGGGGGCTAATTTGGTCCGCTCGTTTATATTCTGAAGGCCTATACTAATTTTCCCTTTTTTTGATAGCGCATACAGGTGGATCGGAGCGAGTCTCTTAACTATGTATCCACAGCACTTCGACTCCTTCGACATTTGCAGGTATGGTTGCTCTTAGTTCGGTACTCTCTTCTGGGTGCGAGGGCTTTAAAGCTCCGTTGACCCTAATGTTTCTTTTGGGTGAATGCTGCAGTCCGGACCCCTGATGCGGGTTTTCCCTTTTGTTTTCCTGCTGAAGAGGGGTTTTTCCCGTGGTTAAGGGTTTTGGTGATCAGGCTTGAAGCCGTGCTGGTTCCAGCAAGATATGATAGGCAATGAGTATTACGCGCTCCATTTTACTTAACTGCGACATAGTTCTTGAGCTTTTCTGCCCGATGCAGGGTCTAGGCACCATTGCCTCTGTAAATAATTTTATTTTCATCTATATATGAGCTAGCTATGTGCCGAACTCATTTATTAGCGGAGTCGGCCTGAACATTTTCATGTTTCCAGTTATATATATACAAATGATACATTTTCCAAGTTATAATCTCTGAGTTTTTCTATTCCCACGCAAAAGAGTTGCATTCAAGGTTATTTACTCTGTCTGAATTCGTTTCAGGGTTATTTACGTTCTGAATGATAATGATATGGTTCCCGGTTTCATTGTCATTATTGGATGTCTGCCTCCGACTATGATTCCGCCGCATTACTGCGACGGAAGGAGTGCTCAGGCTTACTTAAATCTGGTTATTTTTTTTGAAATACATGGGAATATATTCCTCTGAATCTTTTGCATGAATCGGGTAATCGATGTTTCGTTGGTTAATGTGACAGTGCCTTATTTATTACTTGTTGCAGAGGTTAGATTTATTCCTGATATGGGTTATTCGGAAACAAGAACAATTTTTTCTTTGTTAACATGGTTTATGCCGGAGATGGTTTTCTCACAGCCGGTCTTGCGGCTGTGTTAACGCGTTCTCTGGATTGTTAACCCTATTATGGCACCGTATATTATCTCATTTCCGTCAGCGGTATACATATATTGAACTTCTCTGTTGGCTGTAACTCGGTTTTTGCTTCCATGGCTTGATTATATATGGTTTTTATGGTTCCACTACTTCATACGTTACAGGGTTTGCTCTTTCCTTCCTTGAAAGATATGTTAATTCCAGAAGTCGACAGTTACATGTTTCTTGAATAGTTCTTTCCTTTCCATCGATGTTTATGTTTATAAAAAGGATCTATTGACCGGCCTTCCTTGCCTGGCTCGAGCGTTTTATGATGTTGCTTTCACTACATGAATATTTGTTTACGTTCTGGCGGCTTGTTTACTGTGCGCTTTGCTTCACCAGAGACTGCCTCTGTACTCTGTTTACTCCTTAATTTATTTGTTGGTTAATGGGTTATTTCTAAGTTGAACTATCCTCTGCTCAACTACAATATTCTTCTGATATTCTGGTTTTTAAGTTAAACTACCTCCCGTTTAACTATAATATTTTCTTGATAGTCTGACTTTTAGTTAACCACTACCTGTTAACTACGTTTATCATCATAACAGTAATTAAAGAGATAGAACAAACATTCATTTCCCGACTACATGAGTCCTCTGTGTATTCCACACATATTTTCATTCAGTTTCTCTGCAGTATGAATTCGTACCTGGTTCGCCAGAGTTGCACAGGAGTAATTTAGTAAATTCTTCTGCAAGCAAATCTGCTCTACCACCCAACCATGAGATCTGTCTTCATGACTGGATTCTCCCCCCGAGCCATCTTGCAGGCCTTCAGCCCTCAACAAGATTTGTGCACCTCGTGCTTGGTTATCTGGTCCTCACCAGACTTAACCAAATTCCTCTTGTCATTTCCCTTTTTCCTTTTTCCTGGAAAAAGATCCTTCTGTCTGTCCCAACATCACAGAACTTCCTCCCTACAACCAGGACTTTTCATGTTTGGGAGGGCAGTTTCAATCAGTTATTACAACTGATCTCTTTCTTTGAAATCCACCTCCCAGAGGCTGCCAGCATTTCAAGAAAAACAAAATATTTAAATTACTCAATAAAATAGTTTATCAAAGTTTTGTTTTTTTAACATAAAACAACAACTGCCATTCTGTCTTTTACTATAGTAAAATTTCACATTTACGTCTTCTGGGGTCATTACACTTCAATTCCCTACAAATGAAATGAAAAATATTAATGTAATTGCTATATACCTATTCTTCAAATATTATTATTTTTGAATTTTTTATTTTTCCATTTTAAAAATATTCTTTATTAATGATATACACTTAAATAAATATAAGCACCACGGATAAAATTATGATTATTTTTTTAACCTAAATTACATTTTAATTTATAGATAATATTTTTCCAATATAAATTATGTTTTAGTTTAAAAACATATAATGTTTTGAAAAAACATGTCTTCATTATTATGGAATTTAATGAAACTTATAAATAAAGATAAGAGCGAAATTTAGTATCAATATAAATAACAGCAAAAAATTCGGAGGTTAGTATTAGTTGAGTTGTTTTTCTGTCCAACTGATCAAGTATAATCAAAGTTTCTAAGCACATATTGATTTGCCTTTTTATTTGGCTTGTTCCTGAGGCAAGGAGGCAAAATCAGAGACAAAAGCATAGGTTATCATTGTTTATTTGTTTGCTACTTGCTAGTGAAACTAATGCTGACATTAATCCAGGGCATTAAATGGTAGCTGAGGAACATGCTATGAAAATGCTTGTATATACTATGTCTTATAAGATCTTTGATAAGCAACACTCCATAGGCCACAACAACAACACATGTCGCTGGCTAGACCACATGGCAGTTGGTTGCACAACACATGTTGCTACCACATGGCATCTCTGGCATGTACTAACCATGTTGTATGTAGGGAAATTAGAGGGGGAAATTATTAGTGGTATGGTCTGGGGTGATTTAGCGTGGCCTACCTTCTGTCTTGGGCTGAAGCACGGTGATTATTGGCAAGGCGCCTTGGATATCCATTAATGACAACGAGGAAATTCTACAGTAACTAATAGCATAGAGGAAGATGCATATACTCTAAGATGACGATAGGAGTTTTTGGACAGACGCCATCACAACCAATTCGAAGGAAAATATATCGAAATTTGACAAGCAAAACAATACACATATCTCGATTTAGCTCTGTTATTGTTATTATGGCACTACGCTTCCTGAGATTGGTTCTATTTTATACAAATTTAATGGATTACATTATATGGCCAGTGCTAAACGTGTGTTGTAGATTTACTGCTTTTGCTTTTTCATGTGGTAATGGAATTCTAGTTTTATAAATTCATCCATTCCGGTTTTGATGTCTTCTTTTGCTTATTGAGCGCTCCTAATTGCGCCAAGAATGATCATCACTGAAGAAAGAAACAACATTCTAGGATAACATACATTGCTGGTTGAATTTAAGGTCAACCTTTTCTCTGTGTGGGCTTTTGGATACTGTCGTTGCAATGATACTGACCCCATATTGAATCCCAGGTGGGTGTGGTCCTTTCAGCCGCGAAAGAGCAGTATTGTGAAGTCTAATAAGCAGGCAGGATATTGATTAGACCAGGCTTCTCGATTAGACCAGGTTTTTGGGTCAGATGGCCCATTGAAGTGAAAGGATTGGCACCCATTATGTTATCTCTCAAAATTCTGTTTCCAAAAATTGCTCAGATTAGCTTAAAGACAAAGTGTTTTCGCAGCGCATGAATCCTTTAGCAGTTTCGCAGCGCAACATGTTTTAGTGATTTCATAGCGTGCTACGAAATTGGGGATTTGTTCGAATCCATAGTAGCTGTCATGCAAAATAGTTCTGGGGTGGATGCATTTTACAGGTGGCATGTTCTCAAGCTCCTGCATGTATGCTTGTCATTAAGTTTGGTCAGTGTGAGTTTCCTAGAGAGGGTGTAATTATTGGTTCATTAATGGATGCATGACCAATGCCTATCATACAGCCATTTGGGCAGCAATCTTTGTTCAATAAATATGTGGACAGCTATTACAATGATGCTAATGGATCTGTTGGTTCTTCATATCATACAAAGACACTTAAACTCACCCCAGCATGCAGAGGCATAATTTTGTACCTATGGAACCATCATGGACAAAGAATATTAACCTCAATGCACTTATTTTCTGTGTCCTGGTTTATAACGATGCGCATACATGATACAAATCATCTGTGTGAAGTTAAATAATGCTTCTCATTCTGGGTAGCAGTGAAGGAAGTACATTGTTATATGTTGAAAGATGAACTTGGCTCAGATGCAATCCGTATAGTTCTCTGTCGCAAGCATATGGCGACAGAAAAGTAGTGAATCAAGTCCATGGCCACATGCGCAGACATGGACTTAGCTAGAATATCAATCTCGATACCAAGTTTGTAAGCAAGTATGCCACTTGCAGTAGTATGGAGAACGCATGCCTACTGTTTGGTAAAATGTATAAACCAGATATGTTCTTATGGAATGTTAATGTCAAAGGCTACATCTCAAGTGGTCTGTACAAGGAAGCCCTCACTTTCTATAGCCGAATCATTGTACAAGTAGATAGCCGGATAATTCTATGTTTCTGTTTGTATTCAAGACATGTACTAAGCTCCCTGTTCTTCTAGAGGGGAAAAAGATTCATACCCATCTGATCATGGTTAGCGTATTGCCAGTGTGTGCGCACTTAGGGGTTCTACGACGTCGTGAATGGATCCATGCCCACATGATGAAGATTGAACTTGATCAAAACATTATCCCCAATCTTGTGATTATGTATGCCATGTGCAGTAGCATGGAGAATGCACGTAAACTGTTTGACAACATTAGTATTAGAATTTTCTCTTACGGAATGCAACGATTAAATGCCATGTGGCAAGTGGTCTTTATGAGGACCCCCCTTGCCATATTACCAAATGTATGGAATGAGGGAAGAGGCACGCGTATTCAGGGTCTGCAGATTGTTGTGAAGATGCATCTCTTGCGGAACCTGGCCGACAAGCAACAGAGGAATCATCGGAAGCTTCTCCTCAGACTATCCTTTCTCCTGATCATCCTGTAAATCAGCCAATGGAGACACTTCTATTCTCAATTTATCAAGTATTTCTGTAAGCTGGAAAAACGGGACTTACAACCCGAGAAGCGGTTTCAAGAATTCTTGAAAGGGGTCTACCTGGCTTTCATGAAGGAGGGGTGGTTCCAAGAATTTAAGTGGCTAGGATTTTAAGAACATCGCCATATTTTATGCAGCTTGAAGAATCAAAATTTGTCCTTTGCAGTGCTATCATTGGAAATGAAGGGCAGCATTTATGTTCTCCAGCTAATCTCATGAAGTCAAGAAAAGAAGCAGTAGCAGACGAAGTGCATGAAGAGGATGACTTTCGAATGAAAGAGAATCAAAGTGGGAGTTGGCAATATTTGGCGGCATTGGCAGCAATTCGAAGGGCGAGAACAAGGAGACGGAGTTTAACATTGAGCCAGTCAAAAGTTGGCCCATTCTTGTCATGAACCTGTAGGTGAAAAGTGGAAGTTCATTGTTCTTAGGAAGCGGTGACTAAATTATCAAGCAGCAGTGCAAGACTCGCTTCCTAAATTTTGAAGCAATAGTATAAGACCTTAGCAACCGACATGATGTGAAAGGCTGGACAATTTCCCATCAGAAACTAGATGCTACATTCAAGATCTAAATGGTGAACAGACTTTGTCATTCTAATTGTTCAATAGAAGAATTATTTTTGCAGAAACAAGCTGAAAGAGGTTGCCGTTGGAGAATATTTGAGTTCTCAAGTAGATTATGGTAGGGGAAGTTTTGGTCATCAAGATTCTTCCAGCACAGTGCTTCCCTATTGAACTCTATTTGAGCATGATACTTGTGTGCTTCCACATTGGAAGTAGATTATAAAATTTAATTTGGCTTAGGCCATTATTTGGTACTGCAACAGGAGGTATGTGACGTGAATCTGGTAACTTCCATGATTCTTGTTTCCACTGTATACCCTTCTGCAACAATTCATTAAAATTCCTAAAGCGTTGGATGCATTTAGGGCAGTGGTCAAAATGAAATACACGGGGAAGTTAGAGGATGGCACCATATTTGAGGAAAAGGGATCTGATGAAGAACCATTTGAGTTTATGGCTGGAGAAGAAGCAGTCGAAGCCCTTGAAGGTCACTTGTAATCTCAACAATGCAGCTTGTAAACTAAAATTGGAAGACTATACACAAGCAGAAAAATTATGTACAAAGATTTTGGGTTGAAGCTATGTTTTTAAATTACACAGCAGTTTCGTAGCGCGCTACGAAACTGCTGTAGGTGGTAATTTTAACGCAGAGCAGCTATTGTGATACTGTGAGCGGGAATTTTGAAAGAGAGACACCTGTCCATCAATACAACCTACAGCACATCAGAAACATGGCAGCGTTCCATACCTAGGGTTATTAAAGAGCTGGGAACATGTTCTTTAAGTAGTGAAGAATGATGGGAGACAAGGACCGTGGAAACAGGGCACTTATCCTAATTGATTAATGAGCCATCTTCGCAGCCAGTATCCAAAGCCAGCTCGTTCAGTGTATTCTCCTTCAACATATCTCGGCCAAAACAGAAAATATACAGGTGTCAAGGATCAGAAAGTCATCATGCTACGAGAAGGACAGATTTGAGTTTTGAATTAATTAGGATTTTTTGTAATTATAGTTCAGCACTTTTGTAATTAATGAAATAGTTAAACAGCAGATAGGAGTAGTTAATAGCAGCCTTTGAGCTCGCTCTAGGTGGTTAATAGTGTGTTCCTATATATGGATCAGAGATGAATGTAAAAAGGGTTGGAGATTTTGATAAAGAACAAGTCTATTTTGGTTTATGTAAAAAGGCAGATTTCAGTAATACAAACAGCTGTTGTTTCTTCTCAAGATTCTCAATAGATCTTATTGTTCAAATGTATGGTGGTTTATTCTCTTAGAGTTCTTTTACAGTCTTGTTACATCATAATCACTCAGAATTCATGTTTTATGCTCTGACTTCCTGTATGCTTTGCAAGCTGTGTTTTATGTAAAGTATGTTTGAACATCTGATGTAAAGAGCCTTGATTTCCATGAAAAGATAGTGTTTTTATTTGCTGAGATGTGTGAGACTCCATAAGCCCAATGGAGATTAACTTAATATTTGTCCAACCAGCTTATTTTTCATGTGTTGTTTAAAGAGTTAGCCATCTTTCCTTGGCATTAATCCATATTCATAATCTGTGAGAGAGCCCTCTCTGACTAAGGAGGCTAAGCCTTAGTCTAAAGCCTGGTTTGAAATAGTTACATAAGATCTTGCTAAGTGGCAGCCCTTAGTACCTGATTTTGTGATAACACATTACAATGGAGAATACTAGTACATGGCATTCTCTCCATGCCCTTTGATAATTTCTGTTAAAGATGGGGGAGGTTTATTTGTGGAACTACCATGTGGTCTGTATCTCAATACAATAATCTAGCATAGCTTCCACACCATGGCTTAGAAGCTACTAATATTTCACCGTAAGTTTAGTTTATATTGGTTCAGGTTGGAAGCTAGTGTCAAAAAATAAAACGTGGGTTGAGGTTAAACTACAACTACTATCTTAATGTACTAAAATTTCACTGTCATTCTGCAAAGAAGCAGAATTCATCAGCCTGTCCACAGATTGGACAAACATGGCACACAAAGGCACTGGCTATATGGGTTCTGGTTGCATTCATAGTATCTATGTATATCTTTCGTTCCATGAATACTGATATCATTGAAAGGAGAAACGAGGTGCTGGTTAGTATGTGCGATGAGCGTGCCAGGATGCTGCAGGATCAGTTTGTTGTTAGTATGAAATTGATCAGGTCGGTTATCAGTTCCCTTTTTTTTCCCTTTTTATGCCACCTTTTGAGTTCATAATTACAGAGAAATTTTCAAATTGTTTAGAAAAGAGAAAATAATATGATAAATTCAAGCCCTAGAGACCTGTGTTCTTCACATCTATTTTCCATTTGTTCATGGAAGGCATTTCTCCGTGCAGACCTGAGAATGGTCTTATCCGCTACAATGAAATAAGTCGATCCACTCACTGCCAATCAAAGTACATACAACACAACATCAGCATGCAGTTCATGCCCTAATCATCATAACGAGAGAGGTCAGCCCAATTAACCAGATGAATGAGAGTGGCAATGAAAATGGAAAAAGATGTAGCATTGTGCCGAGTCCAAGCAAAATACTGTAAGCAAACAATTTAGTAATTAAGATTTCTTGATCAAAGCATGGATGAATGCATAACTATTCAAGCATTTTAGTAAAGTAGTTTAAGATTCTTCTTCTTCACCAGTTTAGTCATTAACGGATTGTACACCCATCTTCGAGCTTCAGAACCTTAATTAGGGCTTCAGGAGAGAAACTAAATCTCGATTTTATTAAATCAATCAAAAGAATTAATTCTACCTTGAGTTTAAAGGCTTCTGGATAAAGGCTCCAGATAGGATCTCATGAAGCGGCTTAAGAGCTTCCAAGCCGTAGTAATTCGACAAGCGAGAGTGAGGTTAACTAGGTGGTTTTCAATCTGCATATGGTTCTGCTTCACCTGGGACTGGATCTTTACCCGCTACCTTTTATGGTTCTCGTGGATCCCAATCAGTAAACTTCCGAGACTGAGTCATCCGCCAAAAAAATTATGCTATCTTTGCCTCTGCCATCGGTGGAATTGGAACACAAATGCTGGTGTAATAAGCTGTTGTTTTCGCACTTAAGAACTTTAGGCCTTATGTTCTAAACCAGGAATTCAAAATCATATGCAGAGATGATCCTTTGAAGTCTCTAACCTAAAAGCCATATTTGACAGGGAGAACTACAAAATGGATCTTACTTATGCAGGAATTTCATCTTGATTTGAAGTCAAAAAAGTCAGTGACAGGCCAAGTTTAAAGGCTCTCTCAGCTTCTCTGGAGGCGAACACACCAGGGCAGGCAAGCACATAGGAAACTCACTTCGATATTTTCGAGAGGATGAAACAACTGTTTCTGTTTTGGTTTAGTCTCTCACCATGTGGTTGTCTTCGTCGGAGGCATGAAGACAAGTTTCATTTTGAAGTATCTCACCACGAAGCAAGTCCATTCAATCAGTGTTGGGGCAGGGTAGGGACTTGAAGTATCTCACCATGAAGAAAGTCCATTCAATCAACATTGGGGCGGGGTAGGGACTTGTTGAGGTCAAAAGAACTGCAAACATGCTGGATCCATGGGATTTTCTTCATATCCTGTGCTTATGTGTTCCCTTCATAATGAAGTTCCTATACTACTTCTCAGCAGGGACTTGCTACCTCTGCAACCCTCCTTGTTTTTCTTTTATAACTCAACCCCAAATGGTTTTCAACTGTGAATGCTTTCAACTGCTAATTTTTTCAACTACTAATGCAATGTTATAAAATTTATGTATTGCTTCCATAGGTATTGCTTAGGTTGTCCTTGTTATTGCTAGGTTCAAAACTCATTGAACCGTCAAATTATGCCTTTTAATTTATATATATTCATATTATTTTTTAAGATAACACTATTTAAATTATTAGAGACGAAGCCACTCTATAATCGAAATATGAGGGAGATGTTATGACATAATTTTACATTGAAAAATAAAAAAATAATATTTACATTAAGAAGTTAAAAATAGTAATAATAAAAATAATTAATGTCGGTCACATACAAAATACTTCAATTTCACTTTAATATTACATCAACTTTATATTGAAAAATAAAGTAATTAAAAAAATCACTATTTAAATTTTTAGAGAGGGAGCCACTCTATAATCAAAATATGAGGGAGATGTTATGACATAATTTTACATTGAAAAATAAAAAAATAATATTTACATTAAGAAGTTAAAAATAGTAATAATAAAAATAATTAATGTTGGTCATATACAAAATACTTCAATTTCACTTTAATATTACATCAACTTTATATTGAGAAATAAAGCAATTAAAAAAATTAATTTACTTTTTAATATGTGGTAGATATATACTTTTTTCACTACTTAATATGTATTATTGATAAGCCCCAAGGGTTAGCTTAGTTGGTCAAAAACCGTGCCTCGCCATTGGGAGGTCGATTCCACTTGAAGTCCTTGGGGTTAGGTCTTGCTAGTAGGCCGAGGGGCGATTAGCCCAAATTTTTCCATGGGGTTAGGTCTTGCTAGTAGGCCGAGGTGCGATTAGCCCAAATTTTTCCATGGACGTAGCGACCACTCACTGACAAGGGCGTTAAAAAATATTTTACTATCAATCACAAGTAAAATATTTCAATGTGGCTAATAAATTGAGATGTGAAGTGGATAAATTAACTACTTTCTCAAGTACAAGAACTTGCATAAATTTTGGTGGGTAGTAACCACTAGTAAATCTACACATTTACATAGTGTTGAGGGACACAAATAATTATAGAAAGTAACTCTTGGTAATTTATGGTGGGTAGTAACCATTAGTAAATCTACACATTTACATATTTATTCGAGTGTTGAGGGAGACAAATAATTATGGAAAGTAACTCTTGGTAGGTATATTTATGTACATCTTATTCTTATCCATTTTTTATGCAGACTTGCTTAAATTATGGTGGGAAGTAAATGATGCTAAATATGTTATTTACAGATATGAGCTATTTTCAAATAATTTATTTTTTGATGATTTTCCCACACAAATATCTCAAAATCATATGTAAATATTGCAACCATATCCATAAATTTATGGATAGTGTAAAGAGATATATTATAAATAATAAAAATAACTCAATACATTCAAACATACAAACATACTTCAATTCCCTACAAATAAAATGAAAAATATTAATGTAATTGCTATATATCTATTCTTCAAATACTATTATTTTTGAATTTCTTATTTTTCCATTTGAAACATATTTTTTATTAATGATATACACTTAAATAAATAGAAGAACCACGGATAAAATTATGATAATTATTTAACCTAAATTACATTTTAATTTATAGATAATATTTTTCTAATATAAATTACGTTTTAGTTTAAAAGTCTATAATGTTTTGAAATTATGGAATTTAATGAAACTTATAAATAAAGATAAGAGCGAAATTTAGTATCAATATAAATAACAGCAGGAAAATTTAAATAAAGAAATGTAAAGTAAATAATTAAAATAAATAACTGTAAAGTTTAAAGTATTTGGATAATATTTTTCTAATATAAATTATGTTTTAGTTTAAAAGCATATAATGTTTTGAACAAACATGTCTTTCATTATTATGGAATTTAATGAAACTTATAAATAAAGATAAGAGCGAAATTTAGTATCAATAACAGCATACAATTTAAATAAAGAAATGTAAAGTAAATAATTAAATTAAATAATTGTAAAGTTTAAAGGGTTTGGATTTAATGGTAGAAAATGAAAATTTTGTTAAAAATTTTTAGAAGAAAATTATGTAAAGAGATTAGTTTAAACTTTTTGGGTGGACATTTTACTTTTCATCACGGACTAGAATGTTTGATGATATTCAAAGAAGCTTTGAGGAACTTTTAAGTAGTTAAGGGCACAAAGTAGCCTTTATAGGAGAGTTAATAGGTCAATGGTCAAAATATGGACCCATTAAATTTCCTCTAATCACTACATTGGGACCTAATTTAATTTTAATTAAAATTTTTCCCTATTTTGATCATTGACCTATTAATTATCCTATGATGACTACTTTGTGTCCTTATCTACTTAAAGACTCCTCATCACTTGTTTGAACATCATCAAGTGCTTTCTAGTCCCTAATGATAGGTGGATTGTCCACTTGAAACATTGGACAAGCTAAACTCCTTACACAATTTTCTTCCAAAAATTTTCAACCTGTGCAAATGTGAAAATCTATATTTACTTATAAATGGGATTTATTTAACCCTCGGAAAAGGTTCAATTTCCACAAAGGGTAACAATTGGGAGCATAACCTAAAGCCACAGGGATACCTTGATGTAGTATTCAAATGTGTGGTTACAGCCAAAGAAATTATATATTAAATTGTCTCGTAACTTATGTGTATATAAGTGGATCAAACCCCATCCCTATGTCCTTCAAATTTTAAAGCACAAAGGGGTAAGATCTAATGGTAGAAAGAAGTGAGTTTTTCATTCTTAGACTAGGTTTAATTTCCATAAGGGCCTAGCCTAAATCTATGAGGGTACATTCAACTTAGTGGTCAAATGTGCGGATTCACCTACAGAGATTTTATTAAATGATCCTGTGATCCATGCACACAAATATGGATCAAAGCTCACCTTGGATCAAACACCACTCGCATATCCTTCAATTTTAAGCCTAAAATGTTCATATCCAAAGCTAGAAAGTGAGGATTTTTTCATCATTGGAAAATGTTCAATTCCTATGAAGGCCTATCCTTGAAGTCATGGGGTAACCTTGAGGTAATAGTCGAATGTGTTGTTGCATCAAGAGAGGCTATATTAAAAATGGTCTAGTGACCCTTGCAAATGTAAGTGGATCAAAGCACGCCCTCCTTTTAAAGCCCAAACAAGTTGGATATAATGCTAAAAAATAAGTTTTTCACCATTGGGCAAGGTTTAAAGACCATTGCAGAAACTTCATGTGGTGGTGGAAAGTGTGGGTTCACCCAAAGAGACTATATGAAAAATGGTCTAGTGACCCTTGCTTATGTAAGTGGGTCAAATCCACCCCCTTGTCCTTATTTTTAAGCCCAAAATAGTTTGGATCCAATGGTGGAAAATGACGAGTTTTTCACCATTGGGTAATGTTTAATTCCAATGAGGGTCTATCCAGAAGCCATAAGGGCACCTTGAAGTAGTGAAAAAATGTGTGGTTGCACCCGAAGAGTATGTTAAATGGTTGCATGCCCTATCCACATGTAAGTGGATTGGATCCTACTCCCATGTCATTCGATTTATAATGGGGAGGTAGGTGTGGGAGAGGTCCTTATCAGCCCTATTTCAATGGAGTTTGGGCATTATAGAGAAAACCCTATGATCTTCTTCATGGAACCACTCAAGCCTTCAAGCTACATTCACAATCTCATGGTGCTTGGGGATTCTCATATCATTTCCAAGCACATGGCTTATGATTCAAATTCAATGGATTCTCATATGCCTTTAATTTTGGATAGGGATGGGAAAGAAAGTAGTCTCATTGAAAATTTAAATTGGTTCCACATTATTTATGAACATAATGGCATAGTTAAATTTAAATCCAACTCCGCATTTAAGAAAAAAAGGGGTATAATTCAAGTTAATAACCATTTTTGTGACCAACACATTATGTAGCATAACTTGTTTTAATGCATCATTAAGGAAAATGGTAGCAATTTTGACAAGCCCTCCACATGGACTTCATATGGCAGGGATAAGAAACCATCACCCGTCACTCATCCTATAATTCATTCACATCTCATTTAATGAATGTTCCCCTCTAATTATTTGGCATCATAGTGTAATGGCCTTATCACTACTGATGTAACATCCCTAACATAATAACGATTTACAGGTTGGTTGTAAACCGAAGTCGTGGTAACTCAGCGTAAATAATAGTTATGAATAAGTTACTAGTTAGTTTCGGAACTAATTATTCATAACGGATTTGGGATCAAGCAGAGAATTTAACGGCCCAATATCGAACTTGCTGGAAAAACGACCAAAGAGGAGGACTGCAACTTAAATGTAAGGAGAGTACAATCATTAGTGGTGGGGAACTATTGAACGGTCTCCTTTAAGTTTAAAGCTGTTACAAACGCTGTCTATATACGTGACGGTTCTCGTGGCCGACAATAATGTCAATTACTTCATGAGGCAGAAAGATTCTGAAAAGAATTTTCTATAGGCTGCACATTGTTCTTTCTGATCGATCATTCGTGGCTGAACTGTTCGAACGGTCACATTAAATGCTGTTACGAACGCCCTGTGTACGCGATAATTCTCGTGGCCAGTAATAATGCAATATTACTTCATGAGGCAGAAAGATTTTGAAAAGAATTTTCTGTAGGCTGCACATCGTTCTTTCTGCTCGATACAGTTTTCCTGGTCAGCGAGGTCAGGTATCAAGTCACTTTTGGAAGCTTGCTTTTGTTCTACACAATTCTAAGGCTGCATTATGTGGAGAAACGGATGAGTGTATAAACCTGTGGAGGACCTTGATCTTAGCAACACAAGCGAAGAAATTTACATTCGTCGTGATATATTCGACGGGGGAGAGCCTTTAGCGGTGGTTAAGGATATCGTTTCCGGAAAGACAGGCGGCATGCATTTTTTGGTGGGAAGGCACCCGGGCGAATCCTTTCCTACGGATCCTCAACGAGGATCGACCGAAAACCAGTCTTGGTATTCGGAGCAAGAGATGACGGAGGGATTCGATCCATTTGCCTCATAGCCATTTCCTCATTGTTCAAGGCAGATTTCAGAATAACAATCTCTCACAATTGTTTCAAGATGTGCCCAAATCGATTCACAATGTTGTCGCCTATGTATTGGAAGACTGGATCTATGAAGGCTCCTGCATTTCTCTGAAGCAATTATTGAAGATTTGTATGAAGTTTGGGGAACATGAAGATCTCATGGAAGCTGTCAAATCACTTCATGAATCCATATAGGACCTCAGCATGCGCTATGGCGACGAAAGAGAGATAAGTTGACCTCGTGTGATACTCTTTGTTTATGTGCAGTAAAAGAGTGTTTAAATTATATGTTTTCTTAGTAGAAAATTTGTTAATGCATGCAGATAGAAATGATTATTTGATGTATTTTCTTGATGAAGAAAACATATGATAATGCATGCGGTGAAAGATTATCATTATGGCTGTTATTTACGAAGATTTATCTTGGAAAATAGGAACCTGGTTTTGGTTCTTTCCTCGTTTTACATGAGCTAACGAGTTAGAACTCTTAAAGAGAGTTATGCATTAGTAAACATTGTGGAGGTCAAACAGTATTATTTGGGTATATATATGCTAGTTAGCTAGTATGTTATGCGTGCTCATGCATATGAGTGGATGTTAAAAGATCTCTTTAGATGTTGATTATTGTTTGAATAATAATGTAACTAATCTTGTTGCCAAGATTGTTGATGACTGCATTGACAGGAAACGATGGCAGATGGTGCCAAGGAAAGTGATGTTTAACATTATGGCAGGAAAAAGGATTATTCGTCCATGCAGATGAAGTCAAGCTGCAGTATTGTCCATTGCTAGAACAATTATGCCACAAGGAATGCTGCATGTGGCGGTATGTAAATAAAAGATTACATGTAAATTGTAATAGCTTTAGCTAGTTATGTGACAGCTTAACGATAATTCATTGTAAAGATTTTAAGACAGTGGTTAAGGGATGGAATCCCTTATAAACCATTGAGTGAGGGGTGAAAACCCTCACGAGTGTTTAATAATAAGATTAAACGTTTGTTGGTTTTCACCCTACGGGGTTTCTAGGGTATATCCGTGTTCAATGGTGTGATTGATGTGATTGCCTTTTGTGTCAGATGGATGATGTTGAATCCTTGATGTTGATGGTTCTTTATTTGATTACATGATTATCTAATATGGTTAAGGATATCAAGCAATGGATGCATGGATTCATGAGACAGTTTATGTTATTACAGTGATGGTTAAAGGCTATGTAATGGTTATGAAATTTACTATCTATGATGGCAATTTACTTGATGCACTAATGAATAGTATATCTAATGGTTAGTGATGATTTGTGGAGTTGTGAATTGATTAATTACTTGTGGTAATTGTATAAAAAAATTCTAACTCCCTACTTTTACATGCGAGGTTACCGGGGTATGTGACAAGTGGTATCAAAGCTAAAGGTTGCAGTACTGGCGCCTTTGGGAATTGGTAAGTGGAAAGGATATTGAGGTACGCCATCAGTAGGCATTAACTCAGGTATGAGTTTAATCATTCACATATTCATTTATGTAGTACACTACTTCCGGCATGATATGTGTGATTCATGTTTATAACTGCTTTGAATAATAAGTAGTAAAGTTGTTGCATAAATATGTTCATGAAACTAGATGCTTGATGAGGATAAAAGAAAATGAAACTTTTGTCACACCTGAGAACAATATTGAGTACTCATTACACTCATGAACAATTTTGAACACTCAGTGAGGGAAGTGACAATCAACTACCAACTTTTATTTTGCAAATATGGCAATAACAATGATTCATTTTTTTTAAACAAAATTGAAGTTACAATACACAAACTTAATGAGTCAATGCATGAATATAAATTATGGGGAACATCCTTGAATAGGATGACAAATTGTTTTAAAAAGGACATTAGAAGAACCCCTTAGATAATGAAAACATGCATTGAGTCAAGCAGCGAGACTTGGTTGTCATAACTAACTTTTGATTCAGTCTTGTCATGAATGCATGAAAACGATTGGTAGTTGAGATTGGTTAGTGTTGTATGACTAACCCATAGAACTTATATGCATTAATTCAATTGGACTTAAGATTATTACAATTCGAAAATTAGTGAAGGTTGATTGATGTCACATGCATGGAATGTGGGTATGAAGATTTTTACTCTCTCTGTGCTATAGTTCCAGTTGTTTATGAGAAGAGTTCTTAATTTTATTCACCATGGGAATGCATGATGAATAGTATATGCTTATGTCCTAATAGATTTAATAATGATTACCCTCTAATTAATTGAAATCCATTAGCATGGTATGTGTTTATGTTAATCATTACTTGTTGGGAGATAAAAACCATTGGAGATGGTTGAATTTATCTCTACTATAGGAATGATGGATTTTTTATGCATGTTGCATCCCAGTGTGAAGTTAATTGTAGAGGCATGTTCAGTGAGTAACATTTCTAAGACCCATTCATGGTATAATTACATGTGATAATTATACATAAATAGACTATCTGTGTTAATACAGTTGTCAGTAAACTCTAACTACCTTCTCCAACTATAGATGCTTCCAAAGGAAATGGAAGCAAGGAGAAGGAAGAAGACCGTGCTGTAGGGATAGACAGAGATAGGAAAAGAAATCGCTAAGTCTGGTGGTGACCAGATAGCGCAAGCTTTGAGTGTCAGAATCTTGCAGAAGACGCTAAGTCTGGGGTTGACTAGATAGCGCTCGATGTGCATATGAGTATTCCTTTGACCATGCTTAAGGAGTTGGAAAATGATAACTATAGTGTGTTGATATTAATGATTTTCGTAATGTCTCCTTGAACTCGTTATTCTGAAATGGTCACATAGTAGAGTTATGATAGTTGTTGCATCTAGCATCAAGTGGTAACTCTGGTGCATGTGTGACACTTAGGAGATTATGCTTCTAAATGCATAAGTAGAGTAATTGCTCCTGGTAAGGGTGGGTTAATTTGTTAGTTATGCATGTTGATCCAAGGATAAGATAAGTATCTTGCTCACTTCCTTGAAGAACACATATGAGTGTTTTATATGATTTCTTAGTAGAGAAAGTATTTGAATGCATGCAATAAAAGAATAGTTCTTTTATAGATTTTCTTGGTAAAGGAAATGTGTTAAGGCATGCAGTTAAAGATTGATTATTTTATATACTTTCTTAATAAAGCAAATAGGTAGTTCCTATTAGGAAGACTCCACGTGAGTCTTGTGTGTGAATGCTTGTCTCTCGTCTACAAAATCCTTGCTAAATATAGCCAAAGTATCTTCTTGAGAAAAGAGGATGAGGCATATAAATGTCCTGAGGACAAAGCATGGAAGGTGGCCAAGTTTCTTGAATTAAAATATGTATCTTTATTTGATAAAGGCTTCTTGGAAAATATATATATATATATATATATATATATATATATATATATATATGCTAATTGCATTATGATTCTAGTTAGTTTCTAAGTTCTAGTGAAATGATTATGCATTACATGCATGATAAGATAGCTAAAGATGTGCTTCTAGGCACATAGATATGCATTTCTAACTTTCTTGAAGAAAGAGTGTATTATATATATACTTAAATATAGTTTCATTCTAGAAGAGTGTGCATACTTCATGTATGAAGATGAAGGATTTTATGAGAATTTTCTTGAAAATAAGAATAGAGGTTCTTTCCTTAAAGACACATTAGAATAGTGTTCATACAAGAACCAAAATCCTTACTTGTCTCATGAAAAGAACTATGTGCATTGAAGTAAAGTAATTGTGTTAGGAGAACACATGTTGCATATTGGTAGCTATTGTGACTTTGGAATTATGAGTCTGTGTGTACTTAGAGAAAGTGGTCATGTTAGCTTCCTTGAAAATAATAATCTCTTGGAGAGATTGTCTTGTTGGATGAGCTGTGTTGATTGCTTGATTTTGATGCATAAAGGATAAGTAAACCTTGTTTTTATGCCTAAAGATGGATATCTTTAATAATCCCCTGAAAAGGAAGATAGAAGAATGAGGTTAAAATGACTTCCTTAAGAAAGATGTATGTAGTTTGTCGTATGAGATGATGGAGTATTCTAGTGAAAGGCTTATATGATAAGCAATGGTATGCACAAAGATTAATCATTATGATATAGAGTTATGATCTTTGTATGTTAGAGAGATTATGTTGAATTACATTAACAATGCATGACCCAAGCTAGCCATAGTAAACGTAAGATAATATTCCATTAATGATGATTTGAATTGGAACAACAGACTATGGCAAAATCGGGAATGTTGAGAGTATTAACTCAACTGTTGTTGACATTTATACATTAATGAGTATTTGCATATGCTTTTATACATGACAATATTGTATGCATGAACATTCTTGGAAATGGAATATGTGTTAACTGATGCATATTTATAACTAACGTTGCTGATGGGATTAAGTAGTGGTAGCTTAATGGCAACAAGAAAACTCATCACATAAATTGCTGCAATGAGAAATGCAATTATAAATGAGAAAGAATGATGTTGTATGATATGCATGAATTATGTTATTTGGAAAATTTGCATGCATACAACGTGTATGATGGATATGTTTCCCATCAATCTTGATGTTGTGGACCCATGTTGGGGGTTAAGTGTAAATGCATGGTATACATGCATGTTTGTCGTGCTCATGATAATGTTCATATGGTTCATTGTGTAAATTACTTTGAGAAGGAGTAATAAAAGAGAAATTTAACATGCCAGACAGTTGCGGATAGTTGGGTTGATGACAGTTACCTGCCCGGAGGGGTTGATGGTACTTGTCTGCCCGGATTGTGAAAGGCTTGAATGCCTTGGGTTGATGACAGTTACCTGCCTGGAGGGGTTGATGGTACTTGTCTGCCCGGATTGTGAAAGGCTTGAATGCCTTGGGTTGATGACAGTTACCTGCCCGGAGGGGTTGATGGTACTTGTCTGCCCGGATTGTGAAAGGCTAGAATGCCTTGGGTTGATGGCAGTTACCTGCCTGGAGGGGTTGATGGTACTTGTCTGCCCGGATTGTGAAAGGCTGGAATGCCTTGGGTTGATGGCAGTTACCTGCCCGGAGGGGTTGATGGTACTTGTCTGCCCAGATTTACTCTCCCTGGAATCCTTGAGCTGGTGGGCCAGTGGAATTCCATGTTAGACCTGGTAAGGTCTCTATCAAAGAAACTGTCTGGATGTGAAAATGACTCGGTTTGGTTGTGGAAACCAGTTCCCATGGGTTGGGAATTCTTTAGTCCATTGTGGTCTCATGGCTAAAGGAATTAGCTAATCAGCTATATGTGATGTTAAAAATAAATTCTATATATAGTTGTGTGAAATGTGTTATGCACATTTAACAAGAAATGAGCTTAGTGCTCAATAAGGAGTAATTGGAAATTTTAATTCCTTTATTGTATTATTAATTTTGTGAACATCTTAGTGGGAGCTAAGACAGTTTTTGCTTGATGCAGTGATAGACTGTTTTGATGATTAGAGAGCTAGGTGCTCTTTTGGTACATCTAGAAGCACTTTGCGGATATCTTTAGTGAGAATTCGTTCAGTGTGCAGTGATTCATCATTTGATGATTAGTGTTAGTGCTCTTTAAGTACTTGTAAAAGTACTGTGATTTAGAAAGCATCTAACATTGCACAATTGATTGATAGTCAAACGTATTTCATTTGACTCAAAATATAGTGACTAATGCGATTGAATTTGTTAGTCATATATTACAGGAATTACTTACCGTGGAGGAATGAAGAGTTTTCCAACCACTATTAAAATGCTTACATGAAAGTATTCATGGTTTTCAAAATAGATGGTAAGTAATGGTAAGTTGACACAGAGAATTGTTATCATGAATGAATAAGGGCCAAGTGGTGGCGATTAGAAGTTGCATATTTTTGCAAATACGAATGCTTATGTTTATTGATGCTTATAACTAATGATATTTCTTATGACTATATCATTACTATTTTGTTTGTTGTCATTCCGTGGAATGAAACTTTGATTTTAAAGAGGAAGGATCACGTTTTGTGTGGTTTGTATGGCATACAATGAGTAAAATCTCAAGTTCTCAATGAAAGGTAAACACCGAGGACGGTGTTCCTGTTAAGGGGGGGAGTATGTAACATCCCTAATGTAATAACGATTTACGGGTTGGTTGTAAACCGAAAGTCGTGGTAACTCAGCGTAAATAACAGTTATGAATAAGTTACTAGTTAGTTTCGGAACTAATTATTGATGACGGATTTGGGATCAAGCAGAGCATTTAACGGCCCAATACCGAACTTGCTGGAAAACCGACCAAAGAGGAGGACTGCAACTTAAATGTAAGGAGAGTACAATCATTAGTGGTGGGGAACTATTGAACGGTCTCCTTTAAGTTTAAAGTTGTTACAAACGCTGTCTATATACGTGACGATTCTCGTGGCCGACAATAATGTCAATTACTTCATGAGGCAGAAAGATTCTGAAAAGAATTTTCTATAGGCTGCACATTGTTCTTTCTGATCGATCATTCATGGCTGAACTGTTCGAACGGTCACATTAAATGCTGTTACGAACGCCCTGTGTACGCGATCATTCTCGTGGCCAGTAATAATGCAATATTACTTCATGAGGCAGAAAGATTTTTCTGTAGGCTGCACATCGTTCTTTCTGCTCGATACAGTTTTCCTGGTCGGCGAGGTCAGGTATCAAGTCACTTTTGGAAGCTTGCTTTTGTTCTACGCAATTCTAAGGCTGCATTATGTGGAGAAATGGACGAGTGTATAAACCTGTGGAGGACCTTGATCTTAGCGACACAAGCGAAGAAATTTACATTCGTCGTGATATATTCGACGGGGGAGAGCCTTTAGCGGTGGTTAAGGATATCGTTTCCGGAAAGACAGGCGGCATGCATTTTTTGGTGGGAAGGCACCCAGGCGAATCCTTTCCTACGGATCCTCAACGAGGATCGACCGCAAACCAGTCTTGGTATTCGGAGCAAGAGATGACGGAGGGATTCGAACCATTTGCCTCATAGCCAATTCCTCATTGTTCAAGGCAGATTTCAGAATAACAATCTCTCACAATTGTTTCAAGATGTGCCCAAATCGATTCACAACATTGTCGCCTATGTATTGGAAGACTGGATCTATGAAGGCTCCTGCATTTCTCTGAAGCAATTATTGAAGATTTGTATGAAGTTTGGGGAACATGAAGATCTCATGGAAGCTGTCAAATCGCTTCATGAATCCATATAGGACCTCAGCATGCGCTATGGCGACGAAAGAGAGATAAGTTGACCTCGTGTGATACTCTTTGTTTATGTGCAGCAAAGAGTGTTTAAATTATATGTTTTCTTAGTAGAAAATTTGTTAATGCATGCAGATAGAAATGATTATTTGATGTATTTTCTTGATGAAGAAAACATATGATAATGCATGCGGTGAAAGAGTATCATTATGGCTGTTATTTACGAAGATTTATCTTGGAAAATAGGAACCTGGTTTTGGTTCTTTCCTCGTTTTACATGAGCTAACGAGTTAGAACTCTTAAAGAGAGTTATGCATTAGTAAACATTGTGGAGGTCAAGCAGTATTATTTGGGTATATATATGCTAGTTAGCTAGTATGTTATGCGTGCTCATGCATATGAGTGGATGTTAAAAGATCTCTTTAGATGTTGATTATTGTTTGAATAATAATGTAACTAATCTTGTTGCCAAGATTGTTGATGACTGCATTGACAGGAAACGATGGCAGATGGTGCCAAGGAAAGTGATGTTTAACATTATGGCAGGAAAAAGGATTATTCGTCCATGCAGATGAAGTCAAGTTGCAGTATTGTCCATTGCTAGAACAATAATGCCACAAGGAATGCTGCATGTGGCGGTATGTAAATAAAATATTACATGTAAATTGTAATAGCTTTAGCTAGTTGTGTGACAGCTTAACGATAATTCATTGTAAAGATTTTAAGACAGTGGTTAAGGGATGGAATCCCTTATAAACCATTGAGTGAGGGGTGAAAACCCTCACGAGCGTTTAATAATAAGATTAAACGTTTGCTGGTTTTCACCCTACGGGGTTTCCAGGGTATATCCGTGTTCAATGGTGTGATTGATGTGATTGCCTTTTGTGTCAGATGGATGATGTTGAATCCTTGATGTTGATGGTTCTTTATTTGATTACATGATTATCTAATATGGTTAAGGATATCAAGCAATGGATGCATGGATTCATGAGACAGTTTATGTTATTACAGTGATGGTTAAAGGCTATGTAATGGTTATGAAATTTACTGTCTTTGATGGCAATTTACTTGATGCACTAATGAATAGTATATCTAATGGTTAGTGATGATTTTTGGAGTTGTGAATTGATTAATTACTTGTGGTAATTGTATAAAAAAATTCTAACTCCCTACTTTTACATGCGAGGTTACCGGGGTATGTGACAACTGAAGGATTCCCCAACCTACTCTAGTTTCAAGGAAGGGGTCTCAAGCTTGCTATTGTAGGCTTTAAAAATTTGGTTTTATTATTTTTCTTCTTACGAATTTGAAGGTTGCCACCCTAGTCACAAGAACCTCATTTATCCCCATAGTTTTCCTCTATTATCTTTCTCTTTGTTGGAAGCTTGGAGGAGGTCGGTTCTAATGTTTCGTTCTTCCATTTCTGCTAGCCCTGTCCCATTAGTAGCTCCATGTTATGAACATTGCAATGTAATATCAAAGAATCAATGGGATGCAACAATCATTTTAAAGGGTTGAGCAAGCTATTGGCATATTGAATGCTCACCTTAGGTCCTCTTTGGACTCCTTAGCAACATAGAAATAAAGTATCAACATTATTATAGAGATTACAATGAGTCTATTTTTTTAGCATATCATTCATTTGTATGGAATAGAACATTAGGTTAACACACTTACACACTCAGAAGTAGGCTCTTTAGGGGAACCATATGATGCATTTTCTCACAGTCATTATGGAATTACACTAACTCCCACCATCATTGTCAAGAAGGAACTTTTGCAACAAAAACATTCTTCGACCATTGGTTTAAAATATGTTTCTAACACAAGTGACACTAATCTTGATACTTCTCTTAGGCTATGATACCATGTCTCTTATGTGTACTTTGGTTTTTTTTAATCTAAGCATATCAACTCTCTCTCAAATAGTATATCTAGAACATGCATTGCTAATAATTTGTGTCTTGTTATGTAAAGTTTATGTTGAAGCCTTTTTAAGGACAAACTAGGAAATTTAGCAAAGTAGTTAAGGTATTTTTAGAACAAGTTATGGAACTTAGGAAAGTCTAATCATAGAATATGGCTTCTATTTGCACCCATAACTGTAAGTGTTGATTTCATCCTTTTATTAATCATTTTTTCTCGGTATAAGTTACAAAAAGTAGTATAAAAAATATATATAAGCTGTAGGTCATAAATGCATATCTGATCATAAACTTATGAATTTCATCTAGAAATCACCAAGAAGGCTCAAATCCCTATCAAGCTAGCTGCAAAAACACATGTTATCCCATGCATTCATCAACCAACCAATAACTTATTAAATCATGAATGAGAGCCATAACTAGAGAACATCATAAAACCATGCATATAACCAACATATAACCAAAATAGAATCTATGACATATCATCCATAATATCACCGTAGCAACCAATACAAGTTCTCATAGATCACAATAGGAAAATAACTCATATTAACATATAAAAATGTCAACCAAGTCAGGGACTTCCACATACCACTCGACCATAGATTGGGCTAAACCAAATATCTCTTTCAGCCAATCGCCCCCATGCAATATTCCAAGAATGAATGTGGGATCATAAGGGTTAAACCAAAATATAACCAACCAAGGCTTCCTAAGGCCCAAACACCTCAACCCTCGAGCACAGGGATCTCACCTATATGGTCTAGAAATCACTAACATCAACCACATCGGTCTCTAACCAAGTTTTCCAATGCTCTAGGAACTAGTATCTGTTATGAAACCAGCTCAAAAAAGATAAAATGGATAGATCAACGCCTTAGAATTCAACCTCTTTGAGGGGGAAACCTCCTTTACATTACATAAATGAACAATTCTTGGATGATTCAAATGACAAAACCTCCTTTCTATATATAGGAGTCTAAGGAGTCACAATATAACCCAGCCGACCTAACAATAATAATATAAAGCCACAAAAATAACAATAGAGGGATTCTATGGGGCACAGTAATAACAATATGCGGACAATAGGGGCACCACAATATTAATAAGGGATACAACTACAATAGTAATGGCGTAATCACTAGTATTATAGGGACCTAATAGTATCGCAACCCATAACCTTGCGAGAACCCTAGATGTTTTAGGGTTCTAGAGAATTTTTCCCAACCCACATGCTTCAAGGACTAGTAACTCAACTCACAACCTCCAGGAAACCCAAGTTTTTTCAAGGATCCATATAATTTGTTCCAATCCACAACCATAGGAAACCAGAGAACCAATTAGAAAATCTAATGGGGAAAACCACTACGTCATGACTATCTAGGAAATTCCAAGGCAAGGCTGAAATCACTGTCAATCCAGGAAAATATCCATGCCAATGGAAACACATAACTAAGGAACCACATCCATATACCATGCATCCAAAAACACGTGAGGATATCACACATGCAACATGTTACCTAAAAAGTAAGCCTGTCGTAGCTATTGATCCAACTTTCTCCTTTCGCTCCCTTGCTTTCCTTTGTTTGGTTTATCCAAATCCAAGTGAGTGCTAGAGTTCTCCAAGAATTCTCTAAGTGTGCAAGAGTATGAGAAAATTAGAGCATGGAAGGAGAGATCCAAAATTGAACTAACAAAAGACGTGTATTGTTTCTTTCATGCCTTTTTATCATTGATGTCTCATTTTTCTTCATTTTCCCTCTAATTTCCGTTACATGCAAATTTGTGTCTCTTCACCTTTATTTTCATAATTAAATGCCATTTATTACCTCTTTTCCTTTTCCAATGCCTTAGCCAATTCCCTTAGCCATTATTAATTCACAAGTGATGCCCACTATAGTAGTTACCCACCATTCAGCTTGGAATATGTGTCCCATGACCTTGGTCTTATTTTATTTACATGTAAAATAAACTAGGAGATGTTACAAATATCCAGACCCAAAGCTATGGATGGTTAGGGATTTAAAAAAAAAATTGGTTTAGAAAATTCTTATCTTTAAAAAGTCTTTGGGGGGTCCTTGCTGGAAATTGGATGTGGAGTCGAATAATCAAATATAAGTATCTAAAAAAATGTCCCTCTTATTTATTGGATTCAAAACTCTATTGTTGGTTCTCTTGTCTCGAGAGGTCTAGTGTTCACTTTTCCCTAGTTACTTAAGTGCTTAGCTTGGAGGGTAGGAAATGGTCATCAAATTTGTTTGGGTATGGATTTATTACTAGGTGGTGATGCTCACTGCTTTCTATCTGCTCCCATGTTATTTGTTCTCAAATCTAAGGGTTTGTTACTTTAGGCTCAAGCCTTTATTTCCTTCCCCTTTGATGTGTCCAGGGGCCATTTGATTTCTTTGACTGAGCTTCAACTTCAAGGTCCGCTCGCTTCTAAGTGGGACAAATTTTTAAACATGATGTCCCATAGTGGTATTGGTCTTTCCAATGCTGAATAGTTGTTGTTGTGGACATGGGACAATAAATCTGGTAAGGTGGAAGCTAAATCTACCTATATGGCTATCTCTACATCATTTTGTGTTAAAGGTGTGCGCTAGTGGTTCTCAATAATCTGACATGGGTGATTCCAACCGAGCTTAATACTTTTTCATGGCTAGCCCTGAAAAATAAACTGTTGACATGGGAGAATCTAAAAAAAATGGGTTTTCAAGGGCCTAACTTATGTGTTTCATGTGGGAAAGAAGCTAAAACTTCACTCCATTTTTTCCTCAAATGCAGTTTTGCTAGAGAATTGTGGATAAATGTCCTTGAAGTTTTTGGTGTTAACGTTTATTTTTCATTTAATTACTTTGACGAATGCCTTGGTACTTGTATAACAATTGCAAGAGGCTTCATACTCTTCCCATCTATATATGATGGTCCTTATGGAGCCTTAGGAACAAAAATATATTTGAAAACACATCTCAAATTTTGTCTCAAACTAGTTCCAAGGTGGTTGCTTACTTCTGAGAATTCTCTCCCAAAGTCAAAAGTCATATGACCAAAGGAGTAATCTATCCACACCTGAAATTTGATGGAGCTTGTCATTTGGGTAATTGTGGGGGAAGTTTTATTCTTATTGCTAGTGCCTAAATCTACCTTAGGTTGAAGGAAGGCTAGTCTATGGTAACATCAAATCACTCTTAACCTGGTAGCTAGCCCTACCAGGTCGAGAGAGGGCTCTCTCCTTGTCAAAATCAATTAGGATATTGCAATTAAGGCTTGAGATGACTGAAAGTTAATGCTGATTTTAGGCTAGGTATATTTGCTCAGAGGATTTTGATTGATTTTAATGGTTGGTTGCTAGATCAGATGAGGAAGGCAGCTTTGGGTCCAGGAAATCAACTCAGATTTGCAGAGGTTTCTGAGCGGCGAGGTAGGCAAGTGTTTTAGCACTTTGAAATGAATGTGATGGTGTGTATAAAGACTGATGAGGAGTTGGAGAGGGAATTCAAGGTTCATGAGTCCTCTTCAAACAACAGAAAACATTAAAAGCTAAATGTATCCTCTAGGTAGAGCACTGAATATCAATGGATTCTACCTAATTCTTTTGATTCATTTAGTTATGAAGAAAGAAATAGATGTTGGAACATATAAACATAAGAGAAACTAAATTACAGAGGAGAAAACAATGCCAAGACACATTACCACAAGAATCCCACAAAATGCTACAAAACCCTAGTTCATTTCCTTGCTAAACTGTAGAAGTGATTTACAATAATGCTCAATGCATCCACCAGAGTCCAACCCTTACAAATGATTGAAAAAACACATGATATATACATCCAAACCACCTGCGCTATCCATCAGGGGTCGAATCTAAGAGATAAGGGACTGTTTCAACCATATCTAAACTGGGAACAAGAAAATAGGCAGTGGAACAGCTTTCCTCTAAAACCAAGGAAATGGATACATTCAGTTTTAAACCACTTTTCATTGATTTATCTTCCCCCTCAAGTCATTTTTCATCATATTTACATCATATTACGTCATATTACATCATTAATTTACCAAGGAGAAAAGAAAAACTCATCTAACAGTCAAACTGGGTGAAATTTTGAGTTTTTAGGAAAAATTGGCAAAGATTTGCCTAATGTGCAGCGCCACTTCAAGGCTGATTTTGGAGGCCTTCCACTCATCCAAATCAGGCCCTAGATAGCTTGTTGGAAAGCCCTTCTTGTCTAGTTTCTGGAACACTTTGAATTTTATGATTTAGAGGTCATTTCCCCCTCAAAAGTGGATTCTCCCAAGACTGGTTCTTGTGTGTCCAAAAAGTGGCAGAGAGGGCACTTTTTGAGTGTTTTTTGCCCTTTAAGTGACCCAGTTCTCATCCAAATTTTATGAAACTTTCTAGGTTTCATTGTTTTTCCATGAGGAATCCAAAAATGCAATCCATTTATCAAGAGGATGCACCAATTCAATGTGCAGTGCTAGTGGCGCTACGCATCAGCCGGAATTTCCTGTGTTGACTAATTCAAAAATTGGAAAATGACAAAATTGTTTCAAAATTTGCCCAATTTTGGCTCAAAGCTGCATCATGGTTTACTTAGTTGGGCTAAAGTCACATAAGCCAAAATGTTGAGCTTTTCATCCTTCTCTTTTCCTTTTAAGGCCCTCCTTAGTCTTGCATTAAGGTGCTTGATCCTCTTGTTGAAAACTCGATTCCGGGTCAAATAATGATGTGCCATATGCCTTAGAATATTGTTGTCTTTATTTGCTTTCTTCAAAAGGCCCTCAAGGTGGATACTTACCCTTTCAAGCCATATCTCTCGATCATTAGGGTGTCTTCTTCATATTCAAACTCACTGTCTCGCTCCATTTTTGTCTTTCTGGGATGATTTAATGAATGATGGACAGTTATGTAAAAGATGAGTATGAAGAGCTTTTATAAGAAGGAATGTAAGGACAAGATGAGTATGAAGAGTTTGTATGTTTTAACCCCGTACAAAAATTACCTGCATATGAATTCTAAAACACAGAAAATAAATAATGCGAGAGCAGAACACATAAAACACATATACACAAATATTTTCCCTTGGATCCCAAAACCAGGACTACCAGCTTGATTTTTCATTATGTTCCTTTCAATGTTATAATACATATTTATACATGCCAAAGCATCCAATACCATGGACCGAAAACCATCGTGTCCAAAAAACATGTGTGAAAATCTTGCACAAAACCATAGGTGGGTCCGCCCAACCTAACATAGGGTCCAAAACCAAAATTTTCTAGGGCGTTGCCCCGGACCCCATAAAGTGGGGTTACGGGTGCCTTTCAAACCCCCTGTTAACTACGTGGAAAGAATATAACACAACTAGATAGAGTTTTTATAAGAGGGAAAATAGTGGTGAGATGAAATGAGAGGGTAGGTGGATTTACAAGCAGCTAGGGTTTGATGGGAAGGGGTTTAGGGTTTGGTGAAGGGATTAATTTTTATAGGGAAGTAGGTTGAGGGGATATGGGTTAAGGGTTTGATATGTGAAGGGTAGGGTTTGGGAGATAGGAGAAAGGAAAAGGAGTTAGGGAGGATGGGGTTTAGGAGATAGGTTTTGGGCAAATGAAATTAGGGAATAGGGAATAAACAACCTTAATTTGTAGTGTATGAGGTAGTTTTAGAGACAAATTAGGGTTTTGAATTTTAGGATGCTAAAACCACCATCAAAGCATAAAAAACCCTATGTGAGATCATAAGAGTGTTTAATCACTTGCTTGGATGAGAAATGCAGCAATGAGAGTAATTGGAGGTGAAATTTGAGGTTTTTGAGGCATTACTGGCCAATGCACAGTGCACTGAGCCCAACGTGTAGTGCCTCTCTGATGCGCAGTGCCAGTGTAAATTTACACTGGAGAAAACTGCATGATGTGCAGTGCTCCTCTGATGCGCAGTGCCAACCTCCTGATGCGCAATGCCACTGTTCCTATGCACAACGCCAATTTCAAGGCAAGTTTTGACTGTGTGTGATAGCTCGTTGGAAAGCTTGTTGAGTCTAATTTCTTGAACATCTTGCGATTTTCAATTTGGAGTTCAGTTGCCATATCAAAAGTCAAATCTCCCAAGACTGGTCAAAATGTTCAGAATGAAGTTGCCTAAACATAGAGTGTTGTTGCAGTCAGCTTTTGAAGGTCTTCATCAACTCCAAATTGAGCTCATGATAGCTCATTGGAAATCTCCCTCTGTTTACATAGCATTTAAATAATCAAGAAAGTCATTTGAACATCCTAGCTAGGTGAAATCTTAATTTTCCCAAGGTCACTCCAGACGTTCATCAATCCTCCTGAGGCCAATGATGTTTACGACATTCCTCCCAAACCATGAAACATGTGTAAAAAATGAAAGACATTTTTCTTCTTGGGTCAATTATGGACAAAAACCTCTCTCACTTTTGTCAAATTCATCTTCTCTTTCTTAGAAACATCATTTGAATAAAACCTATCCCGATGTGTGGAACAGGGGATTTGTGGAAATGAAGGGAAAGGAAGGGGATGAGGGGCTTCTAAATTCTTGAGAAAATTTTGGAAAGTAGGGAGGGATGTTAGGAAGTAGGAGAAAATGTAATTTCAAAGATTGAGTGAGGGGAAGGGGTCTAAAAGGGAAAAACACAGGCCTAGCCTAGAAAATTATCAAATTGTAGCAATAAACTAGGGTTTGTGGGAAAATGATGGATTTGAGGTATATGAGTGATGGGAAGAATTTAAGAAGGTATATTAAGGATAGGGGAAGGTGTATGAACATCAGGACACAAGTGTTGTTGATCATTTGACCATCTAAGAGAAATTACCTTCAGAACCCTAGGAGAGGGAAATGAACCTTACCTAAGCACAACTGAAGCACGAACATGGTGTAAAATGACCCATTGGAACCTGATTTGATGATGACCACTCTCTAAATGATGGTACACTCAGCTGAATGGTGACATGAACTGACATTTAGAAAAATTTGGAAGGAGTGAAAAAAATCCTAGACCTAATACCTAGTGACCAAATTTTACTTGAAGACTCACTGAAATGACAAAATTTGACTTTGACACACTGAGACCACTTTGCAAGAGCATATTTGATCACTGATGGAAGGCTTCAAAGGCTGACACTAACATTGGTTTCATTGGGGATGGTAGCTCCTTGGAGGTGCCAAGAACACCGTAGACCAAGTAGCCTTATCCATCGGTCATGGAGTCAAAAACACAAATTGAAATGGATGACATGAAAATAGACGAATCAAAGACACAAATTGACTCAATACTAAAACACAACTGGAAAACTAGAAAATATGCTCAAAATGGAGCTTATTCAATAAAACCTACTCTAAATTTCCATTCATCACCTGATCAAGTGAAATGAAACAACCAATGCAACCAAGTAAGCATTCTGGTTGCTATTTGCATTCTCTGCAAGTTCTTGCTTACGAACAGGAAGAGAAAACTACTGAAAGGCAACTCCCATGAAAACTTGTAAATCGATCTGTTGAATAATATGGATTCTCTATCTGACTCCAAAAACACTGCATAAGGATCTTGAAATTCATGCACACTGGGACTTAGCTCATCCAATGGATTACTATTCTTCTCCTTGTACCATGAATGCAAACTTTCCTCTAAGCTTTGTGACAAGACTCCCGCTAAAAATGACAAAGAAACCAATTTCCTGATCAAGTTTGTATCATACTTGTTTCAATCTCATAGTTAGCTAGTGGAGAAGGACTTTGACTGTAGACATCATCCAACACATCAACTATTGGATCGTGAAAAACTTGAAAAGACTGTTGCAACCCATTTTCGATTGGTTCCAATGAGATGGCATGATTTTCTATAGGCTGCTCATCCTTTATTGAAGATATACTATGCAAATTTCCCTTCAAACACTGAAATGATTCGAAACAGAATGGTACAGAATCATCTTCCATCATTTGATCATATGTTCCAGCTTCCAAGTCTTCATCTACAACTTGACAATCATCTGCAACTTGACAATCAATGGATTTCGGTGGCTGCAAATCTAGATAAGAGAAGTCTTGAACAAGGATCTCATCGCCCTCTACATGGTCCAGATCAAAACTTATCGATGGTTGATTTCTGATTGAATGAAAGTTGTCTCTGATGACCTGAAACAAAGCAAAACAAAAAGGCAAAGATCCTTCACTTCGTTCAAAATTTTTTGCACTTTCCTCCTCACTTCCATAGCTGATATGCATCAGCTGATCATTGCATTCGAGTTGCTTAAAGTGGACTTCCTCCTTCCACAAACTAACTGTTGATTTATCTGCAAAACTAGCTTCTGTTTGGAGGACATAATCATCATCATATTGATCAAACTGAGGCAAATCATCAGTAAAAAACACATCATCAAGCATAGATGTCATATCAACAGATGTCTCTTCTCCAAGATGATCTATAAAACAATCATTATTGGATCTATGATAACTGGGATAAGAAAGAAAATGTTTTGGATCAGCAACTTGTTCCTCTTCAATTAGTGAGCCATGGTCTTGAACATTATACTCATTCCTTGTGGTAATATTTTGCATCATCTCTTCCACTACACTTACCAAAATGTCAAGTTTTACCTCTAAAGATGTTGATTCCTCTGGATCTATGTTCTTCATCTCTTCTTCCTTCAACTTTGCCCTTTTGATCAACAGATTAGCCTCTACATCTATGGCACTGTTTTGCATCTCTTCAAGTGTATCAAGGTTCTTTTTCGTCAGCTAAAATTCCATTTTCGGATTAGAGGCATCTGGGTAGTGTAAGAGAGCGGATCCAGGAGGAGGTCTTATATTAACAGGCACCGAAAAATAGACTTGGTTAAACTTGGCAGAAAACTGTTGTACTGTCTCCCCTGGTAATCTTTTCAGCTAGTTATAATCTTCTATAATCAATAAAGGGTTTTGTCTGACCACCCACTTGTCGAGAAAAACTTTGACGAACTGGTGGAAATCTGAGATGCTCGCATCAGGCAGGGTTTTGAACCAACTCTTGACTTTTCCTTGCAAAGAAAGAGAAAAAAGCCTAATACTAACATCTTCTTCATCAACTTCAAAAAGGTCGAGAAAAGACTCAAAATTCAATACATGTCTCTCAGCAGTGATGTTGTCGCGTTCACCATCAAATATTGGTAGATATAGGTCATGATTTTTAGGGAAAGCATGGGATATAGAAGGTAAAATCAGAGGCTTATATCGATCTGGAACTTTACAAGGTATAGGGATATGTATAGAAGGTGTAGAATCAGTCTTGGTCTCTTGAGGCTCATCAGTTTGAAGACGGTCATCACAAGCTTCAAAAAAAAGATCTTGATCAAGCTCAAAGGCATGCAAATCTTTAGTATTCACAATCTTGAAAGGGAAGGAATCAAATGCAAGACGAGGATCTTTTCTCAAATACAATATACTTTGCAAAGCCTTCTTAACATTCTTGGGAAAAGAGAAGAAATAATTTATAACAAAGAACAAAATGTCTTGGATGAAATTCCAACTTGAATACCTGATTTCTCCTTATTTTCCTTTCATGTTTCTGCCGGTCAGGTTCATCCTCTAGTGGAGTCCTTGGATCTGATCTCAAAACTGATTTGGAGTCGCTAGGTGAGTGATTTCAACCTTCTTATGTCTGATCGTTGTCCACCATCAACAATCAGATCTGAACTTGATACATTTGGTTGAGGAACATAAAACTACGTTCCCCAGTGGAGTCGCCACTGTGTTAGTGCCTAAATCTACCTCAGGCTGAAGGAAGGCAGGTCTAGGGTAACATGAAACCACGCTTAACCTGGTAGCTAGCCCTGCCAGGTCGGGAGAGGGCTCTCTCCTTGTCAATCTCAATTAGGATATTGCAACTAAGGCTTGAGATGACTGAAAGTTAATGTTGATTTTAGGCTAGGTATATTTGTTCAGAGGATTTTGATTGATTTTAATGGTTGGTTGCTGGATCAGATGAAGAAGGCAGCTTTGGGTCCAGGAAATCAACTCAGATTTGCAGAGGTTTCTGTGGGGCGAGGTAGGCAAGTGTTTTATCACTTTGAAATGAATGTGATGGTGTGTCTAAAGATTGATGAGGAGTTGGAGAGGGCATGCAAGGTTCATGAGTCCTCTTCAAACAATATAAAACATTAAAAACTAAAGGTATCGTCTAGGCAGAGCACTGAATATCAATGGATTCTACCTAATTCTCTTGATTCATTTAGTTGTGAATAAAGAAATAGACGCTGGAACATATACACATAAGAGAAACTAAATTACAAAGGATAAAACAATGCCAAGACACATTACCACAAGAATCCCACAAAATGTTGTAAAACCCTGGTTCATTTCCTTGCCAAACTGCAAAAGTGATTTACAATAATGCTCAATGCATCCACTAGAGTCCAACCCTTCCAAATGACTAAAAAAACACATGATATAGACATCCAAACCACCTGTGCTATTCATCAAGGGTCGAATCCAAGAGATAAGGGACTATCTAAACCATATCTAAACTGGGAACAAGCAAATAGGCAGTGGAACAGCTTGCCTCTAAACCGAGGAAACTAATACATTCAGTTTTAAACCACTTTTCATTGATGTATCTACCTCCTCAAGTCATTTTTCATCATATTTACATCATATTATATCATTAATTTACCAAGGAGAAAAGAAAAAGTCATCTGACAGTCAAACTGGGTGAAATTCTGAGTTCTTAGGAAAAATTGGCAAAGATTTGCCTAATGTGCATCGCCACTTCAAGGCTGATTTTGGAGGCCTTCCACTCATCCAAATCAGGCCCTAGATAGCTTGTTGGAAAGCCCTTCTTGTCTAGTTTCTGGAACACTTTGAATTTTCTGATTTAGAGGTCATTTTCCCCCTCAAAAGTGGATTCTCCCAAGACTGGTTCTTGTGTGTCCAAAAAGTGGCACAGAGGGCACTTTTTGAGTGTTTTTTGCCCTTTAAGTGATCCAGATCTCCTCCAAATTTTATGAAACTTTCTGGGTTTCATTGTTTTTCCATGAGGAATCTAAAACTGCAATCCATTTGTCAAGAGGATGCACCAATTCAATGCGCAATGCTGGTGGCGCTGCGCATCAGCTGGAATTTCCTGTGTTGCCTAATTCAAAAATTGGAAAATGACAAAATTGTTTCAAAATTTTCCCAATTTTGGCTCAAAGCTGCATCATGGGTTAATTAGTTGGACTAAATTCACATAAGCCAAAATGTTGAGCTTTTCATCCTTCTCTTTTCCTTTTAAGGCCCTCCTTAGTCTTGCATTAAGGTGCTTGATCCTCTTGTTGAAAACTCGATTCCGGGTCAAATAATGATGTGCCATATGCCTTAGCATCTTGTTGTCTTTATTTGCTTTCTTCAAAAGGCCCTCAAGGTGGATACTTACCCTTTCAAGCCATATCTCTCGATCATTAGGGTGTCTTCTTCATATTCAAACTCACTGTCTCGCTCCATTTTTGTCTTTCTGGGATGATTTAATGAATGATGGACAGTTATGTAAAAGATGAGTATGAAGAGATTTTATAAGAAGGAATGTAAGGACAAGATGAGTATGAAGAGTTTTTATAAGAGGGAACACAGTGGTGAGATGAAATGAGAGGGTAGGTGGGTTTACAAGGAACTAGGGTTTGATGGGAAGGGCTTTAGGGTTTGGTGAAGGGATTAATTTTTATAGGGAAGTAGGGTGAGGGGATATGGGTTAAGGGTTTGATATGTGAAGGGTAGGGTTTGGGAGATAGGAGAAAGGAAAAGGAGTTAGGGAGGATGGGGTTTAGGAGATAGGTTTTGGGTAAATGAAATTAGGGAATAGGGAATAAACAATTGTAATTTGTAGTGTATGAGGTAGTCTTAGAGAGAAATTAGGGTTTTGAGTTTTAGGATGCTAAAACCACCATCAAAGCATAAAAAACCCTATGTGAGATCAAAATAGAGTTTACTTACTTGCTTGGATGAGAAATGCAGCAATGAGAGTAATTGGAGGTGAAATTTGAGGGTTTTGAGGCGTTACTAGCCAATGCGCAGTGCACTGAGCCCAATGCATATTGCCTGTCCAATGCGCAGTGCCAATGTAAATTTACACTGGAGAAAACTGCCTGATGCGCAACACTCCTTTGATGCGCAACGTCAACCTCCTGTTGCGCAGCGCCACTATTCCTATGCACAGTGACAATTTCAAGACAAGTTTTGACTACCTTCCCAATGTCAAAACTGGGTGTGTGATAGCTCGTTGGAAATATTGTCGAGTCTACCTTCTAGAATGTCTTTAATTTTGCAATTTGGAGTTCATTTCCTTGGTCAAAAGTCGAATCTCCCAAGACTAGTCAAAATGTGCAAAATGAGGTTGCCTAAACATAGAGTGTTGTTGTAGTCAACGTTTGAAGGTCTTCGGCAACTCCAAATTGAGCTCATGATAGCTCATTGGAAATCTATATCTATTTATATATCATTTAAATCATCAAAAAAGTTATTTGAACATCCCAGCTAGGTGAAATTGTGATTTTCTCAAGGTCACTCGAGACGTGCATCAATCCTCCTGAGGCCAATGATGTTTTCCACATTCCTCCCAAGCCATGAAACATGTGTAAAAAATGAAAGACATTTTTCTTCTTGGGTCAATTATGGACAAAAACCTCTCTCACTTTTGTCAAATTCATCTTCTCTTTCTCAGAAAAATCATTTCAATAAAACCTATCCCGATGTGTGGAACGGGGGATTTGTGGAAATGAAGGGAAACGAAGGGGATGAGGGGCTTCTAAATTCTTGAGAAAATTTTGGAAAGTAGGGAGGGATGTTAGGAAGTAGGAGAAAATGTAATTTCAAAGATTGAGTGCAGGGAAGGGGTCCAAAAGGGCAAAACATAGGCCTAGCCTAGAAAATTGTCAAATTGTAGCAATAAACTAGGGTTTGTGGGAAAATTATGAATTTGAGGGATATGAGTGATGGGAAGCATTTAAGAATGTATATTAAGGATAGGGGAAGGTGTATGAACATCGGGACACAAGTGTTGTTGATCATTTGACCATCTAAGAGAAATTACCTTCAGAACCCTAGGAGAGGGAAATGAACCTTACCTAAGCACAATTGAAGCACGGACAAGGTGCAAAATGACCCACTGGAACCTGATTTGATGATGACTACTCTCTAAATAATGGTACACTCAGCTGAATGGTGACATGAGCTGACATTTAGAAAACTTTGGAAGGAGTGAAAACAATCCTAGACCTAATACCTAGTGACCAAATTTTACTTGAATCTTAGACCTAATACCTGGTGACCAAATTTTACTTGAAGACTCACTGAAATGAAAAAATTTGACTTTGACACCCTGAGTCCACTTTGTAAGAGCATATTTGATCACTGATGGAAGGCTTCAAAGTCTGACACTAACATTGGCTCCATTGGGGATGGTAGCTCCTTGGAGGTGCCAAGAACACTGTAGAACAAGTAGCCTTATCCATTAGGCATGGAGTCAAAAACACAAACTGAAATGGATAACATGAAAATGGACGACTCAAAGACACAAACTAACTTGAAACTGACTCAATACTAAAACACAACTGAAAAACTAGAAAATATGCTCAAAATGGAGCTTATTCAATAAAACCTACTCTAAATTTCCATTCATCACCTGATCAAGTGTAATGAAACAACCAATGCAACCAAGTAAGCATTCTGGATGCTGTTTGCATTCTCTACAAGTGCTTGCTTATGAACAGCAAGAGAAAACTACTGAAAGGAAACTCCCATGAAAACTTGTAAACAGATCTGTTGAATAATATGGATTCTCTATCTGACTCCAAAAACACTGCATAAGGATCTTGAAATTCATGCACACTGGGACTTAGCTCATCCAATGGATTACCTTTCTTATCCTCATACCATGAATGCAAACTTTCCTCTAAGCTTTGTGACGAGACTCCTGCTGAAAATGACAAAGAAACCGGCTGCCAGATCAAGTTTGTATCACTACTTGTTTCAATATCACAGTTAGCTAGTGGAGAAGGACTTTGACTGCAGACATCATCCAACACATCAGATATTAGATTGTGAAAAAATTGAAAAGACTGTTGCAACCCATTTTCTATTGGTTCCAACGAGATGGCATGATTTTCTATAGGCTGCTCATCCTTTATTGAAGATATACTATGCAGATTTCCCTTCAAAAACTGAAATGATTCGAAATAGAATGGTACAGAATCATCTTGCATCATTTGATCATATGTTCCAGCTTACAAGTCTTCATCTGCAACTTGACAATCATCTACAACTTGACAATCAATGGCATTCGGTGGCTGCAAATCTAGATATTAGAAGTCCTGAACACGGATCTCATCACCCTCTAGATGGTCTATATCAAAAATTATTGATGGTTGATTTCTGGTAGAATGAAATTTGTCTCTGATGATCTGAAATGAAGCAAAACAAAAAGGCAAAGATCCTTCACTTACTTCAAAATTTGCTGCATTTTCCTCCTCACTTCCATAGCTGATATGCATCGGCTGATTACTGTATTCGAGCTGCTTAAAGTGGACTTCCTCCTTCCACAAACCAGCTGTTGATTTATCTGCAAAACTAGCTTCTGTTTGGAGGACATAATCATCATCATACTGTTCAAACTGAGGCAAATCATCAATAAAAAACACATCATCAAGCATACAAGTCATATCAACAGATCTCTCTTCTCCAAGATGATCTATAAAACAATCATTATTGGATCTATGATAACTGGGATAAGAAAGAAAATGTTTTGGATCAGCAACTTGTTCCTCTTCAATCAATGAGCCATGGTCTTGAACATTATACTCATTCTTTGTGGTGATTTTTTACATCAAGTCTTCCACTGCACTTACCAAAATGTTGAGTTTTACCTCTAGAGATGTCGATTCCTCTAGATTTATGATAGCCTATACATCTACTGCATTGTTTTGCATCTCTCCAAGTGTTGCAAGGTTCCTTTCGCTCAGCTGAAATTCCATTTTCGGATCAAAGGCATCCTGTTAGTGTAAGAGAGTAGATCCAGGAGGAGGTCTTATATTAACATGCATCAAAAAATAGACTTGGTTAAACTTGGAAGAAAACTGTTGTACTGTCTCCCCTAGCAATCTTTTTAGCTGGTTATACTCTTCTATAATTAAGAAAGGGTTTTTTCTGACCACCAACTTGTCGAGGAAAACTTTGAAGAACTACTGGAAATCTGAGATGCTCGCATCAGGCATGGTTTTGGACAACCTCTTGACTTTGCCTTGCAAAGAAAGAGCAAAAAGCCTAATACTAACATCTTCTTCATCAACTTCAAAAAGGTCGAGAAAAGACTCAAAATTCAATACATGTCTCTCAGCAGTGATGTTGTCGTGTTCACCATCAAATCTTGGTAGATATAGGTCATGATTTTTAGGGAAAGCATGGGATATAGGAGGTAAAATCAGAGGCTTGTATCGATCTGGAATTTTACAAGGTATAGGGGTATGTACAGAAGGTGTAGAATCAGTCTTGGTCTCTTGAGGCTCATTAGTTTGAAGACAGTCATCAAAAGCTTCAGAAAAAAGATCTTGATCAAGCTCAAAGGCATGCAAATCTTTGATATTCACAATCTTCAAAGGGAAGGAATCAAATGCAAGCCGAGGATCTTTTCTCAAATACAATATACTTTGCAAAGCCTTCTTAACATTCTCGGGAAAAGAGAAGAAATAATTTATAACAAAGAACAAAATGTCTTGGATGAAATTCCAACTTGAATACCTGATCTTTCCATATTGTCCTTTCATGTTTCTGCTGCTCAGGTTCATCCTCCAGTGCAGTCCTTGGATGTGATCTCAAAACTAATTTGGAGTCGCCAGGTGAATGATTTCAGGCTTCCTATGGCTGATTGTTGTCCACCATCAACAATCAGATCTGAACTTGATACATTTTGTTGAGGAACATAAAACTACGTTCCCTAGTAGATTTGCCACTATGTTAGTGCCTAAATCTACCTTAGGCTGAAGGAAGGTAGGTCTAGGGTAACATCAAACCACGCTTAACCTGTTAGCTAGCACTACCAGTTCGAGAAAGGGCTCTCTCCTTGTCACTATCAATTAGGATATTGCAACTAAGGCTTGAGATGACTGAAAGTTAATGCTTATTTTAGGCTAGGTATATTGGCTCAGAGGATTTTGATAAATTTTAATGGTTGGTTGCTGGATCAGATGAGGAAGGCAGCTTTGGGTCCTGGAAATCAACTCAGATTTGCAAAGGTTTCTGTGGGGCGAGGTAGGCAAGTGTTTTAGCACTTTGAAATGAATGTGATAGTGTGTCTAAAGACTGATGAGGAGTTGGAGAGGGAATGCAAGGTTCATGAGTCCTCTTCAAACAACATAAAACATTAAAAACTAAATGTATCCTCTAGGCAGAGCACTAAATATCAATGGATTCTACCTAATTCTCTTGATTTATTTAGTTATGAAGAAAGAAATAGATGTTGGAACATATACACATAAGAGAAACTAAATTACAGAGGAGAAAACAATGCCAAGACACATTACCACAAGAATCCAACAAAATGTTGCAAAACCCTGGTTCATTTCCTTGCGAAATTGCAAAAGTGATTTACAATAATGCTCAATGCATCCACCAGAGTCCAACCCTTACAAACGACAGAAAAAACACATGATATGGACATCCAAACCACCTATGCTATCCATCAGGGGTCAAATCCAAGAGATAAGGGACTGTTTCAACCATATCTAAACTCAGAACAAGAAAATACGTAGTGGAACAGCTTGCCTCTAAAACCAAGGAAACTGATACATTCAGTTTTAAACAACTTTTCATTGATGTATCTACCTCCTCAAGTCATTTTTCATCATATTTACATCATATTACATCATATTACATCATATTACATCATTAATTTACCAAGGAGAAAAGACACTCATCCAAATCAGGCCCAAGATAGCTTGTTGGAAAGCCCTGCCTGTCTAGTTTCTGGAACACTTTGAATTTTCTAATTTGGAGGTCATTTGCCCCCTCAAAAGTGGATTCTCCTAAAACCGGTTCCTGTGTGTCCAAAAAGTGGCAGAGAAGGCATTTTTTGAGTGTTTTTTACCCTTTAAGTGACTGAGATCTCCTCCAAATTTTATGAAACTTTCTGGGTTTCATTGTTTTTCCACGAGGAATCCAAAACTGCAATCCATTTTTCAAGAGGATGCACCAATTCAATGCGCAGCGCTGGTGGTGCTGCACATCAGCTGGAATATCCTGTGTTGCCTAATTCAAAAATTGGAAAATGACAAAATTGTTTCAAAATTTGCCAAATTTTGGCTCAAAGCTGCATCATGGGTTACTTAGTTGGGCTAAAGTCACATCCGCAAAAATGTTGAGCTTTTCATCCTTCTTTTTGCCTTTTAAGGCCCTCCTTAGTCTTGCCTTAAGGTGCTTGATCCTCTTGTTGCAAACTCGATTCCGGGTCAAATAATTATGTGCCATATGCCTTAGCATCTTGTTGTCTTTACTTGCTTTCTTCAGAAGGCCCTCAAGGTGGATACTTACCCTTTCGAGCCATATCTCTTGATCATTAGGGTGTCTTCTTCATATTCAAACTCACTGTCTCGCTCCATTTTTGTCTTTTTGGGATGATTTAATGAATGATGGACAATTATGTAAAAGATGAGTATGAAAAGATTTTATAAGAAGGAATGTAAGGACAAGATGAATATGAAGAGTTTTTATAAGAGGGAAAACAATGGTGAGATGAAATGAAAGGGTAGGTGGGTTTACAAGGAGCTAGGGTTTGATGGGAAGGGGTTTAGGGTTTGGTGAAGGGATTAATTTTTATGGGGAAGTAGGGTGAGGGGATATGGGTTAAGGGTTTGATATGTGAAGGGTAGGGTTTGGGAGATAGGAGAAAGGAAAAGGAGTTAGGGAGGATGGGGTTTAGGAGATAGGTTTTGGGCAAATGAAATTAGGGAATAGGGAATAAACAATAGTAATTTGTAGTGTATGAGGTAGTTTTAGAGACAAATTAGGGTTTTGAATTTTAGGATGCTAAAACCACCATCAAAGCATAAAAAACCCTATGTGAGATCAAAATAGAGTTTACTTACTTGCTTGGATGAGAAATGCAGCAATGAGAATAATTGGAGGTGAAATTTGAGGGTTTTGAGGTGTTACTGGCCAATGTGCAGTGCACTGAGCCCAATGCGTAGCGCCTCTTTGATGCGTAGCGCCAGTGTAAATTTAACTGGAGAAAACTGCCTGATGCGTAGCGCCAACCTCCTGATGCGCAGCGCCACTGTTCCTATGCACAATGCCAACTTCAAGGCAAGTTTTTACTACCTTTACAATGGAAAAATTGGGCATGTGATAGCTCTTTGAAATATTGTCGAGTCTAATTTCTAGAACATCTTTAATTTTTCAATTTGGAGTTCATTTTCCCTGTCAAAAGGCAAATCTCCCAAGACTGGTCAAAATGTGCAGAATGAGGTTGCCTAAACGTAGAGTGCTGTTGTAGTCAACTTTTGAAGGTCTTCCTCAAATCCAAATTGAGCTCATGATAGATCATTGGAAAGCTCTCTCTATCTAGATATAATTTAAATCATCAAAAAAGTCATTTGAACATCTCAGCTAGGTGAAATCTTGATTTGTCCAAGGTCACTCCAGACGTGCATCAATCCTCCTGAGGCCAATGATGTTTTCGACATTCCTCCCAAACCATGAAACCTGTGTAAAAACTGAAAGACATTTTTCTTCTTGGGTCAATTATGGACAAAAACCTCTCTGATTTTTATCAAATTAATCTTCTCTTTCTGAGAAACATCATTTGAATAAAACCTATCCCGATGTGTGGAACAAGGGATTTGTGGAAATTAAGGGAAACAAAGGGGATGAGGGGCTTCTGAATTCTTGAGAAACTTTTGGGAAGTAGGGAGGGATTTTATGAAGTAGGGGAAAGTGGAATTTCAAATATTGAGTGAGGAGAAGGGGTCCAAAAGGGCAAAACATAGGCCTAGCCTAGAAAATTGTCAAATTGTAGCAATAAACTAGGGTTTGTGGGAAAATGATGAATTTGATGGATATGAGTGATGGGAAGCATTTAAGAAGGTATATTAAGGATAGGGAAAGGTGTATGAACATCAGGACACAAGTGTTGTTGATCATTTGACCATCCAAGATAAATTACCTTTAGAACCCTAGGAGAGGGAAATGAACCTTACCTAAGCACAACTGAAGCACGAACAAGGTGTAAAATGACCCATTGGAACTTGATTTGATGATGAACACTCTCTAAATGATGGTACACTTAGATAAATGGTGACATGAACTGACATTTAGAAAACTTTGGAAGGAGTGAAAACAATCCTAGACCTAATACCTAGTGACCAAATTTTACTTGAAGACTCACTGAAATGACAAAATTTGACTTTGACACACTGAGACCACTTTGTAAGAGCATATTTGATCACTGATGGAAGGCTTCAAAGGCTGACACTAACATTGGCTTCATTGGGGATGGTAGCTCCCTGGAGGTGCTAAGAACATCGTAGACCAAGTAGCCTTATCCATTAGGCATGGAGTCAAAAACACAAACTAAAATGGATGACATGAAAACAAATGGCTCAAAGACACAAACTGACTTGAAACTGATTCAATACTAAAACACAACTGAAAAACTAGAAAATATGCTCAAAATGGAGCTTATTCAATAAATCCTACTCTAATTTTCCATTCATCACCTGATCAAGTGAAATGAAACAACCAATGCAACAAAGTAAGCATTCTTGCTGTTGTTTGCATTCTCTACAAGTGATTGCTTATGAACAGCAAGAGAAAGCTACTGAAAGGAAACTCCCATGAAAACTTGTGAACAGATCCATTGAATAATATGGATTCTCTATCTGACTCCAAAAACACTGCATAAGGATCTTGAAATTCATGCACACTGGGACTTAGCTCATCCAATGGATTACTTTTCTTTTCCTCTTACCATGAATGCAAACTTTCGTCTATGCTTTATGATGGGACTCCTGCTGAAAATGACAAAGAAACCAGCTGCGGGATCAAGTTTGTATCACTACTTGTTTCAATATCACAGTTAGCTAGTGGAGAAGGACTTTGACTGCAGACATCATCCAACACATCAGATATTGGATCATGAAAAACTTGAAAAGACTATTGCAACCCATTTTTGATTGGTTCCAATGAGATGGCATGATTTTCTATAGGCTGCTCATCCTTTATTGAAGATATACTATGCAAATTTCCCTTCAAAAACTGAAATGATTCGAAACAGAATGGTACGGAATCATCTTGCATCATTTGATCATATGTTCCAGCTTCCAAGTCTTCATCTGCAACTTGACAATCATCTGCAACTTGACAATCAATGGCATTCGGTGGCTGCAAATCTAGATACGAGAAGTCTTGAACAAGGATCTCATTGCCCTCTAGATGGTCCAGATCAAAACTTATCGATGGTTGATTTCTAATTGAATGAAAGTTGTCTCTGATGATCTGAAACGAAGCAAAACAAAAAGTCAAAGATCCTTCACTTACTTCAAAATTTGTTACACTTTCCTCCTCACTTCCATAGCTGATATGCATTGGTTAATCACTGTATTCGAGCTGCTTAAAGTGGACTTCCTCCTTCCACAAACCAGCTGCTGATTTATCTGTAAAACTAGCTTCTGTTTGGAGGACATAATCATCATCATACTGATCAAACTGAGGCAAATCATTAGTAAAAAATACATCATCAAGCATCCATGTCATATCAATAGATCTCTCTTCTCCAAGATGATCTATAAAACAATCATTATTGGATCTATGATAATTAGGATAATAAAGAAAATGTTTTGGATGAGCAACTTGTTCCTCTTCAATCAGCGATCCATGGTCTTGAACATTATACTCATTCCTTGTGGTGTTTTTTTGCATCATCTCTTCCATAGCACTTACCAAAATGTTGAGTTTTACCTCTAAAGATGTCGATTCCTCTGGATCTATGTTCTTCATCTCTTCTTCCTTCAACTTTGCCCTTCTGATCAGCAGATTAGCCTCTACATTTACTGCACTATTTTGCATCTCTTCAAGTGTTGCAAGGTTCCTTTCCCTCAGCTGAAATTCCATTTCCGGATCAGAGGCATCCAGGTATTGTAAGAGAGCGAATCCAGGAGGAGGCCTTATATTAATAGGCATCGAAAAGTAGACTTGGTTAAACCTGGCAGAAAACTGTTGTACTATCTTCCCTGGCAATCTTTTCAGCTGGTTATACTCTTCTATAATCAAGAAAGGGTTTTGTCTGACCACCCACTTGTCGAGGAAAACTTTGACGAACTGGTGGAAATCTGAGATGCTCGCATCAGGCAAGGTTTTGAACCAACTCTTGACTTTGCCTTGAAAAGAAAGAGCAAAAAGCCTAATACTGACATCTTCTTCATCAACTTCAAAAAGGTCGAGAAAAGACTCAAAATTCAATACATGTCTCTCAGCAGTGATGTTGTCGCGTTCACCATCAAATCTTGGTAGATACTGGTCATGATTTTTAGGGAAAGCATGGGATATAGGAGATAAAATCAAAGGCTTGTATCGATATGGGATTTTACAAGGTATAGGGGTATGTACAGAAGGTGTTGAATCAGTCTTGGTCTCTTGAGGCTCATCAGTTTGAAGATGGTCATCACAAGCTTCAGAAAAAGATCTTGATCAAGCTCAAAGGCATGCAAATCTTTGGTATTCACAATCTTCAAAGGGAAGGAATCAAATGCAAGCTGAGGATCTTTTATCAAATACAATATACTTTGCAAAGCCTTCTTGACATTCTCGGGAAAAGAGAAGAAATAATTTATAACAAAGAACAAAATGTCTTGGATGAAATTCCAACTTGAATACTTGATCTTTCCATATTGTCCTTTCATGTTTCTGCTGCTCAGGTTCATCCTCTAGTGGAGTCCTTGGATCAGATCTCGAAACTGATTTGGAGTCGCCAGGTGAATGATTTCAGACTTCCTATGCCTGATCATTGTCCACCATCAACAATCAGATCTGAACTTGATACATTTTTTTGAGGAACATAAAACCACATTCTCCAGCGGAGTCGCCACTATGTTAGTGCCTAAATCTACCTCAGGCTGAAGGAAGGCAGGTCTAGGGTAACATGAAACCATGCTTAACCTGGTAGCTAGCCCTACAAGTTTGGGAGAGGGCTCTCTCCTTGTCAATCTCAATTAGGATATTGCAACTAAGGCTTGAGATGACTAAAAGTTAATGCTAATTTTAGGCTAGGTATATTTGCTCAGAGGATTTTGACTGATTTTAATGGTTGGTTGCTAGATCAGATGAGGAAGGCAGCTTTGGGTCAGGGAAATCAACTTAGATTTGCAGAGGTTTCTGTGGGGCGAGGTAGGCAAGTGTTTTAGCACTTTGAAATGAATGTGATAGTGTGTCTAAAGACTGATGAGGAGTTGGAGAGGGCATGCAAGGTTCATGAGTCCTCTTCAAACAATAGAAAACATTAAAAACTAAATGTATCATCTAGGCAGAGCACTGAATATCAATGGATTCTACCTAATTCTCTTGATTCATTTAGTTATGAAGAAAGAAATAGATGCTGGAACATATACACATTTGAGAAACTAAATTATAGAGGAGAAAACAATGCCAAGACACATTACTACAAGAATCCCACAAAATGCTGCAAAACCCTAGTTCATTTCCTTGCCAAACTGCAGAAGTGATTTACAATAATGCTCAATGCATCCACTAGAGTCCAACCCTTACAAATGACTGGAAAACACATGATATAGAAATCCAAACCACCTGTGCTATCCATCAGGGGTCGAATCCAAGAGATAAGAGCTTGTTTCAACCATATCTAAATTGGGAACAAGAAAATAGGAAGTGGAATAGCTTGCCTCTAAATCCAAGGAAACTGATACATTCAGTTTTAAACCAATTTTCATTGACGTATCTACCTCCTCAAGTCATTTTTCATCATGTTTACATCATATTACATCATTAATTTACCAAGGAGAAAATAAAAAGTCAACTGACAGTCAAACTGGTCGAAATTCCGAGTTTTTAGGCAAAATTGGCAAAAATTTGCCTAATGCGCAGCGCTCCGAGCCTGATGCACAATGCCACTTCAAGGCTGATTTTGTAGGCCTTCCACTCATCCAAATCAGGCCCAAGATAGCTTGTTAGAAAGCCCCGCCTGTCTAGTTTTTGGAACACTTTGAATTTTCTGATTTGGAGGTCATTTTCCCGCTCAAAAGTGGATTCTCCCAAGACTGGTTCCTGTGTATCCAAAAAGTGGTAGAGAGGGCACTTTTTGAGTGTTTTTTGCCCTTTAACTGACCCAGATCTCCTCCAAATTTTATGAAACTTTCTGGGTTTCATTTTTTTTCCATGAGGAATCCAAAAATGCATGCCATTTATCAAGAGGATGCACCAATTCAATTCACAGCGTCGGTGGCGCTGTGCATTAGCCGGAATTTCCTGTGTTTCCTAATTCAAAAATTGGAAAATGACAAAATTGTTTCAAAATTTTCCCAATTTTGGCTCAAAGCTGCATCATGGGTTACCTATTTGGGCGAAAGTCACATTAGCCAAAATTTTGAGCTTTTCATCCTTCTTTTTTCCTTTTAAGACCCTCCATAGTCTTGCCTTATGGTGCTTGATCCTCTTATTGCAAACTCAATTCCGGGTCAAATAATGATGTGCCATATGCCTTATCATCTTGTTGTCTTTATTTGCTTTCTTCAGAAGGCCCTTAAGGTGGATACTTACCCTTTCAAGCCATATCTCTCGATCATTAGGGTGTCTTCTTCATATTCAAACTCACTGTCTCGCTCCATTTTTGTGTTTTTGGGATGATTTAATGAATGATGGACAATTATGTAAAAGATGAGTATGAAGATCTTTTATAAGAAGGAATGTAAGGACAAGATGAGTATGAAGAGTTTTTATAAGAGGGAAAATAGTGGTGAGATGAAAAGAGATGGTAAATGGGTTTACAAGGAGCTAAGGTTTGATGGGAAGGGGTTTAGGGTTTGGTGAAGGGATTAATTTTTATAGGGAAGTAGGGTGAGGGGATATGGGTTAAGGGTTTGATATGTGAAGGGTATGGTTTGGGAGATAGGAGAAAGGAAAAGGAGTTAGGGAGGTTGGGGTTTAGGAGATAGGTTTTGGGCAAATGAAATTAGGGAATAGGGAATAAACAATAGTAATTTGTAGTGTATGAGGTAGTCTTAGAGACAAATTAGGGTTTTGAATTTTAGGATGCTAAAACCACCATCAAAGCATAAAAAACCCTATGTGAGATCAAAAGAGAGTTTACTTACTTGCTTGGATGAGAAATGCAGCTATGAGAGTAATTGGAGGTGAAATTTGAGTGTTTTGAGGCGTTACTGGCCAATGTGCAACGCACTGAGCCCAATGCGCAGTGCCTCTCTGATGCACAACGCCAGAGTAAATTTACACTGGAGAAAACTGCCTGATGCGCAGCGCTCCTCTGATGCACAACGCCAACCTCCTGATGCGCAGCACCACTGTTCCTATGCACAGTGCCAATTTCAAGGCAAGTTTTGACTGCCTTCCTAATGTAGAAATTGGGTGTGTGATAGATCGTTGGAAATATTGTCGAGTATAATTTCTAGAGCATCTTGAATTTTTCAATTTGGAGTTCATTTTCCCTATCAAAAGTCAAATCTCCCAAGACTGGTCAAAATGTGCAGAATGAGGTTTCCTAAACGTAGAGTGTTGTTGCAGTCAAGTTTTGAAGGTCTTCCTCAACTCCAAATTGAGCTCATGATAGCTCATTGGAAATCTATCTCTATCTAAATATCATTTAAATTATAAATCAAGTCATTTGAACATCCCAGCTAGGTGAAATCATGATTTTCCCAAGGTCACTCCAGACGTGCATCAATCCTCCTGAGGCCAATGATGTTTTCGACATTCCTCCCAAACCGTGAAACCTATGTAAAAAACGAAAGAGGTTTTTCTTCTTGGGTCAATTATGGACAAAAATATCTCTCAATTTTGTCAAATTCATCTTCTCTTTCTCAAAAACATCATTTGAATAAAACCTATCCCGATGTGTGGAACAGGGGATTTGTGGAAATGAAGGGAAACGAAGGGGATGAGGGGCTTCTAAATTCTTGAGAAAATTTTGGGAAGTAGGGAGGGATGTTAGGAAGTAGGGGAAAGTGTAATTTCAAAGATTGAGTGAGGGGAAGGTGTCCAAAAGGGCAAAACACAGGCCTAGCCTAGAAAATTGTCAAATTGTAGCAATAAACTAGGATTTGTGGGAAAATGATGAATTTGAGGGATATGAGTGATGGGAAGTGTTTAAGAAGCTATATTAAGGATAGGGGAAGGTGTATGAACATCAGGACACAAGTGTTGTTGATCATTTGACCATCCAAGAGAAATTACCTTCAGAACCCTAGGAGAGGGAAATGAACCTTACCTAAGCACAACTGAAGCACGAACAAGGTGTAAAATGACCCATTGGAACCTAATTTGATGATGACCACTCTCTAAATGATGGTACACTCATCTGAATGGTGACATGAACTGACATTTAGAAAACTTTGGAAGGAGTGAAAACAATCCTAGACCTAATACCTAGTGACCAAATTTTGACTTGAAGACTTCTTGAAATGACAAAATTTGACTTTGACACCCTAAGATCACTTTGTAAGAGCATATTTGATCACTGATGGAAGGCTTCAAAGGTTGACACTAACACTTATGTTAAATCATAATCATTTTCTGAAAGATGGTTTAGTTGTTGGATAGGGCTCGAATACAAAAGAAGAGTCGTTGGTTGTGTGGGCTCTTCTTCTTGTTCCCAAGCCTTTAAATATATCCAATTTGGTGGTTGGCGGGGATTCCAAGTGTGTTATTGATTGGATTAACAAAAAGGAAGATTTACAGGTTCTTAATTGAATTTATTGGGAGGCTAAGGTTGAGGGCCTTCTCAAGGAATTTTAGTCCCTCTCCTTCTCTCATGTGCATAGGGAATTTAACGATCAAGTGGATGTATGGCTAAAAACGTTTTACTGTTACTTGTAGATTCACTTCATCTTCAAGAATGGAAAGAGGGCCAATGCCTATGTTCGAGTGCTATCCATATTTTTTGAGTTTCTCAATAAGCTGCTCTTAGTATTTTTGGGGGTCCTTTTGACTCAATTATCACAGTTGTTTTGAAGTTTATGTATCCTATGTTCATCTCTTGTTTTCTGTTTTTCTCCTCAACTATGTTGGTCTCAGCTAAAAGTTTGCTCTTTTTTTCCCCTTGGAAAGATCACAATTTTATCCATAAGACAAAATTACATGTTGTAGATGCTAAATTTCATATGCATATGAGCTGTTCCTGTTTTACAGGATACAAAAAAATTTAAAAATTACAGCTGAGCCTATTCTTTTTTACCTTTCTTCTTTTCTACTTTTTTCCAACCTCTAGTGTTGAGAGTGGATGTTACAATGGCCAACTATTTTTAATTGGAATTTATGGGGTATTCTTTGTCTGATTCTGAGCCTTCTGATCAATGTGCTCATTTTCTTCCACTTATTTCCATTTGGGTCTCTTATTGCCGAGGGGGGTTGCTAGGATTCTCCTTTTGTGTACTGTTTTGGCCCTTTTGAGCATCTGATTCTCTTTGTTTTCTGTTGGTTCTGCTATTTCTGCTTCTTCTTCTAGGGGGTCTGTGTACTGCCAGCCTTTTGGCTTTTTCTGTTGCTTCTTATTCCATTTGGGGTCTTTTTTGGCCAGTGGGTAGGTGCTATGTAGGTGGCCTGTTTATAAACATCCATGACACCGAAAAGCTGTGTTTTCGTAGTCTAATGGTTGAGTCCACTGTGAGTTGTTGAAATTCAATGTGATGTTGTCTGGTAACCCTTGGCTGAGATCTATTTCAACACATATCCTGGCAAAAGTGAATATTCCCCTTGTAAGTCTGTCCCCATCAATCTTTAGGAATTTTCCTAGGGAGTTCCCAATGGCAATTAATACATTATGATGCCAAAAGTGTAATGGGAGGTTATGCAACCTGACCCAAACTAGTATTTTTGATACCACCATAGTGTTGGCATCGAAATTTAGGAACCACGGGGTCATGAAGAGCCCAGCATTTCCCCAAAACCATGGTCCCTTATTGATGATATGTTCCCGTTCTTGTGTTGTGTTGAATCTGACTATGAAAAACCCCTTGGGGCATAGATATATTTCACAATTTGGTGACCATGCATCATGTATCCATTGGTGCAAAACATCATATTTTGGCCAAAAGCCATTAAATCTACATATAACTGCATTGTTATAGAGATCTGAATATAAGCTATTTACCTCAGGCATTGAGGAGACTGTGAGAACAGGATTTTTAGGTTTTTGTTCCACGATGTAAGGCCCTGGCAGCTCAGCCATTGTTGTTGGTTTGGTTTGTGCTTTTGCCTTTCCTTTGACTACATCTTTAAAAGAGCCTGTGTTTCTTGTGTTGGTTCCAGAACATCCGCCCTGCAGATGCAGATTGATTATGATAGTTGAATCTCTTACGATGCCATAATCCTGTAGCGTGTGATTGTCCTGTAGACTATGTCCTGAATATATCAGATTTTGATTTCTTGCTGGTATCCCGTGGTAAAGTTGTATTTCTGTTTTAAGTCTTGTATCCTCATCCCTTTCTGGAGTGTCCATTAGAGATGACTACCTTCCAACGTTTTAATGAAAATCTCTATCGAATTTGCCTCAGTAGCATGCCTAACATTGCCCTTTTTCCGATGCCCGCCTTTGTATTCCATGTGGCCTCCCGAGTAGGGATCTATCCATCCTAGTGTTGTGTCTGTGCAACTCTTATGTTCATTGTGATCCTGTTCATGGGTTGGCAGCCAAACTGGATCTCTTTTACATAGAAGGGGTTCCTCAGGGCGTAGTGTTAATAGTTCTGTAGTCAGAGTACCCAGGCGAAAATCCCAGGCACTCTTCTGCTGTGCCCAGTCCACCAGAGAGAAGACATTTGTTGTAGATCCGTCTAGCCGGTAGAGGACAGGGAGAATGCAGTTGTGATTGACCGGATCTGACCAGTACATGGGCTGATCTATCGTCTGGCTGCCCAGTTTAGAGATCCCCCATTCAGATCTATGAGGAATGCCTTGTTTCAGAAAGGGATAGGTCGTCCATGTCCCCTGTGGGTATCTTTCCGCCTCTGAGGGTTCATGCTCTGGCTCACGGTGCAACCTGCTGATTGCCTACTTTGCGTAGTCGTCGTGTGCCTTTTCCGCTGTCTCTGTTGAGGAAAACCAAACCCATAAGCCCTCGAAGAGAGGCCCGTGGGTGATTGGAAGGGTTTCTTCTGGTTCAGAGTGCACCCAAAATGATCTGTCATTTGCTAATCCAGTCCTTCTGCCTTTCCTGAGTTCTTTTGGGGCTTCAAAGTGGCCTTTCATGCGTTTCCTAGAAGAGGCCCAAATGTACGCTCTTATTCCAACCACCAGAATGTACAGGATTGGGCTCTGGCCGCATGCAAGGTTGTCGTGGGTTACTATGTTGAGATCGACCAGTGTGTCGTCGCCCAGCTCAGGTTCAGAGCTCTAATAAACCCTAGCTCTGCACGCCATCCTCGTTCCCTCCCTCTCCGAAAATTCAGGTAAAAGATTGCTCCTATGAAGGTATGACTTTGTATTTCATGTATCCAATTAGTCTAGGTCTCTCTGCTCTTAGTTTTTCAAGAGGTGCTTTTGAATCCTCTATTTTTTTATGTCTATTATAAATATGGACTTTATAAGTATATTTGATTTCAATTTGGAATAGCAAGATACTATATGGGAAAACAAAGAAGAGGGAGAGATTATTAATAATACAAATAATTCAATATACGCACACATGCAAAATACATCAATTAGTGTTATCTAGGGTGATTTGGAAAAATAGCTGTTATCTTCCCCACCTAGCTTCCATTCCCTACAAGTATCTATCCTTCAATGATTTTTTTTTCCAATTTAAAAATATTCTTTATTAATTATATATACACATAAATAAATACATGCATCATGCATACAATATGATAATTTTTTAACACAAATTACATTTTAATTTAGAAAATAATTTTAATATAAATTATGTTTTAGTTTAAAAGAATATAATGTTTGGAAAAAAATGCCTTTTATTATTATAGAATGTAATGAAACTTATGAATAAAGACGAGTGAATCCTAGCATCAATATAAATAATAAATAACAGAAGAAAAACTTAAAATTATAATTATAATTATATATAATTATTTATTTATATTTATATTTATATATATATATATATATATATATATATATATAAAAGAGATTAAATTATATTAAAAGAAAAATTAAAATAATATTAAGTATTTAGTTAAAAAGCTTTATTTAAAAAAAATAAATATTATAGAAAGAATAGTAAATAATTAAAATAGAGTAATATAAGGTTAAAGGTTTTGGATATAATGGTGGAAAATGAGAATTTTGTTGAAAATTTTTAGAAGAAAATTGTGTAAAGAGTTTAGTTTGTTCAACTTTTCGGGTGGACACTCCACCCATCACTGAGGACTAGAAAGCTTGATGATATTAAAACAAGTGTTGAGTAAAGTTTAAGTAGATAAGGGCACAAAGTAGTTGTTATAGGAGAGTTAATAGGTCAATGGTCGAAATAGGGACCTATTAAACTTCCTTTAATCACGACTTTGGGATCTAATGTATTTATAATTAAAATTTCTCCCTATTTTGATTATTGACCTATTGATTCTCCTAAAATGGCTAATTTATGCCCTTATCTACTTAAAGCCTCCTCATCACTTGTTTGAACATCATTAAGATTTATAGTCCCTGATGATAGGTGGATTGTCCACTCGAAACGTTGGACAAGCTAAACTATTTACATAATTTTCTTCCAAAATCTTTCAACAATAAGTGAAAAATGTGAAAATCTATATTTACTTATAAATGATATTTTTTCAACCCTCGCAAAAGGTTTAATTTCAAAAAAGGCTAAGAATTGGGAGCATACCCTAAAGCCACAAGAGTACCTTAATGCAATGTTCAAATGTGTGGTTACACCCAAAGAGATTATATATTAAATTGTCTCGTAAATCATGTGCATATAAGTGGATCAAACCCCACCCGCATGTCCTTCAAATTTTAAATCCCAAAGGGGTTGGATCTAATGGTGGAAAGAAGTGAATTTTTCACCCTTGGAATAGGTTTAATTTCCGTAAGGGCCTAGCCTAAATCTATGAGGAAGCCTTCAACTTTGTGGTCGAATGTGTGGTTTCACCTAAAGAGATTATATTAAATGATTTCATGATCCATGCACACAAATATGGATCAAATCCCACCTTGGATCAAAGCCCAACCCCATATCCTTGAATTTTAATCCTGGAGAGGTCAGATCCAATGGTGGAAAGTGAGAATGTTTTCATCATTGGAAAATGTTGAATTCCTATGAGGGCCTATCCCTAAATTCATGGGGGAACCTTGAGGTAATGGTCAAATGTGTGGTCGCATCAAGAGAGACTATATTAAAAATGGTCTAGTGACCTTTGCACATGTAAGTAGATCAAAGCCTACCACCATGTCCTTCTTTTTAAGACAAACGAGGTTGGATACAATGCTAAAAACTGAGGATTTTTTCACCATTGGGCAAGGTTCAATTCCCGTGAGCGTATATCCAAAGACCATTGTGGAAAATTTAAGTGGTGGTGGAATGTGCGGTTTTGTCTAGAGATACTATATGGAAAATGGTCTAGTGACCCTTGCATATGTAAGTGGATCAAAGTCCACCCCCTTGTCCTTATTTTTAAGCCCAAAGAATTTGGATACAATGGTGGAAAATGAGGAGATTTTCACCACTAGGCAAGGTTTAATTCGCATGGGTATCTATCCAGAGGCCATAGGGGCACCTTGAGGTAGTGGTCAAATGTGTGGTTGCACTTGAAGAAATTATGTTAAATGTTTACATGCCCTATGCACACATAAGTGGATTAGATCCCACTCCCATGTCCTTTAATTTATAATGGGGAGGTAGGTGTGGGAGAGGTCCTTATTAGCCCTATTTCAATGGAGTTTGGGCATTATAGAGAAAAACCCTATGCTATTATTCAGGGAACCACTCAAGCCTTCAAGATACATATTCACCATTTCATGGTGCTTTGGGATTCTCGTCTCACTGCCACACACATGGTTTATGATTCAAATTCAATGGATTCTCATATGCCTTCAATTTTGGATAGGGATGGGAAAGTAAGCAGTCTCATTGAAAAGGTAAATTGGTTCCAAATTAGTTATGAACATAATGGCCTAGTTGACTTCAAATCGAACTCTGTAGTTAAGAAAAAAGGGGGTGTAATTCAAGTTAATAACCATTTTGTGACCAACCAATTTTGTAACATAACTTGTGTTAGCGCATCATTAAGGAAAATTGTAGAAATTTTGAAAATCCCTCCACATGGACTTCATATGACAGGCACCATCAACCTCCACTCATCCTACAATTAATTCACATCTCATCTAATGAATGCTCCCCTCTAATTATTTGGCATCGTGGTGTAATGGCCTTATCACTACCGAAGTATTCCCCAACCTACTGTAGTTTCAAGGGAGGGGTCTCAAGCTTGCTATTGTAGGCTTTAGAAATTTGGTTTCACTAGTTTTTTTCTTCGGAATTTGAAGGTTAACACCCTAGTCACAAACACATCATCTATCCCCATAGGTTTCCTCCATTATCTTTCTCTTTGTTCGAAGCTTGGAGGAGGTCGATTCTATTGTTTGATTCTTTCATTTTCGCTAGCCCTCTCTCATTAGTATCTCCATCTTCCAAACATTGCAATGTAATATCAAAGAATTAAGGAGACACACCAATCATTTTAGAGGCTCGAGCTAGCTATTGGCATCTTGAATTCTCAACTTCGGTCCTCTATGGACTCCTTAGCAACATAGAAATAAAGTATCAACATTATTATGGAGATTACAATGAGTCAATTGTTTTAGCAAATGAGTAGTCTGGATGGACTAGAACATTAGGTTAACACACTTACACACTAGGAAGTAGGCTCTTTAGGGGAACCATATGATGCATTTCCTCACAATGATTATGGAATTACACCAATGACCACCATTATTGTCAAGAAGGAAGTTTTGCAAAAACAACATTCTTCGACCATTGGTTTAAAACATGTTTCCAACACAGGTGACACTAATCTTGATACTTCTCTTAGGCTATGATAATATGTTTCTTATGAGTACTTTGGTTTTGTTTAATTTGAGCATATCAACTCTCTTTCAAAGAGTATATCTAGAACATGCATTGCTAATATTTTGTATCTTGTTATGTAAAGTTTATGTTCAAGCATTTTTAAGGACAAGCTAGGAATTTTAGCAACGTAGTTAAGACATTATTTAAAACGAGCTATGGAATTTAAGAAAGTCTTATCATAGCAGATAACTTCTATTTGTACCCATTACTGTAAGTGTTGATTTCATAAATTTTCTTGGTATAAGTTAAATAATAATAATAATTATTTAAAAAATAATAAGAGAAAAAAGAAAAATAATATATATATATATATATATATATTTTAAATAAATAAGTAAAGTAAAGTAAATAAAATAAAATATAATAAAATAAAAATATAATAATGTTAAATTAAATTTAATAAAATATTTTAAAAATTTTAGTTTTTTTAATATTATTTTAATTCATAGATTTCATTAAAAAAAAATGAAGGGGTCTTTGAGTATTAAATAACAAAGAACTTGTTTTTTTTGCTTTCATTCTATTGAATTTGTATATGAACACTAGTGTTGTTTAACTATTTTATGTTTTTGAATTTTACGCTAGAATTTTAGATTATATTTTTTTTGTTTAAAATTTGTTTTTGAATGTAGAAATAAATTCAGTGCCTTAAAAAACTTTGAGACACTTGAATTATGTAGAGTTTACATATCAAACCAGTAACTCCAACCAATTCCAACCAATTTCTAAATAAATTTGACTAGAAAATATATTAAAAAAACTTCCAAAATATAAAACAGTTAAACTATAACCCCTACTAAATTCCAAATAAATTTGACTAAAAATTATATTAAAAAATACCTCCAAAATATAACACAATTAAACTATGAATAAGAAACCCTGACAACCTTTTCATGCTATGTATATAGCTTTTATAATTTAACTTTCACACATACATATATATATATTTAAAATTAAAACTTAAATCTGATGATGTTATGCATCCTAGTTATCTTTGTAGGATGTGGGTCTCTTCAAAAACACATGGATGTCCAACATGAAATATTTGTTGGAGTGGATGCCATGTACTTTAGAAAGTTACTTGCAACATGTTAATAGGTATCCACAACGAGGAGTTATTGGTGGATGATGGAGACAGTTAACGAAAATATTAGTTGGCACTATATAAGAATGTTATCTGCTTTAATTGTTGTGTACGTGTTTGCACAAAACAAAATATGAAGGCTTGCCATAAGATTCAATAATAATTTCCTCTCCAAACAAGTATGTATTATTCTCATTCGCACATTCTTTATATAATCAAATCCAATTCATGGTGACGTCTTAGTATTATTATATGCTTTTAAGTCATGTGAAACATGATGCTTTAATGGAATGAGGACCACTACTTTTTGTTATATTTATTTGGCGAAATTGATTGGGGTGGGAAGATAACTTTTTCTCTTAATATTAGCTATGTTGGGCTATATTTTCTCCGAGCATAACATTGTGGGATACTCTCTCATTCCTATAATATTTAGATGTTGGGTGGCTTAATTGCTAACTACAATAATAACCGTTAATATTGAGGGAGTCAATCAAATTTGAATCTATAGTTTATAGCCTCTTTGTTGGGATAAATATTGGATTAATGGTTAAATTAATTGAGTTAATCTTTCAAGATTAAATGTTTGGAATCTCATTTTACCTCAAGCTTTTAAGTGAGAGTTAGATTATTGGTATTTGGCCATCCCAAATCAACATGAGCAGTAAACATGTAGAAAACATAATTTGAATCTCGGTGGAGAGTATACCAACTTTTCCTCTTTGATGTAATCAAACAATACTTATTATGCTTGAATCTATTTACTTATTGCTTCAACATTATTTTATAGTATTTGGTTAAGGGTCCATGTGACATGTGTGAATCTCAAATTAATTCACCAATAGAATTTTGCTAAATCAAGGACATTATAGAGCTCCTTGAAATCTGTAGAGGTAGGATTGTCTTAATTAACCTAGGGTCATTCATTAAGATGTGTTACACATTTAAGTAAGGAGGATAAGATAAAATTATAGAAATGTACGCAAACAATTATTTTGAATGAGAGATGTAATCAATGCATTCTTATAGGGAATTTGTTTAACTCACATCAAAGCACTTGAATAACACTTTGACAAAAAATTCTATTCAAAATTTGGCATGACTTAAGCCAACTACCATTTAAAACAATGCTTCTAGAGGATATAAGAATTTTCTAAAAAAACATTTAGTTATTATAAGCATTTTTTTAAATGTTCTTATTTTTTGTTGTTGAGGGGTAATAGCCCAAATAGTGTGTATGTAGGTGTTGCACTCTCCCTGCTTGGGCTCAAATCCTTTGTTGGATATATAATGCTAACCGCTCAAATATATTGCAAGGGCCCACTCCTGCCACATAATCTTTGGATTTCATTTCCTTGCACCATTGCTAGGGCTGGGGTTACATGGATCATCCACATGGTAAATGTGCAGATACACATAGGTGTTTCCCCATTCATTATTACATGACTTACATGTGTCGCTTGGCATCTACTCCATTCCAATGGGCCCACGAGATACACATACTTGAAGAGATAAAATATCGGTGGGATTGCACGAAGTGCTATATGAAATCACCAAGATAGAGGGGCGTCGGGGTGATGTCATGGGTTTTGAGGTTTTCAGGTCTTCGCGTCATTGAATGGGTTCACAAATCGAACTAGTCCACAAGCCACGTTGTCCCAAGAATTAAATCCTAGAAGTTCCATGTAAATCCTCCCTTGAAGCATTCGGGGTAATACTTCTATGGTTCATCCAATGGTGGAGGCTCCTCAAGTCCTCCAACAACTTAAATTTCCCTCAAGACATAGGTTTTCATCTCCATTGTTTGTCCAAACCAAAAATTATATATGTATGTATACAAAGCCCTTTCCTAGGCCTCCAAAACCATAACACATGTGAGTACATTGGTGGCTCGAATAACTATCCCTCCTGAGCTATTATGGAGACTCGACCAGACCATTAATCTTGTACGCAAGGGTCTACATAGGTGTGTAGGTGCATACATGTATATATGCCTTGCACTATCCTTCCTGTGCTTTTACTCTGACCCGAACCATCTTGGCATGTGGCCTACAATTATATATGTTACATATTTATATATGAAAATAGGGCTATCCCTCCTGAGCTTGTAGATTATAAAAAAAGTCTTAATGGCCAAATTTCTTTAATATAGGCATTCATTTTATTTTCATTAGAGATTGTCTTTCTTCCCATACGCAAGTACTTATATAATATGTGGGCTCAGAGTAAACATATGAATAACCTATTCCTTAAGAAAAGAATAAGGAAATCAACTTCTCATTTATACATAAGAAAGAGGGCATTACATTATGTGATTTGGAGCCATTAAACCTAGAATGCACTCCATAAACAATAAATAGAAAACTACAAACATTTAGCCCTTAGATATTTGACATAAATTTATAAAAAGAAACACAAGCATTCAATAATTACTCTCAATAAGTTCATGCACCAACATTACACATCAATGTAATATCATTTAGATCTATATATCAATTTCCACAGAGAAATCCTTTAAATCCACAACTCTCAGTTTAGTGAATCTTATTTGCGATATGGAAAAAGGGCAAACTGAAGGTGGGACTTCAATTTTCCATTGAACCATAGACATACTATAGCCAAAATCACTTACAATAGTCACCCATGATCTAGATCCACTATTTAAGGAGAAATTATTTTCAACGAATTTAGAAGGAAGCCATATCCAGTACACAAAGGATAGGAAATATGTATAGCATTGGGTGGTTTATCAGCTAGTCAAGTACAATAGATTTCACAACATTGGGTGGTTTATAAATTATTTCAAGCACTCCAAGAGTGGCTTATCATCCCACAACAAGCACCTTGGGTGGTTTATTAGCACTCTCTTAGATAACACCAATTTGCATGTGGTTTATCAACCCTAGCTAGCACCCTGAGTGGTTTCCTAGCTATTGCTTTGCAAGCACTCATTCCTATTTCCTCTTGATCCTCTTGCACTTCTGGTCACAATTTCCTCTTTCAAGGAATCCCATTCCCTAGGCTCAAAGCTCTTTCCAAATTTACTCATGAGCTTCACCAAGAAGATTACAAACCCCCCAATTATTGTGCATTTGACTTTTTATCTTTTCCTCAGGTGTCTTTCCATGTTCCTCTTGGACTCTTCCTCTTCTTTTTCTTATTATTTTCACCATTAAATCAATTAAAAGTGCCAGATAACCCCACCTGGGTTTATCTTTCCTCTTCCATCTTAGATCATGGATCTGTGGTCCTACTCGTTTGGCCATTAAATAGAGATATACTCATTTATAATATCAAGTATCATTAAATTACAAAGATCAAAGGAAAAACAAATTAGGGGTGTCACAAAACCCACCCCCTTAAAGGGAACATCGTCCTCAGTTGTTCTTATTAGCAAAATAAATAAACAAATAAAGCTTTACTCATACATCTCCTTATTCAACAACAAAAGATGGGCATTGCACCCTTATTTGCTCAACCATCTCTTAGGTGGCTTCATCATCCAAAGCGCTTCGATTGCACCATAACATGATCTATTGTTCTATTATGGAGTGTGATTTATCTATGATCTAGGATGCACAATGGTTTTTGTTGGAAATCTCCCTCTGGTTTCACCTGTATCACAGACCAGTCAACAACATGATTACTATGAGACCAGGGCCTTAGCCTCAGCTCAATTTCACCCCAAGAAATGGAAGAGGTTTGTTGATGACACTTGCGTCATCTGGCCCCATGGCCGTGAGAAATTGGATTTGTTTCTAAACCACCTTAATTCACAATCTGATTCCATCAAGTTCACAATGGAAGTTGAGGTGGAGGGGCACCTTCCTTTCCTTGACATTCTCCTCTCTAGAATGGATGATGGTTCCATTTCTCACCAATTTTTTCGCAAAAAAACTCACACGGAACAATATCTTCATGCTAGTTCTCATCATTTTCCTACTAAAAAATTCGGTGTTCTCAACACCCTTGCTACCCGTGCTCTGATAATCTCTAATGAGAACCACCTAGAGCAAGAGAAATCTCATCTCCTTGAAGTTTTTAAAAATAATGGGTATAACAGAACTCAGATCCTCAAGGCCTTTCAAAGAACCTATAAAGGACCAACAGTTAAAACTACTCATGTTGATCCTTTATCCAAGGTTCATCTCCCATTTATTCAAGGGACCACGGATAGGATTGCCCATATCCTTAGGAAGAATAATGTTTCCTCTTCGTTCAAACCTCTAAGGACCATTAGAAATTCTCTTGGTTTGGTTAAGGACCCTATCGACCTGAAAGACATGAAAGGCGTTTACCTAGTTCCTTGCTCCTGTGGTATTCCATATATTGGAGAGACGAGTCGATCAATTAACCAGAGGATCCATGAGCACACTGCAGACATAAGGCACAATCATTCTCACTCTTCGGCTCTAGCTGAACATGCGGAGAAATCCAAGCACCATGTCTGTATTGAGGAATCCAGAGTCATTGCTAGAGTTGATCATTTCCACCATAGGAAGCTTAGGGAGGCTATAGAGATTGAGAGGCATACTAGAAATATCAACAGAGATGATGGTTGGAAATTGAGTAGGAGTTGGATTCTGGCCCTCTCCTTATGATCCTCTTGTTTCGTTCCCCCCTTTTATATTTTTCCCTCCTTTCCCTTTTTATATATTTGTTTCTTATCATTTGTTAATTCATGTATAATAATTTCTCAAGCTACTTAGTACTTTATATTATAGTAAATTCCCTCCTCTCATTTTCTTTATATATTTATAACTTATATTTTTATCTTCACTTTGATTCATTCTTTGACCATTTTAAAATAAATTACTAAGCTCCTAATTATTTCTTTAACATATAATATTTTGAATCTTTCTCTTAATTTCTCTTAACCTCTCTTTACTTCTTATATAAGATTTTGGATCTAAACCTTTTAGTTTTAATATTAATTATAAACTCCTATCTCATTCTTAACCCTCTAATTAATTTTTGGATTATTCTCTACATTATATTAATCCTCTCCTAAATGTTAATTTATAACATGTTTTTTTTTTAAACCCTAAAACTGGACTATTAATTATATAACAACTATTTTTATTAATACTTAACCCCTTAAAACTGTATTTTGATCTAATATTATATATAATCTCCTAAAAACTATTTTATTAAGAGCTTATTCATATCCCCCTACTAATTACTATTATTCGTGCTCATGTCAACCAACTTATAATTAAATAAAATTTAGAATATTAAATAATTCCTTTCTAACTTTTTATGATTTCTATTTACTTGTTTAACTAATCTCCAATGGCTAGTTTCATGAGCTAACCCTGGGGCAATGATGCATCCTTGCTATTTATACATGAAGATTGTATGATTTTTTCACCTTGTCCCGAGGATGAACCACATTAGTTGGTTCGAAACGTCAACCAAATCCTAATAATGTGATTAATCCGAAAGACATTTCTACAATATGGATCACAAAAGTCTCAGATCTAACATGATTGTTGTCATGAACATATTTCTTAAGAAAGGAAACATTTGAAAAATATTGTTTACTTTCGTTGTGGGTGCAAGGCCAATTTGTAGGCCACTAGCCCCATGTTGGCATTGTGGCACTAATTTAGAGCTATGGCACAGGTGTTGTCCTTGATGGCAACTCACTTTGGTGATAGATCTCACTGATTTAGAGCTATGGCACAGGTGTTGTCCTTGATGACAACTCACTTTGGTGACAGATCTCAGTACAGGCTCTCAGAATGAAGGAAAAAGATATATACGCAGGTTCGCCTAGACGAAGGCGCGTATGCATATACACGCACTTTCACGCAAGGAAAAGCGCGTATATGTTGGAGAACTTACTTTTGGTCCGTGGTATTTAGTCCTTGGTATTTGAACCTATGGTTTTGGACCATGGTATCTCGTCAGAAGTGATGATCCCAAGTTGGGTCCATGGTATTGTTTTATTATGGTTTTGGATCATGGTATTGTGAAAGGCCTAAGACTATAAAAGAGGAAGGAGATCATTTGGCAAAGGATCATCTGAATTAATTGAATATCTAATAAGTGCTAGATATGAAATATTGGTGATTGGGGATATGGTGCAGATATGGATCTGAATGAAGGAGGAACCTTAGCACAAAGAGAAGGATAAGTTCTATTGATGGGTCATAATCTTAAGGCTTGAATAATAGTATCTTTGTATGATTTTGATCTGTTATATGTGGCGCATGCTTGATCTATAAATCTGATAATCTGGGTTAATTAGTGTCTGAATATTTGAAAGAGTAAATTATCCTTTATAGATCTGTACGCAGGTTCAGTGAAGCGAAGGCGCGTATACACGCTGGTTCAGTGAATAAAAACAGCGTATATGCAGGTTGGTCCAAACACAGAAGCGTATGCACGCAGGTTTCAGGTTATTGAAGTAGCGTACATCTCTTGAGTTGGGTTCTAGTTGCTTCTGTTTATTGTTGCAGTGTTCTGGGTTCAGAATTTGGTGTGTGGTTACTGTTATTGTGTTCTGGGTACAGCTGTCAGAGAAGTGTCTACTTGATTCAGTTCTAATTGGTGAAAAGGAGATTTTTTGATGCAGAAATTCTTGATGATTGATTGATGTTCATGGATCCAGTCTGAAAATTTATGAAACGTGGTCCCTGGAAGAAAGAGAAGGTTGTAGCCTTCTGTAGGTCAGCGCCTACGTACTAGTATCTTGGATAAGAGCCAAGGGGGTTGTAGCTCCCTTCCAGGAGAAGCTGGAGAATGAGAGAGGGTTGTAGCTCTCAGCAGGTTGTAGCCAGCGTATTGGTAAAGGACTGAACCAGTACAGAATCATTGTAAAAAAAAGTTTCTAATTAAAAGGAAGATAGAGATGAATTGCAGCAGGTGGTTTTCACCCACATTGGGTTTCCACCTTATATCTTGTGTTCTTGTGTGTGATTGTCTTCTGCTCTGTTTTACTGTTTCTGGTTACTGTTTATTTGATTCTGATACACAGATTAATAATCAACATCTGTAAGATAAATTAAATTATAAGTTTTCATGGTATATGAGGGTTTCCTTCTAAGTAGTTGCGTATATACGTGGTTTTCATTAACTGAAGTAGCGTATATGATCTCGATTTGAAAAAGGAAACATTTGACTTGATAATACTGATTCACCCCCCCCCCCTCAGTATTATTTCCAACAATTGGTATCAGAGTAGGTCCTTCTGAAGAAGCTTGATCGCTTGAAGGAAGATCCGGCATCATGAGCAACTACGAGAGAGAAGCATCTATCAGGCCACCGATTTTTGATGGGACCAATTTCGTTTATTTGAAGGTAAGAGTCACAGCCTATCTTCAATCTCTTGGTACAGAAGTCTGGGATATCATAGATACAGGGTACACTTTTCCATCCACAACTCCTACAGATTCGGTTGGTAAGAAGCAATATGAAAAAAATGCAAAGGTTGTCAATACTCTATTAGGATGTCTATCTCAATCAGAATTCGTCAAGGTTATGCAGTATAAATCCGCAAAAGAAATATGGGACAAGATTGTTCTGAGCTATGAAGGAGATGAACAGGTAAAACGAGCAAAACTTCAAACCCTCAGAATTCAGTATGAAAATCTCAGAATGCACAATGATGAAAGTGTGGCTAACTATTTCCTTCGTGTAGATGAGATTGTTAATTGTATGAAAAATTTGGGTGAAGAAATAAAAGAGGCTGTTGTGGTTGAAAAAGTTCTAAGATCTTTGTCCCCTAAGTTTGAATCAAAAGTTTCTGCAATAGAAGAAAAGGAGAATCTACGGAACCTTACCATGTCACAGCTACACGGAATTCTAATTGCTTACGAAATGAGGAAAGGAGGACCATCAGACAGGAGAGAAGCTTCATTCAAGGCATCATGTAAAAGAGATTACTATGAGTCAGGACATATTTCAGAAGAAGAGGAAGAATCAAATTTTGTCAAGAACCTTCAACGGGGTGCTGGCAGATTCAGAGGTAAGTTACCTTTCAAATGCTTTGCTTGTGGAAGAGTCGGTCACTATGCTGCCAAGTGTCCTCATAAAGATAAGCTTGACAAAGGTAAGGAACCTGTTAGATGGAACAAGAAACAAAATGTAAATAAGAAAAGCTATTACACTCATGAAGATAGTGATGGACTTTCAAATAGTGATGAAGAAGGCTATAATTATAAACTTTTAATGGCTTTTGAAGATGATGATTTTGTGGATGCTATAGATGAAGAAGGTCTTTATGAAGAGATTTCTAGACTCAAAATTTGTTTAGAAGAGAAGAATGTGATCATAGATACTCTACAATTCCAACTTGCTGAAAAGGAAAAACATCATGAAAAGTTAGAATGTGGAATTGTGGGACTGAGAAAAGAGATTGAGAAAACAAAAGCTCTTAATCTTAGATTTTTTAAAGGATCTGACACTTTAGATGAGATTATCAAAGTACAACGCTCTCCACTAATCAAGACAGGTCTGGGATATAATGAAGAAACAACTCAAGCGCAAAAACCATCTACCTCCAAGAGTTATCTTGATGCTGCAAGGAGAAGTGAATAAAGACCCAATGGAAATCATCAGGTAAATCAGGGACAATTTACCTCAAGAATGAACAAAGACTACCAGGTAAATCGGGGGCAATCTACTTTAAGGAAAAACAGAAGCTACAACTAGCCATAGGTAAAACCTTCTCAATTTACCTCAAGAATGGATGTCAATAGGAACTACAATCATTTGGCTGGTAGATTTGATAATCACATGAGTTTTTCAATGGCCAATGTTTTTCTTGTCATAACTTTGGTCACAAAGCAACTCAATGTGTTTCCTATAAGACAATCATGACTAGAGAAGCTCATAAACAGAGGAGTATGACTGGGATCATGAAAAGGACCTACAACAACTTCTTTGCTCTTGAAAATGAAATAGAATGTTCTATTTGTAACAATTTCGGTCATGAAGATTATGAATGCAGGAGCAGGTTTCGGCAGACAACTCAGAAGGAGCAAGCCTCAAGTGCCAAATCATGGAGAATAAAAGAACCACAACCAGAAAGATATGGTATAGCCTTATATGCGGAAGGGCAGGAAAATCAATGGTACATTGACAGTGGATGTTCGAAACATATGACAGGTGATAAAGAAAAACTTCAGTCATATAGTGCCTTAGAGAAGGAGAAGAAGGTCTCTTTTGGAAATGACACCCCTGCTCTCATAAAAGGTAAAGGTTTTGTTCAGTTGAAAGAAAGGGTCAAAGATGGAAATGTCATGTATGTTGATGGTTTAAAGCATAATCTATTAAGTGTCAGTCAGATGTGTGATCAAGGAACTGAGGTAATATTTCGATCAAATGGATGTAGTGTTCGTGATCTTGATACAGGAAAAACAATGATCAAAGGCGTAAGAACTCCAAATAAATTATACATATTCAAAGAAGGACAACATCAATGCTATCTAAGCAAGAATGATGAACACTAACTATGGCACAAAATATTAGGGCATCTTAGTTTCTCACAGATAAGGAAAGCATGCAAATACCAGGAATTTCGCGGTCTTCCACACATCAGAATTCTAGACAATACAATATGCAAATCATGTCAGTTTGGTAAGCAAACCAGAACTAACTTCCCTGAAAAATAAGGATCAGCCAACAGGCTGCTTGAACTTGTCCATACTGATGTATGTGATCCTTCTAGGAAAAGGTCACCTTGAGGAGAAGAATACTTTATATTATTCATTGATGACTATTCCAGGATGTGTTGGATAGGACTTATGAAGCACAAAGACGAAGTCTTTGAAAAGTTCAAATAATTCAAAGCCTTGGTGGAGAACGAATCAGTTCACAGAATCAAATGCCTCAGGTCTGATTGAGGAGGAGAATTTACCTCGAATGAATTTTTTGATTTTTGTGAAGAACATGGAATAAGAAGGGAATTCTCTATAGCTAGGACTCCTCAGCAAAATGGAGTAGTAGAAAGGATGAACAGAACGGTTCAACAAATGGCTCGTGCTATGCTTGATGAGTCTAGAACTCCCACAACCTTCTGGGGTGAAGCCGCATTTGCTGCAGTTGTTATTCTCAACAAAATGAATGTCCGGGTGAACAACACTCAAACTCCACATGAGCTCTGGTATGGTGAGACTCCTTCGATAAAATATTTCAAAATTTTTGGAAGCAAATGCTATATCAAAATTACTGATGAGAATCTTGGCAAGTTTGAACCTAGAGCAGATGAAGGCATTCTCCTTGGTTACTCTCCTCACAGCAAAGCTTACAAATGTTACAATAAAAGGCTTGGAAAAATTGTTGAAAGTTGATGTAGTAATTGATGAAGAAGAAAACACTCCTAGGCAGGTAAGATCTGAATATTTCGAAGATGATGAGGACTATCCTTCAACATCAAATCAGACTTATGATGAAGAAGAAGCTCAAGAGGCACCAGAAGAGCAGATAAGGATAGAAGATAAGACTCCATCCAGGTACGTTCTGAAGAATCATCCAGAATCTCAAATTTTGGGGCAGAAAGAGGCAGGTATACAAACAAGAAGAACAATTGCAGAAGCCTCAAGCTATTTAGCTTTGCTCTCCTCCACTGAACCAAAAAATATAAAAGAGGCATGCAAAGATGAATGTTGGGTCAAGGCAATGGATGAAGAACTTGAGTAGATCAAGAATAATAACACTTGGGAGTTGGTTCCTAGACCAAAAGATAAGAATGTCATAGGGACAAAATGGATCTTCAAAAACAAGTTGAATGAAAATGGGGAAGTGATTAGAAACAAGGCCAGACTTGTTTGTAAAGGGTATGCTCAACAAGAAGGAATAGACTTTGAAGAAACTTTTGCTCTCGTTGCTAGACTTGAGGCCATCAGAATGTTCCTTGCTCTCTCTAGCTTTCAGAAGTTCAAAGTATTTCAAATGGACGTGAAATCAGCCTTTCTGAATGGAGACTTAGAGGAAGAAGTGTACATTAAGAAACCAGATGGTTTCATTCTTGGGAATGATCCAAATCTTGTATGCAGAATAAAAAAGGCTCTCTATGGTCTTAAACAGGCTCCAAGGGCTTGGTACTACTGTTTGGACAAATACCTTCATCAACAAGGTTTTTCAAAAGGATCAGCAGATAGCAATCTTTATATAAAAATTGAAAATGACAAATTGCTAATACTTGTTGTGTATGTAGATGATATTATCTTTGGCAGCAATGAAGAAGCTATGAGTCAAAACTTTGCCTTGGTGATGCAGAAAGAATTCGAAATGTCATTACTTGGAGAGCTGACATATTTTCTTGGTCTACAAATCCAACAACATGAAGGCGGTATATTTTTGTCTCAAACCAAGTATCTCAAGCAGATCTTGAAGAAATATGGCATGGAAGATTCGAAACCAGTATGTACCCCTATGGTTACAGGATGCAGCCTCAGTGCAAATGATGAATCAACAACAGTGCATCAACCAACCTATAGATCCATGATTGGAAGTCTGCTTTATTTGACAGGTACCCGACCAGACATCATGCATGCAGTGGGAATGGTTGGAAGATTTCAGGAAAATCCAAAGGAAACTCATCTTCAGGTAGTGAAGAGAATCTTCAAGTATCTTCAAGGAACTCAAAACTATGGCTTATGGTATCCGAGAGATACAGATCTCACTCTTCATGCTTATACAGATGTAGATTGGGCTGGAAGCATGGATGACAGAAAGAGCACAAGTGGTGGTGCATTCTTTATGGGTTCCAGATTAGTATCTTGGTTCAGCAAGAAACAAAGTTCGATTTCTCTATCTACAGCTGAAGCGGAATATGTGGCTGCTGCATCTTGTTGCACTCAACTCCTTTGGATGATGCAAACCTTGCAATATTTTCAAATCACTTGTACACCACCTATCTCCATCTTATGTGATAATACAAGCACAATTAGCATTTCAAAGAACCCAGTTATGCATTCAAAGACCAAGCACATACCTATCAAATATCATTTCCTTCGGGAACAAGTGCTTGAACAAAAGGTCAAGTTGGAATATGTTCCCTCTAAGGAACAAGTTGCTGATATACTCACCAAAAGACTGCCAAGGGAGACATTTGAATACCTCAAACAGAAGCTGGGAGTAGTTGATGCTTCACCCTGCTGTTGAAACCTGTCTGTTTTAGAGAAAAGTGGTTGTACGCGAGTTGGCTGAAGAGGATCCGCGTACATACGCTGATTTATACAGATATAGTCGTGTATATGGAGGCTTGATGGATATTAGTAGGGATAGGCTCTGGTTGAAGATAGTCTGATATGGGTCTGACAGAGACCATCTGGCACAGGTTCAGGGGGAGCAGATAAACTTCTAATGATGCATTGTTGGCATTATCTTAGAAGCTTTTGGTTCAAGTTCACAGCTATTGTTGGTTTCAGGTGGAACAAATGCAGAGGGATAACAGAAGGAAGCATGGGTGCTGATCTGAATGGTGATTGACATATTCTATTGATATCAGTTATGGGTGACTTTCATAAGTCTTGCTCTAGATATTTTGTCTCTATGTCATGTATCTCTTTTATGGTGTCAAGGTCATGTAACCGCCTATTTTGGTTTCCCCACTATGCCTGGGATGAAGATGTAATGTACTTGGTTATCATATGTAAATTTCTGATGATCCCCACTTGGTTGGGTGATGGATGTATGTATTGAGTATTTTGGTGATAGGAAGGTCTTTTATGATGTATAAGTCATGGTTCTTCTTGAAGAACATCTTTTTGCAGATCTTGCCTACAGTCAGGGGGAGCATGGTCAGCACAGTAGGGCAGAGATTTCAGCATGTACTCAGGGGGAGCACAACCCTTTGCCCTTGATGACAAAGGGGGAGAATGACTTTGAGGATCTTGGGGTTGCCATCAAGTCCAAAGGGGGAGATTGTTGGCATTGTGGCACTAATTTAGAGCTATGGCACAGGTGTTGTCCTTGATGGCAACTCACTTTGGTGATAGATCTCACTGATTTAGAGCTATGGCACAGGCGTTGTCCTTGACGGCAACTCACTTTGGTGACAGATCTCACTACAGGCTCTCAGAATGAAGGAAAAAGATATATACGCAGGTTCACCTAGACGAAGGCGCGTATACATGCGGGTTAGACGTTATAAATGCTTGTATGCGTATACACGCACTTTCACGCAAGGAAAAGCGCGTATATGTTGGAGAACTTACTTTTGGTCCATGATATTTAGTCCTAATATTTAGTCCTTGGTATTTGAACCTATGGTTTTGGACCATGGTATCTCATCAGAAGTTTTGATCCCAAGTATTGGGTCCATGGTATTGTTTTATTATGGTTTTGGACCGTGGTATTGTGAAAGGCCTAAGACTATAAAAGAGGAAGGAGATCATTTGGCAAAGGATCATCTGAATTAATTGAATATCTAATAAGTGCTAGATCTGAAATATTGGTGATTGGGGATATGGTGCAGATCTGGATCTGAATGAAGGAGGAACCTTAGCACAAAGAGAAGGATAAGTTCTATTGATGGGTCATAATCTTAAGGCTTGAATCATAGTATCTTTGTATGATTTTGATCTGTTATATGGGGCACATGCTTGATCTATAAATCTGATAATTTGGGTTAATTAGTGTTTGAATATTTGAAAGAGTAAATTATCCTTTATAGATCTGTACACAGGTTCAGTTAAATGAAGGCACGTATACACGCTGGTTCTGTGAATAAAAACAGCGTATACGCAGGTTGGTCCAAACACAGAATTGTATGTACGCAGGTTTCAGGTTATTTAAGTAGCGTACATCTCTTGAGTTGGGTTCTAGCTGCTTCTGTTTATTGTTGCAGTGTTCTGGGTTCAGAATTTGGTGTGTGGTTACTGTTATTGTGTTCTGGGTACAGCTGTCAGAGAAGTGTCTACTTGATTCAGTTCTAATTGGTGAAAAGGAGATTGTTTGATGCAGAAATTCTTGATGATTGATTGATGTTCATGGATCCAGTCTAAAAATTTATGAAACGTGGTCCCTGGAAGAAAGAGAAGGTTGTAGCCTTCTGTAGGTCAGCGCCTACGTACTAGTATCTTGGATAAGAGCCAAGGGGGTTGTAGCTCCCTTCCAGGAGAAGCTGGAGAACGAGAGAGGGTTGTAGCTCTCAGTAGGTTGTAGCCTGCGTACTGGTAAAGGACTGCACCAATACAGAATCATTGTAAAAAGAAGTTTCTAATTAAAAGGAAGATAGAGACGAATTGCAGCAGGTGGTTTTCACCCACATTGGGTTTCCACCTTATATCTTGTGTTCTTGTGTGTGATTGTCTTCTGCTCTATTTTACTGTTTCTGGTTACTGTTTATTTGATTCTGATACAAAGATTAATAATCAACATCTGTAAGATAAAGTAAATTATAAGTTTGCATGGTATACGTGGGTTTCCTTCTAAGTAGTTGCGTATATATGCGGTTTTCATTAACTGAAGTAGCATATATGATCTGTATTTGAAAAAGGGAATATTTGACTTGATAATATTGATTCACCCCACCCTCTCGGGGTTATTTCCAAAACCCCAGCCATTCTAAGATCTAGAATGGCCTGCTATATCTAGGTGCCAAATTGGCACATGAGCCCATTTTTAATGAGATTTTCTTTGGTTTAATATGAAGATAAACATGCTCTCCCACTTGAAACTCTTTATGTAGTTTTTCTTAGTTTGCATAACTTTTCTGCCTATCCTTGGTCACCTTTAATTTTTTCCTGATCTTGATCATCTCCTGCTCCATTTCCTTTAGCAGATCTGGCTCAATAATTAATCTATTGACTAGATCATACCAGCTGATAGGGGTGTTGCATTTCCTGCCATAAAGTGCCTCAAAGGGACTCATTCCCAATGACTCTTGATAGCCATTGTTGTATGCAAATTCTACTAGTGGAACATAGTCTTCCTGTTTTCTTGGTTGATGCATCACATACATCCTCAACATGTATTCCAATATTCTATTTACTCTCTATTTGACCATCCATTTTAGGATGATAAGATGTGTTAAAGGCTAGCCGGGTTCCAAAACCAACAAACAATGAGTTCCAAAATTTTGAAGTAAACTTGGCATCTTTGTCATCTTTTTGGTTACTCCATGAAAACTAATTATCTCTTTCATGAAGATTTGGGTTATATCTATTTCTTTATGAGTAGACTTTACAACTATGAATTGAGGTGTCTTGCTCAATTTATCCACTACCACCATGATAGTGTTATGTTTTCTAGATGTCCTGGGAAATCCTTTAATGAAGTCCATGGATATGACCTCCCATCTCCATTCAAGAATTGGAATTGGTTAAGGTAGTTCAATTGGATTTCTACACTCTACCTTCACTTATTGACATTCCATAAATTTTACAAGGTATTCAACAATATCTTTCTTCATCCCTAGCCAAAAATATGTCCTCTTCATGGTTTTCATCATCATTTGATATCTAGGGTGACATGAGCAACGTATTTTATGGAATTCATCCATGATAAGTTTCTTTAAATCCCTTTCATTGCGCACATATTTATTATTTTTGAATATTAGTATTCCATGATCATTGAGTTGTAGCTTCTAGCCACCTAGCTTGTCTGACATTCAGTTTGGGTTTGTCAAACAAGTATTTCAGACCACTATGATCAATCATCCATATAAACCTCCTTCCCGGAAGGTAATTCCTCCACATTCTTAACGTATGCACAATGGATGTGAACCCCAAGTCATGAGTGACGTAATTCCTTTCATGCTCATTCAACTTCCTAGATTCATAGCAGATTACATGTCCTTCTCGCATCAAGGCTCCACGAAGTCCTTTCTTACAAGCATTAGTGCAAACTGAAAAATCCTTTTCTGGACCAGCTATTCTCAAGATAAGTGCACCAGTGAGTAAATTTTTCAGTTGTTCAAAACTAGTTGCACATTTAGGTGTCCATTGAAACTTCACACCCTTTCATTGTAAGGCAATGATGAGATGCCAAATCTTTAAGAAGTTTCGAATAAATCTTCGATAGTAACTAGCCAACCCCATGAATGATATGACCTCTGTTACATTTCGGGGCATGGGACATTCTATTATTTCTTTAATCTTTTCAGGATGCACAACCACTCCTTATTTTGAGATTACATGACCCAAATAGTGAACTCGAGTTTGAAACAAATCACACTTGTTGAGATTGGCATACAATTTTTTCTCCCTTTGTAGTTGTAGATTCAGGTGGTCCTCATGCTCATTTTCATTCTTTGAATACAACAAAATTTTGTCCACGAACACTAGTACAAACTTGTCTACATGTGGACTGAGTACATTCTTCATAAGGAACATAGAGGTTGTTGGGGAATTTGTAAGCCCGAATGGAACTACTATAAACTCACAGTGACCATATCTTGTCCTAAATGTAGTCTTGTGAATGTCTTCCTCGTTGATTCTAACATAATGGTAATTAGTCCTTAAATCAATTTTGGAAAATACGACAACTTGTCTCAATTGGTCGAATATATCGTTAATTCTAAAAAATGGGTACTTATTTTTCACTACAGATTTACTTAGCTGCTGGTAATCTATGCATAGATGCAATGTTCCATATTTTTTTTTGAAAGAGAGTATTGGGGATTCCGACGGTAAAATGTTGGGATGTATGTGTCCCTTCTCCATCAGTTCCTTCAATTGCAACTTTAACTCCACGAGTTCATGGGCGCTCATATGATACAGTGTCTATTCTATCATTGCTAGTCCTGGGATCAACTCGATGGTGAAGTCAATATCTTTGTTGGGAGGTAGTCCTAGCAACTAATTTTGGAATACATCTCTAAACTGCATTAATGCTGGCTAATTTTGTAAGGGATCTAGGATCACCTCTTTTCCATCTGTTATCTAGATAACATAAAGGGAAAAAAGTATCCTAATGCAACACTTTAATTTCATCATGTTGACAGGACATAAAGTATTTCCAACAACAAGGGGCTCTCCCCAATGTAGAATCCCAACCAGACTCTACACAATTTGGTTTAGGAGTTCCATCTGGTGTATAGGCCCGATAGCCATCATATTGCTTATAGTTTGCTTTGGACAAAACAAACAAAAATTGTTAGAGAGAAAAATAAAACCTTCAACAAATGAGAATGAGTGACTTATGGAATTTAAACATGTGGAATTCTATGCATATAACAATGACTAAGTAGTATTGACATGAATCCTAAGAGAAGTAGTGTTAGAAAAAATTCAAATAAAACCCATGTATTCAATATAAATTAGTTCATTGATCATAAACAAGTTCATAATCAACAATCTCATGAAAGCATGTAAAAGTGCACAATCCCATACATAACATATATGTTTAAATCAATAAATTAGTTTACCAACATAAATATAACATAAGCACAACACATATCATCCAATCACTACAGGAGAAATATTACAACGATTGATGACACATGAAATAATTGCACACTTGGGATTAAAGAGCTTCAGAACCTAAAATACGCATAAAATTATCATGTGTAAAGCCCATGACATCCATATTTGGAAGTGAAAAATCACCACTTTCATTCACAAAGGTCTATTAGCTCTCAAACAATATGCACCAATTTAGTCAAAAACTAAAATTCCATTACATTGAGCCATGAGGGTATATTTATAGAATATAAGGTGACCTCTCACCTTTTGTGACCTTTCATCTACCCTCAATGACTTTTCATATTCCACATGAATGTCCTATTCTATGATCTAATGTATTCTTTACCAAATACTACTTACATCAATATTACGGAAATAAATAATGCTATTCAACTAATCTACTATTAGAAAGGTCTGGAACATTGAGTGCCAATTCTCGAACCAAATATGCCTTCCATAACTTGTACTCTCCTGCAAGAGTTAGAATCTGGTGTTGTAGCTCATCCCCATGTCTCTGTAGGCACTCAAGCACATCTAGTACCAGGGTGGGTTTATTTCCTTGTATTTGGTTTGAGAGAGTCACAAGGTTAGTGTATAGCCTCATAGGCTCAACCACATATTGAGTGATTGTCTCCTTTGTAACTTCTAGGTTATCCCTTGCAGCAACTTACTTGATGGGCTCTGAGAATGCTTGAATTTATTGTTTAACTTCCTATTTCATTCTTGTTTCTCCTAGTGTGCCGATAGAGGGAATCCTATGCAATTTGACAAGAGACTCTAGTGGGCCAAGTAAGTGATGGTATGATGTTATCACTTTGTCCATATCTCTAGCCAATTTGTCATGTGATTGCATCTTGATGTGCATAACCACTTTGTCATTTTTTGTTGTGATCCAATCTTTCCTTGGAAGTTCTTTAGGTGCATTAGGGTATTGATCAAACCATTCACGTATATGTTCAACTGCTATTGTGGCTACTTTTATCATAATTCCCCTTTCTTTTGATTCTTTGTGCATGTTAGGGAATGGGGCCATGACTTGATGTAGGGTCATCATTTCATCATAAACCAAGTCCACTACTTATGATAGTATTTGTAATTCATATGAAGTGGATGCCTGTAAGCCTTTACCCTAGGACTGGGAAGCAAACAAGGCTTGGTTCTCACCATGCACTTGTACAAGCCTTTGTTCAGAGGCAACAATATTTGCCTTCAATTTTGCATGTTTCTTCATCAGTGGGCTCATGTTCAACTCTGTAGTAGTCACAAAAGCAGTTCTTATTGCTAGGTTCATCATGGTATTCATGACAATTTCCTTTTCCATAACCAATGATATGGGATTAGCCAGATTCTTGGCATAAAACTTGCTCCTTTCTCGCATGATATTACATTGAACCTTATTAAAGGTAAGCCTGTATATAACACTTTCTCTTCTTCATTTTGTGGGATGCCCAATTCCTGTAGTGGGAAAAGTCCACCAGTAGTTGAAGTAGATGGTGGGATTTCAAAATGAGGAATATCTAACTACATCTATGAAGTTTTTTATTGTTGATCCCTCATTGATTTTATCTCTTGTTCTTGGAGGAGATCTTGTTCAATTTTCTTGGCTAGATCCTCTTGTTTCCTTTTGGCTTCCTCTTCTTCTTCCCTCTTTCTCTCTTCTTCTTCATCATTTGATTGTCCTTCTTATTTTCTATGCTATTCTTCTTCTGCCTTTCTTTTGAGCTCTTATTCGTCTTGTCTTTTATTCCTAATTTCCTCCTCTTTCTTCTTCTTAGATATTTCTACATTCTTATTTTTCAAGGATTATTTTCTTCTTTTCTCCTCTTCTTGTTTCTTTAGGGTTTCCTCCTCTTCTTGTTGACTTTGTTCGGATTCCTTCTCAAAATGATTTTTCTTTTTCTTCTTTTCTTTATTGGCCTCTTATCCTTGTTTCCTTTTGAGGATGGTCTATTTTTATTCTAGACTCAAGCTTTCCTAGGTATCATTGTTTGAATGTTCTCCCTCCTTTTCTTTATGTATAGTTGCCTCCTATGATGTGTCATCATTGTAGAATTTTTTGACCACTTCTTCCTCATCTTCTTTGAAATGTGAATAATCCCACTTGAAGCCAATTGCTTTACAGTGTGTTTGCACGACACCTCTTGGGTCATATTTGTGAAATCTTGAATAAAAAAAATGGAAGTGTAGCAGGTCTTCAACTTCCATTTCTGCTTCTTTAAAGTTTTGGATCATGTATGCTCCAATATGTTGTGGGAAGATAGATTAGGGTCCCTTCTTTCCCTTAATCAAGTTCTTGGACAATCCTTTACTTAACTAATATGAAACTACTTGTAATACTATTTTGTCTGTGGAAAGTGTAGGGAGAGCATGGGGAGGCTTTTAATCTTTGGAAATTCTTATATAGATAGCTTCTCTTATCAGAAACCAATATGCAATATCATTAAGGGAATTCTCACACCTCTTAGACATACATGGAGGATCATCACCGAGCAACTCATTGTAAAGTGGAGAAATGAAATAATATAAGGTCTTCTCAAATGAGAACTTGTATCCCAAGTTCCAAAATCTCTTGTAATATATGTGCACTAGTTCCTACTCTTGTGGGGTCCACCTCAAACCTAAACCTTCAAAATCGCATTTTTCACAAACTACATCTAGAAGGTATGAGGCCATGTAGAACTGTGTTTATTCACCTTCAACTAGATTCTTTGCTATATGGACATTTGTTTTGATGGCATTGGAAAGAATGCTAGCCCAGTTGAATATTGTGCCTATGGTAGATATTGTGTGCATAATAGGGACCCAAGTACCTTGGAAGGTACCAATGCTTAGTTTTTCATATAATATATTCATCGTAACAACCATTAACGGATAAAAATTCCTAAGGGATTTTGTCTTGTAGTTTCCATCTGCCATGAATCTGAACTTATTGGGATCTTGCCACCAATTCTTCATTATATACTTAGTGGACTCATTGAATTAAGATAACCACTTCGTACTAAGCACCTCTTAAGGCTCTAGAAGATTATATTATTTTTCAATGTCTATAGTAGTGAAAGAATCTATGAGTTCCCCATCATGATCCTTAACAACCTTTTGTACTTCATCGATATGCTAGAGGATCCATTCTAGTGTTTCGACACATGGTAATATCGAAGGATGTGCTGCCAATTTATGTAACCAGGACCTCTTAACATTGATTTAAACTTGAAAATCTTCTTGTTCTCTTGAGATGCATTTTTTTGGAAATTAAGAATTAATTTCTTCCCAAGTAAATGGTGTTCTCTTATCAATTGGATAGGCAATGTCCCCATAAATGAGGTTATTCATAGGAATTCCAACCACTCCTTCTTTGTTGCTTTCATCCCTGGTAGGACTCTAGTTGGATCCCTTGATCACTCGCAGACCCGTTTCTCTAGAAGATGATTGAACACTGATGCCATCAAGGTCTATTATACCTAGCATGTTGATAATGTTCACCAGAGACATTGATGTTAGCATGAACAATAACAATCATTAATTGGATGAGAAAGAAAAAATGACATTATGAGGCTCAAGGTGTTAGGGAAAAGGAAATTAGAAGGAATAAATGTTCACTTAGGTCACAGTTTCAAATTGTTGGGCAGGTTGTAAAGGGGTCTGTTGTTTGTTAGTGTGACTTGCGACTTAGGATTAGATATGAAGACCTAGTTGTAGGCTGGCATATCAATGAAGGTTGCACTTCATGAGTGTATCAATGTGGACTACGTGTGTGATTAGAAACCCCGAGGAGAACTATAACTCATGTTTTAAAAAGGGTCACATTTCTATTTAGGGATGAGTCATTAGATATGTGATTCATGACCACATATGGTCACAACTCGAAAAATTATCACAGGTCACTCTTTGGAGTGATAAGTGGCATGTGAAGGTCGATTCCAGGGTTCAATGCAATGTGATATATTCAGGTCACAGATAATAAGGGTATTATTTATGAGTTTCCATGCTTTTCGAGCTCTCAAACGTGCCTGAATGTTTCACTTAAGGGAAAAGGAAAATGATCTAGGTCGTTGGGATATTAGAAGTGGGGTGTATTACAAACGTTGAAGCCCTACAAACCACAAAACGAGAATCCCAAAGAAAAGCATCATGTTTTATGTGGATGAGCGAGGCTTTCAAACTTAGATGCATGCAAATTGGTTTACCACACATTTAAACCAAGCTTGATTTAATAATTTTCAATATGGCATTATGGGATGAGAAAAATGTGATTTGGGTAGTTTGACACCATCAATTAATAAAGTTTTGATGAGGGCCGATGATAAGGAATCGATGGTAAATGGTTTGGTATGCCCAAATAGAAGAACAGGGACCATATAAGTCATATTTAGATGCTAAGACAGGAGCCACAAGTATAATGGGTATGTGTAGGGAAGCAAATGTTTGAATGGGAATACACAGGGTCAGGACTCCAAGGGTGTAAACACTTGTTCGTATTCAACAATGAGTAATGATTGTGAGCTGGGCATACATTACTAACCTTATGCCACAGGTTTCATGTCGCTATGGAAGTTTGATGGTTCATCGATCAGTCCATCACGAAGGCAAAATGGAGAAATGAATTGAGAAAGGGCATTTTATAAGGAGGGCCACACTTGTGGAGGCAGGTTGCATATCATGTGCGATGAATCTATCACGTGTGACAAGCCTTGTGTGTAGGTCGTAAGATTCACAAGGAAAACTAAGTGGATAGATGATGTGGAGCTCGAACGTGATTTGCGAACTAAAGGAGGTCATAGGTTGGTGGTGCATTGTGCTTTAGTCACATGCAATGAGAAGATGAAGGTCATAAGTCACAAATTAAGATTGCAATGGGGAGCAACTAATGATATAAATTATGATTTTGTGACTTTAAGGATAGGAGTACAAGGGGGTCACAAATTTCATAGTTAGAGGGAGGAAGGATTGCAACTATAGATTGAATCTGCAATTTGTAATTTGGAGGACAAATTAGGTCCTAGGATTTTACAGTTTAATTTTCTAGTTCCACAAGAAACCCTAGATGGATTAATGATGCATGAAACACTTAGGATATTATAGGCAAATAATCCCAAAAATTTCAATATGGAGGGGTCTCCAAAAGTTTAGGGTTGTTGTAGCCGCTACAAAAATTGGCGATACACTAGTAGGACCTCATAATATTTGTTTTCCCTTTATCTAAGATGAATTATTATGCTTAAAAGTGTTCTTTTAGTATCCCACTGAATTTACTGCAGAACCCTTTGTTCAAGACGATAGACCCTTCATTAGTCTAATTGGCTTTCTCTAAAACACTTCTTTAGTTAAGAAATGGCACCAATGACTTCAATAGGGGATCCATATAATAATGCATAAGCTAAGAATGTTCAAAATTGTAGTGGGTCTCTGGTGTTTCTCCCCTGCTAGCACGCCTGTTCAGTACCCTAATGGAGTCACTTCAAGAAATCACAAATGTTGCTTCATTTCTAGCATACTCGTTCAGTACCCCGATGAAATCGTTTACATCACCTCTCTACACAGGAAGCCTTTCTCAATCCTTTACCCTTTAATTCAACTATTTATTTTGTATGTACACATTCACATCATTTATTAGGTGTTCATTTCATCGAGGTGGATGACGGATCCCTACATATTTTATGGACAAGAGAGGTTGTTTCTTGTTTTTTGGAGACATTATTCATTCTTCCAAAAAGAGTTTTCTCATTACAAGTTTCTCCTTTTCCCTTCTTGAACCACTAGGTCAAGTTATTGAAAACAAAATTTGAATTATGAAGTCAATTCAAGTGACGAGGATCCAATTAAAGATAAAGGGAATTCTAGATGATCATGGTTTCCCACATAGCCAACAATTTTTTCTATGGCAGTGACTTATAAGGTATTCAAGATCAAACATGAAAACAAAGACCAATAGCTAGCCAATGATTAAATAACTACCCCAGTTTCCATTATACGTTAGGATTATTGATGATGTTCCATGATTCTTTAGTCATATGTAAAGCCTTTGTTTATGGACAAGAGGCATTTAAGGGGTTGAAAACAAAGCATAAAGGAAATGCACACAACTTAAAAAAGACAGGAAATTGAAAGCATGAAAGGAAATGACAGGAGAATAAATATGTACAAAAATGAGGGAGAAGCTACAAGAGCTACTAAGTGAAGTAAAATTTGAGGTCTTGTCCATTTACGGGAAGAGGTTTAGTCCTCCCATCTATGGTTTGGAGATGATAGGTGTGTTTTCCTTTAATCTGGTATGGGCCTATCGATAGGGCTTGAAACTTTGTGTGCTTACCTTTATCCTCATGGGATTTATCCCATTTTAGGACAATATCTCCTACATTAAATTATTTCTACATACGAATTTCTTATTGAACCATCTCTTGATTCTACTTTGATGAGTCAAAAAAATTTCATGAGCCTTTTTTCTTTCTTCCTCAAGTTCAAGCAAGGTGTCAATCCTACTCTTCCTGACAAGGCATGACCTACTTCGAGATTCTTTATACAGTTGTAGTGTGGGTAGGTATATGTTACGAGGTAGGATGGATTCCTTTCCATACACTAGGAAGTAGGGTGAGGTGACTAGAGACAGTTTGGTAGCGACTAAGTCAGCCCATAGAGCATTGGTTAAAGCACTATGCCAGTTTCTCTATTGCGAGAGTAAATTTTTCTTGATGATGAAAATTATATTCTTATTCGTAGATTCGGCTAAACCGTCTCATTCTAGATAATATATAGAAGAATGTTTCAAATAAATTCCATTCTCCAAAGAAAAATCGTACAACCTCAATGATGAAAAGTAAGTGGCATTATCAAAAGCAAGGGAGGTAGGAACACCGATCCTAGTTATGATGTTTTGATTAATGAAATGAATTAACTCCTTGTCATTGACTTATCATAGTGACACAACTTCTACCCACATTGTGAAGTAACCCATATAGCTGAAAGAATATACTTGTGTTGTTTCAAGGAATACGGAGTAATCTCCTCGATAACAACCAGGCCCCATTACTAAAAAGGTTCCTCTACTGCAATAAGCTGGAGTGGTGCATCTGATCGAAATTTTGTCCCAACACACTTCTCACATATAGAGAATTTGCACGCATACATTTCAGAATTCCTAAAAAATGTAGGCCAATAAAGACCATCCCTCATGATTTTGTGTGCTATCGTGTCACTGACGTAGTGTCCTCCTGCCAGCCCATCATGTTGCTCCTTCAAAACTTTCTCAGCATCATAAGATTCCAATAATTTCAAGAGAACAACGTTATGATTCTCTTGAAATAATTATTTGTGTACCAATTGATAAGATGGAGATTTTAATATGATGGCCCTCTTCTGCTTTGCTGACAAGGAAGAAGGAAAAGTACCATGTTAAAGATATTTCCTTAGTCTCCATACCAAGATGATGATGGGCTAGGTGTGGGTACTTAATCATTTTGATACATCTCATTTTCTCATTCCCACCCTAGTATGTCTTATTTAGGTTGATCAAAGGCTTTGACAACAAGATTGCATAAGCCATGTCCTTTGACTGTGTGAGAAAATTTGGATTCTAGATCGTACTCTTGCAAGCATTTCATCCAATTAGCCCTGTGTTCACCCAACTCCTGCTACATAAATAGTGATCTCACAGCTAGGTGAGGTACGAACATTATCACATGATTTTTCAAAATGTAAGGTTAGAAGTGTTTGACAACCTTATAGATAGCATATGCCTACTTATCCATATCAGGATAATTGAGCTATGATCCCTACAAGTCGATACTCATAAAATATATATGCCAATCATTACCTTGATCATCCTTTTGCATCAAAATGGACGCAAATGATGAATTTGATCAAAATGTGTGTAACATGAAGTCTTTATCTAAATTGGGGTTGTAAAGATAAGAGATTTGACTATTGCTTGAATGATACGTTTAGAAGCCTCCTTCTCTTCTTGGTTCCATTTGAATACCACATCCTTTTTTATAACATTATGTAGTGGCTTCACTATTTGGATAAAATCATAAATGAACTTATGAAGGAAGTTAATCTTACCCAAAAACCACTACATTGCCTTCTTTCCATTAGGATGCAGATTTTTTGTGATAGATTTTACATACTTTGGGTCCACTGTGATACCACTTGTTGTTGGGAAAAGTATCCAATTCGGAATGCCCCTATCCCACTCTAAGAGGTGATAGTGCCTTAGCAACAAACAAGGAAACTTATTCGAGTATTCTTCTTTATGGAATGTAAATGAGGAAGCAGGATCTAACTAACCTGTGTCTTTCGCAAGTTTGTTGATCCAATCGCTCCTCTCTTCAGTAGCTCCCAGCTCTCTTACCGGCCCAGCTTCACAGAATTCCTGCAGGATCACAAGAGAGAGAAACTACAAGAAGATACAGATATACATTCATAAAAAGCTCAAGATCAGATTAAGCTAAACATGTAAGCATAACAAAACATCATTAGTATACAGCATGTAGGAGAAACTCAAATAGTTTATTGATAGAGTAATAAAGTCCAAGAGGAGATACAACCAAGTGAGGCCCGATCCAGCATCTACCTCCCAGCCATGGAATCCCTTCCTCTCCTCCAACAAAGCATAAATCACCCAATGTGCTAATATCAATCTCAAACCAACAACAATTCTCTACAAATACAAAATTCCAGCCTCTTGAACCTCTGGGTGAGAGATCCATATATAGATGTGAGCAAAGAGGATGAGTCAGCTCATGTTTTGACTTGTGGCTTCTCTCTGTCAGTTCTTGCTTCCAGTTGGAGGTTGAGAACCTCTTACTCATCACTAGTCGAATTCATTGAGGCAAGTGTCATTGAGGAAGATTCTGGAAGCTTCCATGGTCTTTCCACCTCGTTGAATGAACTTGCCATTTGTCATTTCCCACTCAGCGCACCCTGGTAGTGCTTCTACCTGCGTTGCAGTGCACCTAGCTAGTGCAGACTTTGACATTCAACGCAGGCAGCTTGTGGAGCTCTTGAATTGATCCTGAATTGACTGTTTTTGAGTGGTTTTTGGTGGAGAACTTCTGGGAGAAGCTGTCTTTGGTTGACCTTGTTCCTTTAGGGGTAGGAACAACTCATTTAGGGACTTTGGATCCCTTGGATTATGGACATTTCATGCTCAATGATGTAAGGCACAAAAATGTCTATAACAGTTGCCCCCCTAAAGTATGAGGCCGTTTATCGGGTGAAATGCTTTATTAGGAGGATCCGAAGTTCTTCCAATGCTGGGAGGAGACCTGTAATAAGATACAATACAATACATTATTTTTCATACTGCTTTCATGATCTAGCTGAGGCGGGCATTCCCATGCTCAGCTTTATAAATTCATTTTTCTGTACATAGAACAGATAATCGTCTGATGGTAGACTGATGATTTTGGTGAAATCATCATCCTTTTGGTAGGATGATTATCTGCTGCAATGTTGTACATGTCAATGTCTTTATTTTTTCTGAATATATATCGCAGCCCGGATGGATGAAACTAGATCCGGGGTCTTCAATCTCGTTCGATCTTCACTCTAAGTACAAGTCGATCCATGTGAGAAATGTTCTGAAGTCGAACATGGAAAGACATCGCTTGATTACCGGTCAGTGATGTAAACCGTTAACAAGCGCGAGAGGAATCACCGATAATGAAAATGACCCTCAAGGTACTGCAGTACAATTCACGTGGTGTGAATAAAGGACTTGGCGTCGAACACCATGCAAAATCTTTCGGTCGAAGGTCATTGATGTATACCTGTCGCCGGAAGTGAGAAACTTGCCATTGAGGCATGCAAGCTTTAAAGTACTGAAGGGGTTGTTCCTAGATCAACTTCTTGGATAATGAGCTGATGTCGACAAGAAGCGATCCGTCAAAGGAGGGCCTTGATGTATCCCACATCAGTGACACGGAACGGAGCAAATGATTTTGATGGAGGTGAAAACGATCTGATGATATATGGTTCAGGGTGGCGGTCATGAAAGGATGAAGGATAATGTATGGTAGTGGATGGGACACGGTTGACTTCTCTGGATGACTTCTCTTGAACATATCGGCGACACTTGTGTGATGGATTGGTAGCATTTACCCCAATGATGGATGGTATGGCGAGACCATGGCGATGTGACCGGTGAATGAAACAACCCAACCCGACTCAGGCACGGAGTGGAAGTGTCATGTTCAAGAGCGACTTGCTACTAATAAAGTTCTTTGAGTTTCTTCCCAATTTTTCCCCAGTCATTGCTGACCAGTACCTCTTTATTTTTGTCAAGCTTGAGGAGGATAACATATGCTTGTTCTATAATTTTCCCTTCGGGCAAACCCATCGCTATGTTTTAACGAGCCTAGCAATAGTGAAACTCGTTCTCGTCTAAAGACAAGTTTGTCGCTATTTAATGTTTTTAACGAGTCTAATGACAAAGATAACTCGGTCCTTTTCATTTTTAGAGAGTCTGAAAAGGTACGTAAAGTCAACTCCGAAAGTCCTTTTTTGTCATCTAATCCCTTAAGTCCGAAAAATTATAAAACAATACAGAAGGGATGAGTTTTCGATCGTTTTAACGAACCGAACAAAACAAGCGCTCGATCTTTTTGTGCAATAATCCCTCAGGTCCAAAAAGATTAAAATCTAGAGGAGGGATAGCACTTCCGGTCGCTTTAACGAGCTGGAAGGCCAAAACTCAGCAATCTTTTCATATTTTACGAGTCAGATGAAAAGAGCTTAAAGAAGACTCGTCTTTTGAGGAACGAGTGATAAAACGGGTTAGCAGCTGATTCCAGGTAAGGTTTGGAATTTTCCAATCACGGCAGTGTCACAAGGATGGCTAGTGAAATCACTCTTCACAGCTATTCCTCAAAATGGGTAAACAATCAATATGGAGGTGAATGATCGGCCAATGGAAAAGTGGAGGTGACGGTGCAAACACGACCAAGGCTTTAATGGCTGATAATGTAACATTCACGGCGGTTATTTACCGGAGGGTAGTTCATTTTTTAACGAGCTTAAACGCGGAAAAACACTGCTCAGTCTTATGTTTATTTTTTAACGAGCATGAACTATGTGCTAAAACTGCTCGATCTTATGTTTATTTTTTAACGAGCATGAACTATGTGCTAAAACTGCTCGATTAATCCAGTCATATGATAAGAATGTCTCATGTAAGATTCCATTTTTTATGGAGCTTGCGCCTTACAAAGCTATGCTCCTGGAATCCTTTCTTTATGCAAGTTTGGAAACGACTAATCCTACGAGTTTAAAGGGTTAGAGGTCCTAAAAATTTAAAAAATAAATAGCCACCCCTTGCTTGCACTCCAAAAGGTTTGCATGCCCCCAGGTATAAAGTACGATTTCAAGGTTACCCCTCAATTTGCAAGTAAAACATTTGTTCTACCAGGAAAGGCCTACCTCTTTCAGGCTACCCAAAGATTGTTTCATTAATCTTTCAAACAAAACACTTCTTCGGCAATGCCTACCGAAATAGACAAGGGTGAGAGACTCCGTCTGTCAACTCACATAACTTTGACAAAAGAATCTTATTCTAGAATAACCCCCTTCCAGCAAGGGCGGGGTACAGACTAGTCATATTCTCCCGCGGAAACCTACCCTATACCCAAAGTTTTCCTGCCGAAGCAGACCAGGACGCATGCCCCCTGGGTTCCAGTCATATCCTTCCGAATCACTCGCGCTCATCGGGAGGACGGACCATGGGTTGAGACATTTCTTGCGTGAAGAGACCATTTAGGGATGGTATATGACTATTTGCGATGTGTGATCTGGGAAATGAAAGCTGGTCTACGAGCTTGACCACTCTTCCTTCGTGCGGAAAACACATTACTCTAAAGAGTGAGGAGACGATGGCTCCCATGCAATATATATAGTCTCGTCCAAGGAGTAGGTTATAATCCAAGGGTCCTTGAACGGCCATCACATTCATTTGAACGGTCTTCCCTCTCAATGTTATGGGCACATTGGGGAGGATCCCTAAAGGTCGATTGGTTCCTTTATCAAAGCCTGTCAGATTTCTCATTTCAGGAAAAAGTGCTGGCGAACCAAGCACCTTCCAAGCAGTGGAGGAAAGGATACTCACAGATGCCCCCTCATCAATGATGGTGCCAGCCATGACAATTCTGTATATTTGGATGAAAATTCTGAATGGTATGCTTGCCGGCAAACGGGGTCTGCCTAGTTGGTTCCAGTCGAAGGAGACAACTAGGTTGCTTGGTGGTGGGACCGAGTAAACGGCCGGGTATCGCTCTGACGAACTTCCTTCCTGCGATAAAGGAATGGGGGGATTGCCCCCATGCTCGTCGGAGTCTGTGCTGATGAAGAGAATTTGGATGGTGTCATCTTTATCCTCTTTAGTGACTGTATTATTCGAAGATAAATCCTCTGAAGGCAAGACCGGTTCAACTGCCGCCTCGACCTTTTGACTTTCATCGGGTATGGATTCAGCTGGTTCATCTTCAATGACCGGCGCTTCAGCTGACCACTTGAGTGGGCCAGCTGGATTTTCAACTAACGAAGGACTCGACAAGAGTTTTTTATATCCAGGAGGAAGTCGTAACGGTGAAACCGGACGATCATCCAAAACTCTTTTCGCTTCGTCTAAGAAGGGACAACGGTGGATGGCGTGATCGCCTTCGCACAGTCTACAGGGAGATCTAGCTCTCCCTTTTTGTCCAAGGACTTCACTTTCGCTAGTTGACGGTATGCATTCAACATGGCTATCAGAGGTTGATGCCACCGGATTGTGCAAACGGGGAGACCAGTCCCTTAGTATCCGAGGGATGCAGGGACAATCTTTGTGGAAGTGGTGTCCCTTGCATATGACACATGGCGATTTAGGCCTAGTCAGTGCTGTGTGTGGATTTTTGTCAGACGACACTTGTTTGCCCCCAGTCGCTTTTGGCTCCTTCTTCTTCTTCTCTTTCTTCTTCTTTTCCTTCTTCTCCTTAGGAACTTGGTTTTTTGTCTTACCAGTTCTGTCAAGCGAAGAGGAAGGAGGAGAGGAAGAATTAGATGAAGTAGAAGGCTGGTGGGTAACTCTGGTCTGGTCTAACTGTTGATTCGACTGTTCAGGAATAGTGGTGTTCTGAACGACATTGGTTAAGAAGAGCCAGACCGGCAAGCCAATTGTCAGTCTTGGAAGCGACAATGTGGCCATATGGGGTGCACCAACATCTCCCCAAGAGGAGAAGGGACTAGGATTTCCACCAAGGGGAATTCCTTGGTTGGCGGGCTCCATTTTCTCAACCTAAAGATCAACGCAGGAAAGAGGGGTGATTGTTCCGTTTAAAATAAATTTTAACGACGCTTTAGACACAACTTGCTTTTTCAGTTTTAAAGAGTCGAGAAAAAGCTAAAGATGACTCTAGTCTCCTTCGATGTTTTAACGAGCCCGAAGTGACAAATGCTCGGATGGACTTTTTCCGTTATAGAGTCTGAAAAAGGCCAAAAGGAACTGCTCTGGAGTTCTAGGTAGAGGGTGTGCCAAACTTTTCGCAAAACCGCAGAATACTTTTTAAGGTACGGGCGGTCAATCTTCCTGAATGCTGTGTTCAGTGCATTGCGATCAGTAGGGCGGTCGACACGGCTTCCTAAGGATAAAGGTTTTATGCCTATAGGGGTCTCCCAATATATACTCGACGGTACGTGGGAGCACAATCCGTACTGGCGCTATCGTCCCTCAGGAGGAATCACCCACCATCAGCGAGATCGACAGTCACCAGGCTTTACGATACCGGAACACGTCTCTAGCCTAGACCTCTATGTTGTGCGTTAAGTTACAAAGCGTTGTTAAGTTCATTCAATTTATTTTAGGTTGATCTTTCTTAGAAGTTTGCCTTTTTGGATCACCACGAGATGTATGATACAATTCCTAAATGCAGTCTAAAGATGATAAGCAAGCTTTTATATCTTTTCAACAATGAAAATCCTAGCTACAAGGGGAAAAGGAAGACACAAACTTTTCTCAAAGAGCATAGAGCACACTGTAATGCACTTTTCCCTAAATCAAACCATGCAAACTATCAAAATGCAAATGCACAAATGCATGTATTTCTTTTCGCTTTCTTAATATTGATGCCTAAAAAGAAAGCTGTTGTACAAATTTGAATTCGATTTCAAGTGAAAACATAAACAAGTTCCTTTTTCAAAATAAAAAAGATGATTACGACACTTTATTATTTACTTGTTTCGACACTAGAAATGCATAAATTCAAACCAAATGACAAAAGTAAAAGCTCAATCAACTGTGAACAGCAAACAAACTCACTCCTAAGATCAAAACGACACTTATGACAGGTCTAGATCTAAGGGCGACAATATGACTAGTTTACTTTCGTAACGGGAAACTGCAAATGATGTAACAAATACACAAAGAAAAAATACAGTTTCTTTATACAACCGAGGTGGAATTGAGGCAAAGAAAAGGGGTTTCAGATAGGTACACTGACTGATAATAGGCTGCAAAAAACAGAGATGAAACTGAGCAAAGGGAATCAGGGAACCACAGCTGCACAAGGCAAATACTGATCAGCGCACTCCCAACACAGAGGTTTTGACATTCAGCGCAGGTAGCCTTCACGGGATCTGCATTGAAATGCAGAACCTCTTCACAGAGTCTGCGCTGAAGCAGAAACGAGAGTTGTTTCTAGGTTCTGGGTTACGGTTTGCAGTTAAATCAACAGTTTTTGGCCGGATCAAAGCTATCAATTAGGTACAATTAGGAGGGTGACTTATAGGAGGACTAAGATCTATCACAAAGGGCTGTTAGAGCACTTGTGGATCAGTTTGTTCAGATCATAAAAACAGGCCCAGTGAGTGGACTAGAGTGGCAGATCTCTACTTTGCATTTGAAAATGGCAAATGCATTTCGATTCGACACTCCTGAGTTTATGAGAATAACAAAATAGAAACACAAATAAACCAACAAGATACGATCCCCAGCGGAGTCGCCAATTTGTTGTTGGGAAAAGTATCCAATTCGGAATGCCCCTATCCCACTCTAAGAGGTGATAGTGCCTTAGCAACAAACAAGGAAACTTATTCGAGTATTCTTCTTTATGGAATGTAAATGAGGAAGCATGATCTAACTAACCTGTGTCTTTCGCAAGTTTGTTGATCCAATCGCTCCTCTCTTCAGTAGCTCCCAGCTCCCAGCTCTCTTACCGGCCCAGCTTCATAGAATTCCTGCAAAATCACAAGAGAGAGAAACTACAAGAAGATACAGATATACATTCATAAAAAGCTCAAGATCAGATTAAGCTAAACATGTAAGCATAACAAAACATCATTGGTATACAACATGTAGGAGAAACTCAAATAGTTTATTGATAGAGTAATAAAGTCCAAGAGGAGATACAACCAAGTGAGGCCCGATCCAGCATCTACCTCCCAGCCATGGAATCCCTTCCTCTCCTCCAACAAAGCATAAATCACCCAATGTGCTAATATCAATCTCAAACCAACAACAATTCTCTGCAAATACAAAATTCCAGCCTCCTGAACCTCTGGGTGAGAGATCCATATATAGATGTGAGCAGAGAGGATGAGTCAGCTCATGTTTTGACTTGTGGCTTCTCTCTGTCAGTTCTTGCTTCCAGTTGGAGGTTGAGAACCTCTTACTCATCACTAGTCGAATTCATTGAGGCAAGTGTCATTGAGGAAGATTCTGGAAGCTTCCATGGTCTTTCCACCTCGTTGAATGAACTTTCCATTTGTCATTTCCCACTCAGCGCACCCTGGTAGTGCTTCTACCTGCGTTGCAGTGCACCTAACCAGTGCAGACTTTGACATTCAACGCAGGCAGCTAGTGGAGCTCTTGAATTGATCCTGAATTGACTGTTTTTGAGTGGTTTTTGGTGGAGAACTTTTGGGAGAAGCTGTCTTTGGTTGATCTTGTTCCTTTAGGGGTAGGAACAACTCATTTAGGGACTTTGGATCCCTTGGATTATGGACATTTCATGCTCAATGCTGTAAGGCACAAAAATGTCTATAACACCACTCTTCACTATTATTTACCCCAAAATATTACCCTCAAACTCTGCAAATATGCTTTCAACGTATTGAGTAATATTCCGTATTTCAGATGACGCAATGATATTATATTGTCTTTGAAAACACTATCACATCATTTAGGTAGATTACCATGTTTTGGCTGATTGTCCCTTTAAAATAAATACCCATTTCCCTTTCGAAAGTAGCTCAAGCATTTATAAGGCCAAAGGGCATGCGTCTAAAAGAAAACATCCCCCATTTCATTCATAAAGTTTTCTTCAACCTATCTAGTTCAACAACCAAGACTTGATTGTAACTAGAGATGCCATCGAGTAGAGAGAACATTTCATACCCAGGTACTTCTTGGAAGATCTACTCCATGGAGAGGACAATATAGTTATCTTGATCAAAATCATGGTTAAGGTTCCAAAGATCAATGCACAGACAAATCTCATCAGACTTGTCAAGGTTGGAGACCTAAGTGGAGTGCCTGAATCTGAAAAAAGATTCATGTGTCCAACAACTTCTTCAACTCTTTTTGAATGAGAGGTTCTAGTGTTGGATGCACTTTCCTTAACTTCTGCTGGAAAAATTTGACCTTGTCCTTTATAGGTATCACATGTTGGATAATACGAGTGTCATATGTTTTCAGATATTCATATGTCTAAGTAAAGACATCTTGATACTTCTTGAACAACTCAATGAAGGCTTGTCTTTCTCTGGGAGAACAACAAGTACCGATATTGATAAACATGGGATCAACCTCCATTCCATGGTTAATTTTCTCATGCAACAATGTGGAACTTTGATTCTTTGTGTTTGGTATTCCCCTAGATCAAGTTATGTAGGTCAAACTACTTCTCAAGAGTAGCAAGACCTTTGGGCATGGGGATTCCCTTCTACGTATCATATTATTCCACCAAGGTCTTATCATTTTCTTCTTCATGTATTGTCGTGTCCTTAAACACATTTGTGTTAGCTATAAAATCCAATATTTGTTGATCATCATTGAAAACACAAAAGTTAGTTATATCATCTGGGACAATAGGTTTATAAATAATTTCAATATGAAATTTGTCCCTAAGTGGCATAAAACTAGTTGAAATGTTATCTAATGTATCATTATAGATATTATTGATCCTTGGAACTGATTTAAAACCAAAATATTTGAAAGAAAAAATTAACTTCCATACCTCGTGTTGGTAATTTTTTAGGTATGTTGATAAGAAATTGATGGTGTTGCGTACCTACCTTGTAATGATTTCAGAATCACCAATTACCTTTAAAAATTCAAACACGAGGTCAATGGATTTATTTATCCCAAGAATCAACGTCTCATACTCTACGGTGTTGTTAGTGCATTGAAATTATAATCTATAGGAAATTAAAAAAATAATTTTCTCGGGTGCATCAAGATACAACTGACGTCATCTCCATATTGAGTCTTGGACTCGTCATAGGATAAAGTCAACATATTAGTACAACTAGAATCTAAACTAAAACTATTTACATCTAAAGTACATAGTTCACTACCAATAGTTGGAGGGTAGGGAAGGAGTTCCAGCTGCATATCTAATGAGACAGGAAATTACATGGCTTTGCAACAACCGATTTTGGATTCCAAGAAAGACTTCCCCAATTCTTCCTAAGCGAAATTGATGGGTTCATTAGGTGCTTTGAGCTTAGTGATCATGTACTTCATGTATGGCTCACTATTGACTCTGATCTAATTATTCTTTCCATTTCAGGGGAGCCACACATGTGACCAGTTTGTAGCAAAATATCCTTGGAGCCTGCTAGGCCAGTATTTACGTAGAAAAAACCATTATGCTTCAGGAATATCAATGCCCATAATATCTATGGATTGATGCACACTTGAGTTAAAGAATAGTTTGATCAATACATTATTCAATTGTTCAATAGATGGAACTTGATATCTATCTAGTTGGATGATTTTTGCATATGTCTTTTCCAGTTCATTATTAAGCTTCTTACAAACTGATAGAGGCATGATGTTGGTGGATGCACCAGAATCAACAATATAATTATGCACATTATAATTAAAGATCTCAAATGTTAACAGGAAAGGAGGAGTTGAAGATCTATAATTAGCATTTGCGACATTGACAATGGATTCAATATTTATTGATGCTTTGTATTGACTAGAGCAAGTGGATTTGGAAGAAACAAGGAACTTATCGATGGAAGACATGGAGTAAGTTCTTGACAATCAACTCCCTTTGCCTATTCAGCTTGGAAATCTCGTAGAGTAAAAATTTTTCCAGAGACTTCTTCATATCTTCAATAATTTTATATCCAATATCAAAAGATATGGTTTCCTCCTTAGATGGTTAAGCAGTGGTGGTCGGTTGAGAAGACTTGGAAGCAACTTCAAGAGCATTAGAGTTACTGTTAGCCCTTACTGAGGTACTCTTTGAGGATTTCCCAGTTGAAGACTTAGAATTTGATGGTTGGGTAGGATTTCTTGGCGGGGGGGGGGGGGGGGGGGGAATTCTTCTTAGAAATTCCTTCTTGCTCTGTTTTGGAGTGGTTCAACTACTAGTCCTTTACTCCTCAAATTATAAGTCTTTGGAGGTTTAGGAGGAGGAGTTTCCCTAACTAGGGCTTCTTGAATATACTAAACCTCACCTCCTCGATCAAATTTTAACTTCATCACAGACGAACCAAGATTTTCATAAGGAGAAAATGTTTCTTCTTCTTCTTCATATTTTTCTTTCCCGTCTTCACCGCCAATCACTTCATCATCAAGTACTTTACTCACCATAGCGATCATATTATATATCCATTGCGGGCATGTCTTTTCTGAATGAGCGGCTTGGTGAAAAATTTAGTAGTTTTTCGTACCAAGTTATTCGACATTAAGGTTCATATCATAGCTTTGAGCTGATTTCTCCAGTGGATTACCACTTTTCTTGAAGAAAGGATTGGAGGGTCTACTGTTAGATGAGCTCTTGCTTGCCTTTTTCTTTAACTCAGACACTTCATTAGTAGACTTCTTTAAATATTTAGCTATAGATTCCAAATCAAATGAATCTTTATCATGAGATACTAGATGTGACATGATATTTCTTACTAGTGGCTTCTGAATCATCATGTGCATCATGATTGAGTGCTCATATTAAAAGCGGATCCTTCTCAATTGGGATAGCTTCCACAAAGTTCTCCACTAGTGTATTTTTTACTTCTCTCTTTACAAACATAGTGATATCATGAGAAAGCACCTTGGTATAGTAATCAACAATGATGAATTCGTGGGGAGGAACATCAGCTAGGAACTTGTTCAAGATTGTAGTAAATCGCTAATTAAGGTCTTTGATCTTTTCCTTCTTTCCCATCTTCAACAAACTCAAGTTTATAAGTAGCATGGAAAGTATCTTTTCTTTGGTAAAATTTTCAATAAAGGCCTTTCAAAATTCATCGTAATTCCAATTGGATTCTGTAAGCAGGGAATGATACCTTATAGTAGTCTTGTTTTCTAAGGTGTGTGGAAAAAACCTACAAGAAACATCTTCATCTTGCACTCATGTCATATACAAAGATAGATATAAATTATTGATGTGATCTTCGGTGGTAGTTATTTTATCTGGGTCAAACGTAGGAAGATGCTTCTCTGGATGTTGAGGCATGTCATGAAGTGGACCTTGAATATCTATAGGAGACTATTCCATTTAAGCCAGAGGTTTTTTCTGATTTCCTCTTGGTTGATTGTGATGTTGGCATTATGATGCATGTGTGGTACTTGATGGCAACCCACTCGTAGAAGAACAAATCACTTATATATAACTAGATGAATCTACATAAGAGATATCAGATGTGACAGAATACATGGGATGTAGGACAACTCAAAGGAATCAGTTCAGATGTAATGAACAATGACAACTCATTAAGATGATAGTTCTCAGTATGACAAGTTAGCTTTGCCATCAAGTCTAAAGGGGGAGATTGTTGGCATTATGATACAGGTGTTGTCCTTGATGGCAACTTACTAAGATGACAAATCACAGTTCAGGCTCACAGAATGAATAAAAAGAGATATACGCAGGTTACCCTTGATAAAGCATCGTATACATGTGGGTTAGCCGACAAAAAGGTGCGTATACGTATACACGCACTTTCATGCAAGGGAAGGTGCGTACATTGGGTTTTGGTCCATGGTATTTAGTCCTTGGTATTTGGACCTATGGTTTTGGACCATGGTATCTCGTCTAAAGTGTTGAACCCAGGTATTTGGTCCAAGGTATTGATTATTTATGGTTTTGGACCATGGTATTGAGTAAGGCCTAAGACTATAAAAGGAGGAGAAGATCATTAGGCAAAGGTACTGAGAAAGTCTTGAATATCTGATGAAGTATGAGATCCAGTATGCAGGTTATGGGTTCATGATGCTTTGCTTGATCTGAGTTAAGGAGGAATCTCACCGATTGATGGAGAACAAGATCTAAGGATAGATCGGGATCAAATGGTTTGGAATGAATCATCTCTATATGGTTTGATTATGCTCATTCTAGATCTATATACTGACGCATGTAATGTTTTGATCTGGGTATAACTTAAGTTTGAAATAGCTGCAACTCATGAATGAATATTTACAGATGTATACATTGGTTGACTTTGATAAAAGCGCGTATATATGCAGGTTATATACATCTAAGTAGCATATACCATATACAATATGATATATGAAGTTACAGGAGGTTCTGGTTGTTGATGCAAAGTCTAAGTTCTGATTGGTTGATTATGTTTAGCTTCAATATTGATGAATGAGATCTATAATGGATCAGGATCATAATGACTTATCTTTATGTGATCTGATGGACTAGATCTGGTTGCTAACATGCGTATTATCCTTGTATATGTAATGATCTGGTTATGTCTGAAGTCAGGAAGTGTAGCGAAGACATAAGTAAGTAATTAATGACATATACGCTGGTTCACTTTGGTGAAGTTGCGTATACATGCTGATCCGGCTCTTCCAAGTAGCGTATGCACTCTGATGCATGATTTTTGATGATATAGTTAAATTGGAACATTGTTGCAGAGTTCTGTGTTCTGGTGATTGTAGTTTGTTGACAGGGTTTCAGTGTTTCAGTATTGGGTGATTCAGAGATTGATGATGCTAGTGTTGATTGATTGTGTGCTTCAATGATATTGATGGGTCCAGTATGAAAATTGGATGAAACATGGCCTTCAGATTATGGTGTTGTGCTTCAGGAGTATCCAGTTTGAAAATTTATGAAACGTGGTACCTGGAGGAAGAAAGAGAAGGTTGTAGCCTTCTGTAGGTCGGCACCTACGTACTAGTACATTAGCTAGTACAAGAGCTAAGGGGGTGGTAGCTCCCTTCCAGTAGTAGCTGGAAAATGAGTGAAGGTTGGAGCATTCAGTAGGCCGACACTTACATACTAGTAAAAGGATCGGCTAGTACAAGAGGAAAGGGGGTTGTAGCTCCCTTCCAGGAGAAGCTGGAGAACGAGAGAAGGTTGTAGCCTTCTACAGGTAGAAGCCTGTGTACTGGTATAAGACTGCACCAGTACAGAAATATTGTAAAAAGAAGTTTCTTATTAAAAGAAGATAGAGACGACTTGCAGCAAGTGGTTTTCACCCACATTGGGTTTCCACCTTATATCATGGTGTTCACGTGGGCTTCTTGTGTGCGATGATCTGTTCTGTTTTACTGCTCCTGTTTACTGTTCATATGGTTGATAATGTTCTGATGCACTCATTAAGGATCAACTAACTGAATCATAAGTTTATTGGATATACGCTTGTTGCATTAGACACAGTTGTGTATACACGCGGTTTGCCTTAACTGAAGTAGTGTATATGAATCTAAATATGGAAATGAAAAAGTTATATTGATTTGATAATACTGATTCACCCCCCCCCCCCCCCCCCCTCTCAGTATTATTTCCAACAATTGGAATCAGAGCAAGTCCTTTGGTAGAAGCTTAATCGCCTAAAGGAGATCTGTAGAACAATGGGAAAGAAGCCTAAGAAGAAAGCACCTAAGAAGAAGAAGACATCTCAGAAGAACTATGACAGTGGGAGAATCGATTGGGGAATATGTGGCAGAAGCACTTCAGATTTAGAATCACTTCAGAATGAAGATGAACAAGCAAAATAACTATCAGGTATGAATTTGTTATCCTTTGGTGATACATTTATCCATCCATTTGAAGATGATGAAAGTGATAGCGAAACAACTGAATTTGCTCTTATGGGTGAGCAAGAAAGATATCAAATAGAGGCAAAATTTAAAAGGCTTACAGACAAAATTAGAGATCAACAAGATCTATTAAAAAAAGGGAATGTGCCTTCAAAGAAGAAGCTACCAAACTAAAAGCTCAACTAAAGGAAGGAAACAAGGTAAGGAAGTTATTCAAGGACAAGGAAGATAAATGTCAAAAGTTGCAGGATGAAGTGGCATCAATAAGAAATGAAGTCAATGAAAGGAGCACAACAATCAAGAAACTCAGAGATAGATCCAGTTACTATGAAAGTCTTGAAGCTATGGCCCTCTCGCTAAAAGAAGATCTTGAAGAATCAAATAAGAAAAATAAATAACTACTCCAAGCTCTTGAAAAACAAGAAAATGAAGTTCTTGAACTAAGACATCAGTTGGAAGAAGGAAGAAAAGTCGAAGAAAACATGAAGAAGCAGTATCATGAAAAGGAGGAGCAACATCAGGTTGAGGTAAATACTCTAAAAGATAACTTAGAAGAGAAAGATAAGCTCTTACGATTTCAAGATAGTACTAAGATCTTGGATGATATTCTTTGTAGTCAAAGGTCTCCTACTATCAAACTGGTCTTGTTTTTCATGAATATGTTGAAGGTGAATCTAGTTCACAAATTAAGACAAGGAACTCTAATGCACAATTTGAAATACTCAACAAGGAGATGAGAGGTCAATCCCATCCATAACCAAGGAAAGAAATTATTCAAAGAAAATCTTTTACTCCTCCGATAAATAATGTTGAATGCTATGTATGTCATAATCTTGGACATGTTGCAGCCAGATGTAGAAGTATAATGGCTCAAGACCATCACACCGAAAGATCATCACGTTCCAGGTACTTTAAGGGATATTGTTTTTATTGCAATATGTTTGGTCACAAAGTTGTTGATTGCTACAGAAGGAATATGAAACATGTAAGATGTTATGCATGTAACAAGCTGGGACATATAGCAAAGGAATGCAGGAACAAAGTACAGGCACCATACCAAAAGGAGAAAACATCATCACACTTGAAGATATGGAAGAAGAAGGAAGTACAGTCAGAAAGATGTGGCACAGCACAATGTACAGACATAACAGACTCAGAGGAAGCTGAAAGTGTAAAACTTCAGTGTTCTCAATCTCATACACAAGTTTCATAAATAGAAGTCGTGTATATACGCAAGTTAGACAGGCTCAGGAAAAGGGTCTGATATGATTCAGTCCATTACTTGCTTTGTTTGATGATGGTTACAATCTGCTGATGATGTGTGGAAATGTCTTGATACTTGTAAGATGTTTAGAAGTGTTTTGATCCTAACTTGTTGATGATGATGCCTTGATACTTCTTGCTGATATATGCATGATCAGATCTAACAGTAAACAAGATGGCACAGGTTCAGGGGGAGCATATACTTTTAATAATGCATTGTTGGCATTATGGTTAGTAGTCCTCGGTAATGATTCTTATATGGCTAAATGATACACCTTGCTATGATATGGTTATGAGTTTTCCATGATAAAATCTCATATGATTCTTGGGGTTACATAGTTGGTGTTCAGATCATATTCTTCGATGATGCATATATGGTGCTTACATGGTGATCTTCATAAGGATAAGGAGAAGTACAAAGCTTGAATACACAATTTCATTACTTGATGATGAGTCACTCATATGCTGCTGTCGATATATAATACAGTTATGATGCAGGATTCCTATAGTTTTTGGCGTTCACATGGATGAGGATTGTTGCTGTTGATGATATCAAGAAGTCTTGACAAAATATCTAGAGCTCAAGATACATAGTGCTATATAGAGTATGCTAGATACATGAATGATTACTCAAAGTTGCATTGTTGGAGACATGATGATGATGAGTTATTACCTATATGATGATAGGTTGATACTTACATATGTTGATTGATGCAGATGTTCCCAGGTGATGATACATGGATGGTATATAAGATCATCCAGATCATGATGTTGATGAGATGGCTATGGTGTTTTTCACATATGATATAATGTGAATGATTTTGTATTTCATATGCAGAATTCATTCATGGAAGGCTATGATAATATTCAAAAGGATGAGTTGATATCTATATGTAGACATACTTTGTCACACGTTGATGTTATCTACACTAATCGACATATACAAGTTGCTGGTCTAGATGCTGTTGATAGATGTTTATAGAGCAAATCATACACTATGTATGATAGTTGCTGATGACTATCATGGTCTTATTTAGATGTTTGGTCTTTGTTATAAATGTCATGTATATCATTCAATGTAAAGGTCATATCAAGACTCATGATGTAATAGTTTGTCTCTATCTATTGTAGTCATTTGATGAATCCCTTTTGGTCATATGATGTAATTTGTACCCCCACTATGCATGGGAAGGATGATGTAATATTTCAGTCATGTATTGGTATTTGGTGTATCCCCACTTGGTTGGGTGGATGAGTCAATATTGGTATATCCCCACTTGGTTGGGAGATGGATGTATGTATGAGTCTTTGGTGATAGGAAGGTCATTTATGATGTATAGAGTCATGTTATTCTTGTAGAACATCCTTTTACAGACCTTGCTTACAGTCAAGGGGAGCATGAACATCAGATTTCATCAGAACAGAGATTTTAGCATGTGCTTAGGGGGAGTATGGACAGCGGAATGTTTTGGTCCGCCCTTTTCCCTTGATGTCAAATGGGGAGAGTGATTTGGTGTTGTTGCCATCAAGTCCAAAGGGGCAGATTGTTGGAATTATGATGCATGTGTTGTACTTGATGGCAACCCACTCGTAGAAGAACAACTCAATTATATATAACTAGATGAATCTACAGAAGAGATATCAGATGTGACAGAATACATGGGATGCATGACAGCTCAAAGGAATCAGTTCAGATGTAATGAACAATGACAACTCATTAAGATGACAGTTCTCAGTATGACAAGTTAGCTTTGCCATCAAGTCCAAAGGGGGAGATTGTTGGCATTATGATACAGGTGTTGTCCTTGATGGCAACTTACTAAGATGACAGATCATAGTTCAGGCTCATAGAATGAAGAAAAAGAGATATACGTAGGTTACCCTTGATAAAGCCGCGTATACACGCGGCTTAGCCGACTAAAAGTTGCGTATATGTATACATGCACTTTCATGCAAGGGAAGGCGCGTACATTGGATTTTGGTCCATGGTATTTAGTCCTTAGTATTTGGACCTATGGTTTTGGACCATGGTATCTCGTCTAAAGTGTTGAACCCAGGTATTTGGTCCAAGGTATTGATTATTTATGGTTTTGGACCATGGTATTGAGTAAGGCCTAAGACTATAAAAGGAGGAGAAGATCATTAGGAAAAGGTACTGAGAAAGTCTTGAATATCTGATGAAGTATGAGATCCAGTATGCAGGTTATGGGTTCATGATGCTTTGCTTGATCTGAGCTAAGGAGGAATCTCACCGGTTGATGGAGAACAAGATCTAAGGATAGATCGGGATCAAATGGTTTGGAATGAATCATCTCTATATGGTTTGATTATGCTTATTCTAGATCTATATACTGACGCATGTAATGTTCTGATCTGGGTATAACTTAAGTTTGAAATAGTTGCAACTCATGAATGAATATTTACAGATGTATACGCTGGTTGACTTTGATAAAAGCGCGTACATATGCAGGTTATATACATCTAAGTAGCATATACCATATACACTATGATATATGAAGTTACAGGAGGTTCTGGTTGTTGATGCAAAGTCTGAGTTCTGATTGGTTGATTATGTTTAGCTTCAGTATTGATGGATGAGATCTATAATGGATCAGGATCATAATGACTTATCTTTATGTGATCTGATGGACTAGATCTGGTTGCTAACATGCGTATTATCCTTGTATATTTAATGATCTGGTTATGTCTGAAGTCAGGAAGTGCAGCGAAGACATAAGTAAGTAATTAATGACATATACATTGGTTCACTTTGGTGAAGTTGTGTATACACGCTGATTCGGCTCTTCCAAGTAGCGTATGCACTCTGATGCATGATTTTTGATGATACAGTTAAATCTGAACATTGTTGCAGAGTTCTGTGTTCTGGTGATTGTAGTTTGTTGACAGGGTTTCAGCGTTTCAGATATTGATGATGCTAGTGTTGATTGATTGTGTGCTTCAATGATATTGATGGGTCCAGTATGAAAATTGGATGAAACGTGGCCTTTAGATTATGGTGTTGTGCTTCAGGAGTATCAAGTCTGAAAATTTATGAAACGTGGTACTTGGAGGAAGAAAGAGAAGGTTGTAGCCTTCTGTAGGTCGGCACCTACGTACTAGTACATTAGCTAGTACAAGAGCTAAGGGGGTGGTAGCTCCCTTCCAGTAGCAGCTGGAAAATGAGTGAAGGTTGGAGCATTCAGTAGGCCAGCACCTACATACTAGTAAAAGGATCGGCTAGTACAAGAGGAAAGCGGGTTGCAGCTCCCTTCCAGGAGAAGCTAGAGAACGAGAGAAGGTTGTAGCCTTCTGCAGGTAGAAGCCGGTGTACTAGTATAAGACTGCACCAGTACAGAAATATTGTAAAAAGAAGTTTCTTATTAAAAGAATATAGAGACGACTTGCATCAGGTGGTTTTCACCCACATTGGGTTTCCACCTTATATCATGGTGTTCATGTGTGCTTCTTGTGTGTGATGATCTGTTTTGTTTTACTGTTCCTGTTTACCATTCATATGGTTGATAATTTTCTGATGCACTCATTAAGGATCAACTAATTGAATCATAAGTTTATTGGATATACGCTTGTTGCATTAAACACAATTGTGTATACACGCGGTTTTCCTTAACTGAAGTAGCATATATGAATCTGAATATGGAGATGAAAAAGTTATATTGATTTGATAACACTGATTCACCCCCCCCCCCCCCCCCCCCCCCCTCTCAGTATTATCTCCAACATGTGAACCATGTTGTTGTTATCCTCTCTGTTACTTTTTGAATCAGATCCTGAGCCGTTGCATCTATTTTGTGGATTCTCTTGGTTCCTTAGATTCCTTATAACCCTTAGATTTCTTAGATTCCCTATATTTCTCAAATTTCTGAGATTCCTTTTGTTCCTAAGATTTTATTCCTTCCTTATATATATATATATATAGATATATATATATATATATATATATATATCTATACATATATATATATATATATATATATATATATATATATATATTTTTTTTTAATATTCCCTTCACCCAAATATTTTTTAACGTTCTCACATCATCATTGGTTTCCACCTTCTAAATTTTATCTGCCAGGATTTTCTTCTTATGAACTATCTTGAATTTTTAGGCCTTCAATTGGGTGTCTTTAAACAAAATTTGCATAATCATATAAAGTCACATTCATTAGTTCCTCTAATAAACACACTAGGACTCCTTAACTGATATTGTTGGGTCCTTCATTTTTAGGGAACAAAATTTTGGCATCTTTTGATCAGGTATAACCGGAAGTTGTTGCGTAGAAGACCACTGAAGATGACGAGAAAGGTGTGGAAAAGAAGAATGAAGGAGCAGTTAAGGAAAATCTCACAGAAACTTCCAGAGAAAAATAAGTGTGCGGAAACGAGAAATTGAGGCCAAGTTTACAAAGCCACTGCAGAGGAATGGGCATGATATCCAAGGTGATAATGGGAAAATAAAGTGAGTAGAAATGGGAGGAAAGTTTATAAAATCTAAAGGGACGATAGCAGAAGCAGAGACAAAATACCCTATGTCAAGATGCTGCCACTATGCCAATTGAGACCTATTCAGTGCATTTCTCTCTCTTTCTGAGATTTAGTATGTAATGTGATTGATGTTCTTGCTATAATGACAAAGATATTATGATGTACAGATGATCTTATCTATTAATAAAAGGGGTGTTGCAGAAATGTGTCATGTCCATGAAATGTGATGAAATAAATGGTCTCTTTAAAATTTTCTTTTGTATAAGATATGGATGCTCTTTGATTTTCCTAGTCATGTTGTGAATCTATATTTTTTTCGTGATGCACATATGTTAATGGGGACTTCTATTATTAATGTGTGAACCGAATTGTTTGTTTCATTACTCCTTGATGCATTTCCATGATCCCTTACCTTTATGAGTCTCGGTATGCCTTGCGTGAGACGTCTTTCTTTCTTATTAAGTAAGGTGAAAATGCCAGCGTAATGCTAGACTATAGCAGATACCTTTGTTAGTGCCCTGTGACCAAACCCATGGTATCCCTCCATTAAAATGTTTATCCAACAAATGATTTTGTTGTCAGGACCTGTTGTTTATTGAAGGGATCTGGACCATGAAATCAAGGATCCTTAAGGGATATCTTCAGGATTGGTGGGATGAGCAGGTGGATCACTTTGTTTCCCAGTAAGTGTAGTTACACTAGAAGAGCGTGAAATGGGTGAAGGAAGAATTTTTGTACTTTGAACCTACCAATGATCATTATGAAATATTCTGATGCAAGTTCCCTGAAAGGATTTGTAATTGGCTGCAAAGGTTCCAGGTAAAAGAGGGAGATAGAAATCATCATAGATCCCCTCATACCTAGACTGCTGCTAATCTAGTTGAGATACATATGATAGATATGAAATTGACAAGAGCCATCGAATTCTTGGTATATGAAAATTTAGAGAACTATATCATTGATTTTGCCACAAGAGACCATCTATCCTTCTCCAAAGTAGAAGTTGTGTTTAGATCAGGGTTTTCGGGATTTTACTAAAGGAGATCCCCCTCTGGGTCAAATTTTTGATGGTAGAAGAGAACCCACTGCTGGTGCAAGACTAGATGATGGTTGCTTAAATTATAAGTACTCTGGATATGATCTAGGGGAGTAATGTTACCTAGTTGTGGGAGATGAATATGTTGACGTAGATGACTTGAAGAGGGCTCAATTTTTGAGTGAAAAAAAGAGGGAACATATCACTAATGAATGGTAGGAGAAAAATTTGCAAGAGATCCAAAGGTGACAAAAAGAACTACACCAAATAAGAGTGGTGTTGAGTAGTACGAAGTTGCGGGAGGGAGGATCAAGTCAGTTGGAGTCGCAAAAAGTGGAGGATAGTGGTAGGATTAGTATTGGCCAAATAGGAGGGGCCATAACTAGTGTTTCGAAAAAAATGGAGGGAAGAAAAAAAATATCCTTCTACCAGAAAGAATAGAGGCACTAGATAGATCGGGGCGTATAGTCCCAATAGCGAGCTAGGACAACTCTCTTTATGAAGACATGCATTTTGTGATGAGGAGATTATTTTCCGAAGATGATGTGTCTCCTGAAAGTAATAGTTCATTTCCCAGTAGCATAAGTAGCACCTCCACTGACCTTCCCTTGGTACCTTATTAAGACCCTGCTCATTTTCTTTCAAGGTTAGTTGAAGTCATAAAGGTTTAGAAAGTATACAATACCTACACAACTGATACATTTGGTGGTAGTGGTAGTCGTTTTCACTCATGCTCCCTAGGATCTTTGCAGCCCGATTCTCAAGGGTTCATACATGTATTGCCCGGTCAATCAAGAATGGTTGGTAATGTAATGGGTTCATTTATTCGATATCTTGAGTACTCGGGATGAGGGAATGAATATGTTGAGCATCATTGGTACTTATGTTAAGCCATATGGAGAGCTCGCCAAACTCCATATGTTATCAAACTAATCGAGCTTAAAACCACCCTTGAGAGAGAGGGCTCTTAGGTGGTTCATTAAGTGGCATGCTCTGCACCAAAATCCATCAATAGATGAGGTTCAGTGGGAATTTTTTCAAGAATTCAAACTTATGTAGAGAAATCAGCAGGGGTTATTTGAGTTGTGGGAGATTAAGCAATAAGAAGGGAAAATTGCATGGGAGATGATGTAATGATTTAAGCATGCTATTGGCAAGATGAGTTACCCTATTGATCCAATCACTAGTGGGATTGGTTCATCAAGGCTTTGTTTCCATTAACTCAGACACCATTGACTCAGCAAAAGATCGACACTCTTCAGGATTTGATGGAACAAGCAACCATGATTTAAGCTATGGTAGGGTACCCTCATGAGCACCGATGGGGATCTATTTCAAATGGTCCTACCCTTATTGGAGTACAACATCATATTGTTGATCTGACTGAGTAAAATATATGCACTCTTCACGACCTGTACGACCTCAATTGTGGTGTACCAATTTCTATGTTGAAGGACATCATGCTACAAAGTGCCCAATACTGAGGGGACTAGGTACATCCTCCATGCCTATGGGTCCCTCTCCACCCTTTCCCACTGTTGGAGTTGTGGAAGTTGGTACATATAGCTTATATAAAGTTCATAATCAATTTCATTGTTAGGCCCCTATACTACTAGTGTAACCCCTTATTGTTATTAGTACAACCCCCTTATTATATTGATGTACCCATGTAGTGCCCATATTGTTACTATTGTGCCCCATAGAAGCCCACTATTATTATTATTTTCCCTTACATTATTATTGTTATGTCGGCTCTGATTATATTATGACCCCTTAGACTCCTATATATAGAAAGGAGGTATTGTCATTTGTATCATCCAAGAATTGTTCATTTATGTAATGTAAAGGAGGTTTCCCCCTCAAAGAGGCTGAATTCTAAGGCGTTGATCTATCTTTTCTATCTTTTTGTGAGCTAGTTTCATAACATTTGGTATCAGAGCTTCGGATTCTAGGGTTTCGCTGCTCCTAATAGGTCATCATGGAATTTTCGCTATAACTTTTTTTCTGCGACATTTCAGAAGCGAAAAAAAAGACCCATTTGAGACGAAATTGTACTAAACTTCGGGTCCGAATTTCAGATCTTTTCACGCTATATTTGTGGAGATATGATCTAAGGAAGTTGGTCTTTTTGCAGACTCCATAATTACATTCCAAACAGGTGACCTGGGGAAAATCGTCATAACTTTCTCTTTGAGCATCAGATTGAAATTTCATGAGAAGGTACAGAAAGAGGACGGACTATATTTTCTTGTGTATATTTTTCAGAGCCAAAGGTTGAAACAGTGACACGTGGTAGGTCATAAAAGTTTGCTCTACTGAACTAGTCTATAATTAGGTCATTGTGGGAGATTTGGCATAACTCTTCCTTGGAGAGTCCAATTTGAATAAGACTGGTGGCATTGGAAAGAGGACGTAGAGGGCTACTGCAAATCACAATTTCAGAACTTAAAGATCTGAAAGTATAGAGTTATAGTCGTTTCAAGATCAAGCTCCTAAAATCAAGAAAAAGCAAGATGAGGAAGTTTGATGGCAAGGATCCGGTAAATTGGATACTTCAGATGGAGAAATATTTTGATCTACATGGTGTACCACTGTTAAAAAAGGTATGTATTACATCTTCATATTTAGAACTGGATCAATTTTTATGGTATAAAGGGCTTTGTTCTTGTAAACAACTTGTTACATGGTCAATTTTCACGGAGGAAATGATAGCACATTATGAGGATACAAAGAGCAACACCTTCTTTAGAGCAACACCACAACAATTGGAAAGAGTAAAAGGGCTTTGTTACATAGTTGAAAGTAAAATTATGGAAAAAAGGAAGTCTACCTCTCACAACTACAAAGATGGAAGTGTTGTTTCTCCTAGCCTTCCACAACCTACATGGGTTACACCACAACAATTGGAAGAAAAAAGAGAGAAAGGGCTTTGTTACAATTGTGATAGCAAATGCACTAAAGGTCATAAGTGTGCTGAAAAGAAATTATTTTGCATAGAGTATGAAGAGGAGGAAGAAAAGGATCAAGAAACATCAAAATAAGAGGATATATGCCAGGACCCAAGTCCAGAGAAAGAAGAAATGAATAAGACCATATCTTGTAAAGCATTGGCAAGAATTACCACTCCTCAAACTCTCAAGATAGAAGGACATATCAAGAAGAAAAAGGTGCAAGAAGTGAAATATCACATAAAGAAATAAGAAATGAATCCAACCATATCTTGTAATTCATTGGTCGGAATTACCACTCCTCAAACTACCAAGATAGAAGGGCATATCAAGAAGAAAAATGTTCAAGAAGTGAAAGATCACATCGAGCATCAAGAAATGAATCTGACCATATCTTGTAAAGGATTGGAAGAAATTACCACTCCTCAAACTCTAAAGATAGAAGGACATATCAAGAAGAAAAAGGTTCAAGCAGTTAAAGATCACATCGAGCATCAACAACAAGTTCTCCAACTTTTACAGGATAATGCCACTTTGGTGCACAATCGAATGAAACAACAGGTAGATCAACATTGTAGTGAAAAATGTTTTGATGTAGGTGATTGGGTATTTTTACTGCTACATCTCAAGCACGCTATTTATGAGAAGGAAATGTTAGCAATACTATATGCACTTAAGAAATGGCGACCTTACCGAATGGGAAGACACTTCAAGGTAAAAATGGATCATGATAGTCTTAAATACTTTTTAGAATAACTATTATCTTTAGAAGAACAAAAAAAATGGGTCACAAATATGTTGGGTTATGACTTTGACATCATCAATAGAAAAGGGAAGAAAAATTTTGTTGCAGATGTACTCTCAAGAAAGGATGAGGATGTGGAAGCATTGTTTTGTGCTATTTCTATTATCCAACCAGATTGGATAAACGAAGCAAGGGATGAATGGAAGAAGGACGAAGAAGTGTGACCACTTATTCAAAAGTTGCAAAAGATCCCAATTCAAACAATATTGCCAGAAATTGAAGAGGAAGGAAAAATCATATTGGAACCTGGAGCAGTCACAAAAACAAGAACCCGACAGCTATGAAATCGATCAATTTCAGAGTATCTCAACAAGTGGAAGAACTTACCCGTTGAAGATTCCACATGGGAGGACAAGAATTTTATACAGAAGCATCAAGAAATACTCAAGCGTTGAGGACAACACTTTTTGAAGGAGAGGGGCATGTCAGGCCCCTATACTACTAGTGTAACCCCTTATTGTTATTACTACAACCCCCTTATTATATTGATGTATCCATGTAGTGCCCATATTGTTACTATTGTGCCCCATAGAAGCCCACTATTGTTATTATTGTGCCCTTACATTATTATTGTTATGTCAGCTCTGATTATATTATGACCCCTTAGACTCCTATATATAGAAAGGAGGTCTTTTCATTTGTATCATCCAAGAATTGTTCATTTATGTAATGTAAATGAGGTTGCCCCCACGAAGAGGATGAATTCTAAGGCGTTGATCTATATTTTCTATCTTTTTGTGAGCTGGTTTCATAACATTCATGTTTTCCCTAGCTAACAAAGTGCATCTTTGACTGAGCACTGTGAAATATGTTGTGTATGGACACCTCACCCGCCTTTGTCTTATGTTAAAAAAATAATCAAGTATATGAAATAATTTATTTTATCAATTTTGTGTGTCACCAACTCATCGCATAGATAAATATCGAGCTTTGGATGCTTTTAATGATCAGATGGATCATTTTGTCTTTAGAATAAATGAAACTCCTCGAGGGTGAGGAGGTGGAGGAACAAGGGGCGATAAGACTGGAGGAAGAGGTCCAATACGTTTCTATAACTGTGACTAAGAGGGACACATCGCTCGTGACTATCTATTACCTAGAAGGCCATAGTGTTCATAATGTAGAGTAAACACACATGCAATAGAGGATTGTAGTGAATTGATCACAAGGTGGGAGGAGTGAAACTGACATAGAGGAGAAAACTTGATCAATGCAAAACCTCGAGAACTCTAGCCCATCCCTATGTCTAATATTAATATAGTCACTTGAGGAGGAAAGAGAACAGGAGTAGACTTGGGTATCCATAAGCAACCAACGGTGATCAAACCTACATCACCCAAGAGGTCTTACAACTCTATGCAACAAAAATAATATTATAGGGATGTGATAGAAATTTTCAAGAAGCTGGCATTGACCCTTAAACCTCAATCAAAATGATCAAATAAATCAAGGTTAGGGAGCCTGAGGCACTCACACTACATGCCCCATCTTGTGCTATAATGATTTAAGCTTCTTGTGCTATAATGATTTAAGCTATTCTTACAAATTATGGGCGATGAGTAGATGTTGGGCTAGTTGCGAAAGAAACTCAAGGCTATTGTTAAGGATGGAGAGCTTTTAGAGGGACATATCTCTACAAATTTGTTGGAAAGGAACTCTAGATGAGTTTGGTGAAATAAGAGGATGAATGGAAGGGCATTTTGGGTCGATGTTCAGACTATAGGGTTCGAGATCAAGGATTCTATGCTAGATTTGGGCTCTGATGTTAACATCCTACTAGGGAAGACCTGGTAAGCCCTTAGGAAACCAAAACTGGAATTTTCCCTATTTCAGTTGCGAATGGCCAATCAATATTGTATTCTTCCTATTAGATGTCTGGAGGATGTTGAGGTGGATATTATAGGGGTGAAGACATATGTAGATTTCGAAGTGATAGAAATTGTGGGAGACAAAGACCCCTATCCTGCACTACTGGGGATAGATTGGTCCTTTGAGAACTATGTTTTAATTTATCTAGAAAGAGAAAAAAATACTTTTGAAGTGGATGCGAGCAGAGTGATTTAGCCCTTGGATCCTTATTAGGGTCCCTGATTTACAAAACCAGTGGACGATGGAGAGGAGTATGGTCTTCTGGACTAGATATATTGGCTCACTATAGGGAAGAGGGAGGATTATATCAACCCCAAAACTAATGGTTCTATTGGTTTGATAAGCGTTCAAAGCACAAAGGTTAGTTCATAGGTTGCATGGGACGATTGGAAACAAGGATATCACGAGTTACATGCCAGAAGATGTGCAAATGTCCATTGTGCCTGTTGGATTGGTACTAAGGTATGGAAGTATCCTACTTTCAATGGTATGGGGTTCGCTATTGATTTCATTAATGAAATTGATTTGCAAGTTGAGGATGTTGGAAATAATACTTGGGGGGGTGAACCAGTATTATCAAATCAATAACTTTTTCATTTCATACTCAGATTTATATACACTACTTCAATGAAGGTAACATGCGTGTACATGTAATTGTCTTTAAAGCAACCAATGTATATCTAGAAAACTTATGATTCAGTTAATACATCATATGTTGATCTTTAATCAGTGCATTAGTACTTCATTAACCATATAAATAGTAACCATGTGCAGTAATAACATAATAATCCATCACACATAAGCAACACACATGAACACTAATATTTAAGGCGGAAATCTAATGTGGGACAAAAACCACCTGCTGCTGTCTTCTTTTAATATAAGAAAAACCTGTTTACAATATTGTACTGGTGCAGACTCATACCAGTACACAGGAACCCACTAACAGACTGGATACTCCTGGAACACAACACCACAATCTGAAGGCCTTATTTCATCAAATTTTCATACTGGACCCATTAGCAACATTGAAGTTCAAAATCAATCACCACTTCTATACAACTGATCACTAAAAACCCATCATTACTAAAACAAATCACAATAAATCATTCTACACATTCAGAACACTATCACCAGAACACAATCACTAGAACACAGAGCGGAACCCATTATTCTGCATCAACAACCATAACCAACTGTAACTTCAAATATCATATTTCATAATGTATACGCTACTTTGATGTGCCGAACCAACGTGTATATGCACTTTTACCAAAGCGAGCCAGTGTACAGATCTGCAAATCCTGACTTAAAACATCACAACTATTCCAGTCTTCAGTCATACCCATATCAGAACATTTACAGTGTAAATCACGTGTTAGCATTCAGATCTAGACTATCCATGATCAAACCATATAATAATAATTCATTTTAGGTCTCATGACCTTGATCCATCATTAAATATCATTCCCCATCAACCGCTAAGGTTCATCCTTAGTTCAAATCAAGAAAAGCACCATAAACCCATAACATGCATATTTTCTTTTGATCTCACTCTTCATAAGATATTCATTACTTGCACACATGGCCTAATGATCTTCTCCTTGTTATATACTTTTAGGTCGTTCTCAATACCTTGGACCAAAACCAATTAGGACCAATACCTTGGTGCTATAGACATATTTGGGCAGATCAACCCCAAAATTATATGTCAATGTATTAGGGCTCATCAACCCTTAAAAGAGTTGTTTCATACCCTAAAGCAACTTAGTCATCTGAGTACATAATTCCCCAAAAGTTCCATCTCAGAAATCATTTTAAAAGTGCCAAAACTGAACCATACTGACTGCTACACTGTCAGGGTGCGATGCATACTGACTGCTACACTGTCAGGGTGCGATGCATACTGACTGCTACACTGTCAAAGTGCGATGCATACTGTTTGGGCTTTCTATAGGGTGCGATGGGCGAGGATGGACAAATTTTCAAGACAGTTTGTTAGTTGGTTGCTCATGGAATCTTCTAGAAACTTCTCCTGTGCCACTTGCCTCTCTGAATTCACCCAAGGATGACCAAGGGAATTAGGAAACCATCTCCAATTCCCCTCTCTTGTGGAACCAATTGTAACAAGTGGAATGACACTAATCAATCTCCATGAATGACTCATACCCTTGCAAACAGCTACAAAAGGATCTCTCATCTAAGGGATCAGAAGGTTGAATGGTTGTGAATTGCAGGTAAGTGCTACTATTTTTAGTGTTGAGAGAGAGCATTGTATTCTTGTTGGTGTGTTCTTGCTAATTCATGAGGTGAAAAAGGATTGATGCTAGGAGGATGGTGCTGGATCAGACAACTGGGTTGTAATTCTCCTTATTATTAATAAATTTCTTCAAGATTTTTTCCAATTGATTGTGTAATTGTGAATGCTTTCATTTTTTCATTATATATCTGATTCTATAATGTTTATGTTGTAATAAATCACGATGCTTTGACAGTTCTTTGTTGCTGTACTTGTGCAGGTACTCTCTAAGCGTGTTAAGTATGGGGAGGAGTTACTGGATCTGCCAAAGGAGAGAGAGATCAGGTAAGGGATTAAGTGAAAGTTCCAGGTTGGTTCCACTATCTTTCTCTTATTTGTTACACATAGGAAAAATCATTGAATTTCTTTAAACTATTGTTTTTAAGGTAGTTGCCAAACCTAGAGGGTTAGTCGTTCGACAAGACATTAATTTTCCCAGAAAAAAATTGGTGACTCCACTGGGGAGACCAGATGTTTGTTTGTTGTTATTTTTTGTTTTATGTTCAATTTTACAAACTATAGATAGAATCTGAAGCTAGCTAGGTAGCTTTCGAACTGCTCTTGCTCTACATTTGCATAGTAGATTAATGTTGCTTTAGTCAATCTCTGGTTTAGTTTATGAGTTAAAAATTTGACTTGAAAACACATCTAGATTCCCTTTTGGTAGCTCAGTAACCTCTTAGGACATTCCATCATACTTTTCTTATCATTGTTCATCAAAACCAAGCTTGATTCATTGAAAACTACTCCAAATTTGAGCCAAAACACTTTCAGAAATCGCTCCCTGGACCATCGCACTGTCTTCCACTGTGACTCAGTATGCATCTCACTTCCTGAATGGGCAGGGTGAGATGCATCTCACCCTCTTCAAAGGCCAGGTGCGATGATCATACTATTGTCTCCAAAGGCCAGGTGAGATGATCATACTATTGTCTCTAAAGGCCAGGTGAGATGATTGACTGAACTCAATTTCCCATCTAGGAGTTGAGGGTTTTTGACTTGTTTTCAGTTTTGTTTGGTTGTTTGTTGTATATGAACAATGTATTTTCACTGAAGCTCACTTGCATCACTTAATTCAGCCCCACTTAGACTAAGATTGTTAAATTTTTCTTATGTATTACTTTGTCATTTGCAATTTTTAGTCGAAAATTGTTTTTATTATCGATTGGTCTTTGTTGAAAGAAGTGTCGTAAAATTGTTCCTCTTTCGAATTCTGAATTGTCGTAAAGTCTTCATTCATTAAAGATCAATTGATTTATATGTGCATATGATTTTTATTTTCATTTAAAGTGTCATATTTCTTCATCTCTTTAAAATCGAAAGTGTCGTAAAGTCTTCCTTTTCGTTTAAGAGAAATTGTCGTAAATCGTCGCCTTTATGAAAAGAGATTTTTGATCGTTTGTGCATTAATTTTCCTTTCTGTATCATTCACATTAAGGGAAAATGAAAAGAAATACATGAATTTTGCATTATTCATATTAAATGTTGTGAATGCTTGGTAGGAATAGCTAAGGAAATTGCATTACATGTGCTCTTTGTTCTTTGTCAAAGCTCTGATTGCTCTATCCTTTAGTAGCTAGGGTTTTCATCATTCAAACTAAATCAAAAGATTGTTTATCATTTCATCATTACGCGGTGAACCATTGAAAGGAAAACTCTAAGAAAGATCAACTTTAAAATGAACCTCAATGAATCTAACAGCGCTTTGGAATTTAACGCAACACATTTAGAGGTATAGGCTAGAGACGTGTTCCGGTGTCATTAAAACTAGTGGCTATCATTTTCATTGAAGGTTGGCTGATTCCTCCTCCTTGGTATGACAAATTCTAGCACGGATTTGTGCTCCCCGTACTGTTGCATATATATTGGGAGACCCCAGTAGGCTTAAATCCTTTATCCATAGGAAACCAAGTCTGCCGCCTTATTGATCACAATGCACTGAACACAGCATTCAGGAAGATTGACTGCCGTACATAAGTCCTTGGTAATTTCTCTTTAATTTATCACCAAGGTGTATATTGCAATTTTGCGATTGGTCTGGTAAACCTTTTTGTCTAGATTCTCCAGAGTAGTCACTTTCGTTCCTTTTCGACTCTCTAAAAGAAAAAGTCCATCTGAGCACTTGTCCTTTCAAGCTCATTAAAAATCGAAGGCAACTAGAGTCATCTTTAGCTTTTTATCAACTCTTTAAAACTAAAAAAGCAAAGTTGTGTCCAAGTGTCGTTAAAATTAATTGACCGTGAATAACATCCCTATTCCTTAGTTTATCTTAGGTTGAAACATGTGGTGACAAATCCGGAGTCCACTGATCAAGGAATCCCTTTTGATGGGAATCCTAGTCTTTTTCCTTCTTTTGAAAATATTGGTGCTCCTTATATGGCTACGTTGTCCCTTCCGGGATTTACCATTGGCTTGCCAGTATGGTTATTTTCAACCTCCTTGGTTCAAAATTTCGTGATTTCTCTGCAATCGAGTACACCTTCAACTAGACAAAATCAACCTCCAGTTGATCCTAAAGTTTACCCTTTGCCTTCTTCCTCGTTTGTTTCTCCCTCCCCCTCTTCCTCTTCGCTTGGTGAAAGTATTGGTGCTAGTAACCAGGTGGCTAAGAAGAAGAAGAAAGGGAAGAAGAAGAAGAAGAAGAAGCCAATTCAACAAGGGGGAAACCAAGCAACCATTGCTTTGAATGCCACATCTGATGAAAATGTGTCCGTTAAGCCTCACAAAGTCAAATATCCATGCAAACTTTGTGCGGGAGACCATCTTCTTCGAAATTGTCCTGAGATTCCTCAGATCTTAGAAGATTGGTCTACACGTTCACATCATTCCGTGTCATCAACCTATGGAGATCATGTTGGTGACACAACATCAACTAGCGATAGTAAAGTTCATGGAAAGAAAGGAAAAGTTAAGTTTCCATGTAGGTTATGTAAAGGGAATCACCCCATTTACCTTTGTCCCTATTTGGATGAAGCCAAGAAAGTGTTGGATAACCGTCCTGCTTCACCACAGCAACTTCCATCTGGTTACAGGAAACACTCCCTAAATCCTTCACTAGTTGATGAACTGACTGACCAAAATCAACCATCGGTCGAACCCACTCTCTTTGAAAGTGAATCCTATGAGTCTATACCCGATCTAAATCAACAGGTCGAGGTAATGGTTTACCCAATTTCACCTTCAGCTAATTGTACCTTTCTCAAAGAGAGTGAAAATCATACCACTCAAGTTCTTTTTGTTACCTCGGATTCAAATGAGCTTGGGGGCAATCCATCTGTTCCATCAAGACAAGAGGAAAATCCTCTAGTTCTGATAACTCAAGGGGTTAATTCTCCTGTTTCTACGGTATCCCCTCTAAGTAGTCTAGTCACTTCCTTTGATTGGAATCGACTGGCAAGATTCCGCCTTCCTTCTTATGTGCCTTTCCAGATCATGGTACAAGTTTGTAAAATGATTGTGTCTAGCACTATTATAGATGAAGGTGCATCAGTGAGTGTCCTTTCCTCAATTGCTTGGCAAGCACTCGGTTCACCACCGCTTGCGCTTGTTACACAGAATCTGTTGAGCTTTAACAAAGGAACCAGTCGACCGTTAGGGATCCTTCCTCAGTTACCTATCACTTTGGGAGGAAAAACTGTTTATCTGAACGTGATGGTAGTCCCAGGACCTTTAGATTACAATTTACTTCTTGGGCGTGACTATGTTTATCACATGGGAACTATTGTTTCAACACGCTTTCAAGTGATTTGTTTCTTGCATGAATGTTGGATTGTCACCATTAACTAGCTTTCATTTCCCGGTCCAAATATGGCTCCTGGTCAACCATCTTCCCTAAATGGTCCTTTTATAGCAATGGTATCATCCCCTCCACGGGTTAATTATGTGGCAACCTGTTCCATACCTACATCGACTAACGATCAATTCAGTGATGTTGTACATTATGTATTGGGGGCATTGGAACCAGATCTCTCCTTCATGACCACTTATCAGTTCCGAACAAGGAGTCCGAGGATAGTTCGTTTTCTTGTGTCAACCTCATTAAAAAATGAAACAAGGAATTCGAGGAGGGTTCATTGTCTTGTGTCAACCTCGTTTAAAAAATAAACAAGGAGTATGAGGATAGTTCTTTTACTATGTCAACCTCATTAAAAAATGAAACAAGTCCATGAGGATAGTTCTTTTATTGTGTCAACCTCATTTAAAAAATGAAACAGGCCTCCGAGGATTGTTCATCATCTTGTGTCAACCTCGTTAAAAAATGAAACAAGAATAATTCAAGGAGGGTTCGTTGTCTTGTGTCAACCTCGTTAAAAAATGAAACAAGGGAGTATGAGGATAGTTCTTTTACGGTGTCAACCTCATTAAAAAATTAAACAAGCCTACGAGGATAATTCCTGGTCTTGTTTCAACCTCGTTAAAAAATGAAACTAAGGGTATGAGCATAGTTCCTTTTCTTTTGTGAAGCTCATTAAAAAATGAAACAAGGTACCCTAAAGCAAACTTCCAGGTCGAGTCTTTGAGTCGATCTCGTAAAATCACAGTTGAGTCTTTAACTTGATCTCGTAAAAGAACCTTCATTTCATCCACCTGATAGCCATGAGTAGTCTACTTAGGTGAATGTAATGAAGCTTGGGGGGCATGCACCTAATGGTAAAGTTAAGTTTCCCTGTAGGTTATGTGAAGGGAATCACCCCATTCACCTTTGTCTATCTGGACGAAGCCAAAAAGGTGTCGGATAACCGTCCTGCTTCACCACAGAGACTTCCATTTGGTTACAAGAGACTCTCCCTTTCATCATGCTGGGGGCATGTAATCCAATTCAAGCGTATTTTTTTGTTTTAAGCTTGTGTAAAAAAGAAACTAAAGCCAAGCATAGTTTGTTCGTTTCAAGCTTGTGTAAACATGAAACCGAATCCAAGCATAGTTCCCCATGGTTCAAGCTTGTCTAAAAATGAACCAATTTTCAAATTTTAACCCTTGTGATTGCCATTCTGTCAGCCTTTTGAGCCTTGTTTGTTTTCATCTCATCACCACCATCTCTTTGGCCAATCATACACTTTCACTTGATTGTTTTGCAATGAGTGGTCTTATTAGCTAGCCTCTTCACATAAATCAACATGTTTTGAGAAGTTCCAACATCACCGGAACCAGTTGCTACCCTAGACACCACTCATTCCTCAAAATAGAGTCCTCTTTAAACTCTTTTCAGACTCTTTGAACATGAAAAGATAGTCAAGCATTTGTCTTTTCCGGCTCGTTAAAGTATTGGAAACTTCATCCCTCTTGTATTATTTTATCCTTTTTCGGACTTGAGGGATTACATTATGAAAAATAACTTATAGAGTTTTCTTTTTGTCCCTTTTCAAACTCTCTAAACATGAAAAGGACCGGGTTATCCTTGTCGTTAAACTCGTTAAAATAATAGCGACAAACTTGTCCATCTAGACGAGACCGAGTTTCACTGTCGCTAGACTCGTTAAAATATCAAATAGTGACGGGTTTGCCCGAAGGGCGAATTATAGAACAAGCATATGTTATCCTCCTCAAGCTTGATAAAAATAAAGAGGTATTGGTCAACAATGACTGGGGAGAAAGGGAAAAAACTTGAAGAATTTATGGTAGCAAGTCACTCTTGAACATGACACTTTCACTTCATCTCCATGATTGAGTTGGGTTGGGTTATTCCGTTCACTGGTCATCATACCATTGGTCTTTCATACCATCCATCTTTTGAGGTTAACGCTACCAATTCATCTCAGTGTTGCCGACATGTTCAAGAGAATTCATTCAGTTGAGAAGCCATCATCCAGTTAATGTCTCATACACCGTAATACCTCCAACCTTCATTCTTCATGACTGTCATTCCTGAACCTTGTGTCGTTAGCTCATTTTCACCTCCAGAAATCATTTGCTTCATTTTGTGTCGTAGATGTGGGATACATCGAGGCCCTCCTATGACGAGTCACTTCTTGTCAACATCAGCTCATTATCCAAGAAGTTGACTTAGAAACACCCTTTTAGTGCTTTGAAGCTTGTTTACTTCAATGGCAAGTTTCTCACTTCCGGCGATAGGTTGACATCAATGGCCTTCGACCGAAAGATTTTGTGTGGTGTTCGACATCGGATCATGTATTCACACCATGTGAAATGTACTGTAGTACCTTGAGGATCATTATCATTATAGGTGATTCCTCTCGCGTCTGTTAACAGCTCACATCATTGGCTGGTAATCAGGTGATGTCTTTCCATGTTTGACTTCAGGACATCTTTTCACATGGTTTGACTTGTACATCGAGCGAAGATTGAATGAGTTTTGAAGACCCCAGATCTAGTTTCATGCATCCGGGCTGTGATATATTTAGAGATACAAAAACATAAAATGTACAAAGGCTCTACACAGATGGTCATCCTAATCATGGATTGCAACTCTATATCTATAGAATCACAAGTCTGTATCTGCAGACGACTATCTGATCTATGTACATGAAATGAAAATTTATAAAGTTGAGCATGGGAATGCCTCCCTCAGCTAGATCATGAAAAACCATATTATGATGATGTATTGTATTGTAATTTATGCAGGTCACCATCCAGTTCGAAACTTCGGATCATCATGATAAAGAATTTCACCTGACATGAATATTTACGACCTCATGCTTTAGGGGGCAACTGTTATAGACATATTTGGGCACATCAACCCCAAACTTATATGTCGATGTATTAGGGCTCATCAAGCCCTAAAAGAGTTGTCTCATACCCTAAAGGAACTTAGTCATCTGAGTGCATCATTCACCAAAAGTTCCATCTCAGAAATCATCTTGAAAGTGCCAAAACTGAACCATACCCACTGCTACACTGTCAGGGTGCGATGCATACTGACTGCTACAATGTCAAAGTGTGATGCATGCTGTTTGGGCCTTCTATAGGGTGCAATGGGCGAGAATGGACAAATTTCCGGGACAGTTTGTTAGTTGGTTGCTCATGGAATCTTCTAGAAACTTCTCTTGTGCCACTTGACTCTCTGAATTCGCCCAAGGATGACCAAGGGAATTAGGAAACAATCTCCAATTCACCTCTCCTGTGGAACCAATTGTAACAAGTGGAATGACACTAATCAATCTCCATGAATAACTCATACCCTTGCAAACATCTACAAAAGGATCTCTCATCTAAGGGATCAGAAGGTTGAATGGTTGTGAATTGCAAGTAAGTGCTACTATTTTTAGTGTTGAGGAGAGAGCATTGTATTCTTGTTGGTGTGTTCTTGCTAATTCATGAGGTGAAAAAGGATTGATGCTGGGAGGATGGCACTGGATCAGACAACTGGGTTGTAATTCTCCTTATTATTAATAAAGTTCTTCAGGATTTTTCCCAATTGATTGTGTAATTGTGAATGCTTTCATTTTTTCATTATATATTTGATTCTATAATGTTTATGTTGTAATAGATCACGATGCTTTGATAGTTCTTTGTTGCTGTACTTGTGTAGGTACTCTCCAAGCGTGTTAAGTATGGGGAGGAGTTACTGGATCTGCAAAAGGAGAGAGAGATCAAGCAAGGGATTAAGCGGAAGTTCCAGGTTGGTTCCACTTTCTTTATCGTATTTGTTACACATAGGAAAAATAATTGAATTGCTTTAAACTATTGTTTCTAGGGTAGCTGCCAAACCTAGAGGGTTAGTCGTTCGACAAGACACTAATTTTCCCAGAAACACTTGGACCAAATACCTCAGACCAAATACCTTGGGTCAAATACCTCAGACCAATACCTCGGACCAAAACCTTGATTTTCCATCCCATACATGCTTTACATTCTGTGAAAGTGCGTGTATACGTATATGCTCCTTTTATTCTATTAACCCACATGTATACGCTGCTTGGACAAAATGAACCAGCATATACTTCTTAAAGTACTCTCTTTCTTCAATCTCTGGAGTGTGATCTGTAATCCTTTGCTATTAACTTGCTACACTATGAACTGTCATTTGAGTGAGTTTCCGTCAAGGACAACACCTGTATCATAATGCCAACAATCTCCCCCTTTGGACTTGATGGCAACAACAACACCAACACATTCTCCCCCTTTGACATCAAGGGAAAAGAGAAAACCAAGATATTCTCCCCCGTTGATATACATTATGATATCCATGCTCCCCCTGAGCACATGTAGAGTCTGCAAAAATATTTTTCAAAAGAATAACATGACTCTATAACTCAACTAAGTGAGTATGACCTTCCTATCACCAATGACTCATACATATATCAATCTCCCAACCAAGTGGGGATATACAAAATGTTTATAAATGAATGAAATAACAATTATTACATCATCCTTCCCATGCATAGTGGGGTTACAAATTAGGTCTTTTCATGACCTTTACATCAAATGATATACATAAAATTTATAACAAGGAACAATGATCTAAACAAGACCATGATGGTCATTAGAAACTATCATACACCATACATGATCTACACCATCAACATATGTCAGCAGCATTAAGATCAACAGTCTATATATCTCCATCATCAAAAGAGTCACCTAAATCAAACAACTATGCGGATCAAACAATATAATTATCATCATGTACCAATGTATTCCAATATAATTCCAACAATGCATTATTAGAAGCATATGCTCCCCCCTGAACTTGTGTCGACTATTTACTATCAGATCTGATCATTACATTCGTTAGTAAGAATCATCAAGGCATCTTCATCAACCAGTTATTCACCAACTTATTAACAACTTATGAGGGCCAAAAATACTTCCACGTATCAACAACAGACTGTAACTATCATCAATCGGAACAGAATAAACAATTAATAATTGACTGAACCATATCAGACCCCTTTTCTTGAGTCTGTTCCACTGCTTTTTCTTCAAAACACCATATACGCAACTGCGCATCTTCTAACTCGCATATATATGCGACTTCTCTTCATAATAACTGCGTATGAGAATTGGAATACTGAAATTTTACACTTTCAACTCCCCCTGGGTCTGTTATGTCTGTAAATTGAGCTATGCCACATCTTTCTGATAACAATTCCTTCTTCTTCAATACCTTGGATTGTGATGATGTTTTTTCCTTTTGGTATGGTGGCCAAAATTTTCTCCTGCATTCCTTTTCTTTATGTCCAAACTTGTTACACGCATAGCATCTTACATGTTTCATATTCCTTCTATTGCAATCAATAGCTTTGTGACCAAACATATTATGAGCAAAACAATATCCCTTAAAGTACCTGGAAAATGATGACCTTTTTGTGTGATGGTCTTGAACCATTCTACTTTTGCATCTAGCTGCAACATGTCCAAAATTACGACATTTAAAACATTCAACAATATTTGTAAGAGAAAAGAAACAATTATCCCTTCCATAGTTGGGTGGAAATGTTTTTCTTTGAAGTCTTTCTTTCCTTAGTTGTTGATGAGGTTGACCTTTTATCTCCTTGTTGAGAATTTCATATTATTGGAGTTCCTTACCTCATCTTGTGAGCTAGATTCACCTTCATGAAAACCAAGACCAATCTTTATAATAGGCGACCGCTGAACTTTGATGATTTCATCTAACATTTCTGATCCTTTAGCAAATCTAAGATTTAGAGTCTTTGTCTTTTCAAGTTCTTTTCTTAGACTTACTACTTCACATTCTAACACTTCATTGTGTTTGTCCTTTTCAGTGAGTTGATGTGTCACTGTGTTTATGACTGTATCCTTTTCTACCAAACTGATTTTGAGTTGATTGATTTCTTTAAGGAAATCTTCCTTTTCTAAGGCATCATTTTCATACGCCATGAGTAGTTTAATTTCTTGATCATCTTCATCACTATTGGACAAGCCATCACTATCATCATGAGTATAATAACTTCTATTACCTTCTGCATACATCTTTCCTTTGACATGAGGGCATTTAGCAGCGTAATGACCAACTCTACCACAAGAAAAGCATTTGAATGGTAGCTTACCTCTGAATCTTCTGGAACCCCGTTGAAGCTTCTTGACAAAATTTACCTCATCTTCTTCTTCTGAAATGTGTCCTGATTCATTGTTCTCTTCCTTTTCTTTTCCCTTTGCTGATTCTTTAAAAGCGGTTTCTCTCATGTCTGATGGACCTCCTTTTCTCATTTCGAAGGCAGTCAAGATTCCATGGAGTTGGGTCACTGTAATAGTTTGAAGATCATGTTTTTCTTCTATGGAAGACACTTTTGAATCAAATTTAGAAGACAGAGATCTCAAAATTTTCTCAACTAAAGAAGCTTTCTTTATCTCTTCACCCAAATTTACCATATGATTTACAATCCCATCTACTCACAAGAAATATCTAGAAATGCTTTCATCACTATGCATCCTGAGTGTTTCACACTGGATTCTGAGATTTTTTAGTTTAGCACGTTTTACCTGAGAGTCACATTTGTAGCTCTAAATGATTCTATCCCATATTTCCTTGGTTGTGTTGAGCTGCATGACTTTGACGAATTCTGATTCTAATAGACTTCCCAATAAGACATTGACAACTTTGGCATTGATTTCATATGTTTTCCTTTCTGCTGGATCCGTGGGCACTGTTGCTGGATATTGATATCCTTTCTCCACAATTTCCCAAACATTAGCTCCAAGTGACTGAAGATACGCTCTAGTTCGTGTTTTCCAATATACCAAGTTGTTCCCATTGAAGATTAGTGGTTTGATAGATCCCAAGCCTTCATGATTGTTCATTTTGAAAGATCTCCCTTCAAGTGATCAAGCTTCTTATGAAGGACCGACTCTGATACCAATTGTTGGAAATAATATTAAGAGGGGGGGGGGGGGGTGAATCAGTATTATCAAATCAACAACTTTTTCATTTCATACTCATATTCATATACACTACTTCAATGAAGGTAACACGCATGTACACTCAACTGTCTTTAAAGCAACCGGTGTATATCCAACAAACTTATGATTCAGTTAATTCATCATATGTTGATCTTTAATTAGTGCTTCAGTACTTCATTAACCATATAAATAGTAACCATGTGCAGTAATAACATAATAAGACATCACACATAAGAAACACACATGAACACCAAGATTTAATGTGGAAACCCAATGTAGGACAAAAACCACCTGCTGCTGTCTTCTTTTAATATAAGAAAAACCTGTTTACAATCTTGTACTGGTGCAGACTCATACTAGTATGTAGGCACCCACCTGTAGAAGGCTACAACCTTCCCTCGTTCTCTAGCTTCTACTGGAAGGGAGCTACAACCCCTTAATTCTTGTACTAGTTGATCCGTTTACTAGTATGTAGGCACCGACCTACAGAAGGCTCCAACCTTCACTCGTTTTCCATCTGCTATTGGAAGGGAATTCCAACCTCCTGGCTATTTTATTGGCTGATATGTTTACCAGTGCATAGGCGGCAGCCTACAGAAGGCTACAACCTTCTCTCTTCCTCCAGGGACCACGTTTCATAAATTTTCAGACTAGATACTCCTGGAACACAACACCACAATATGAAGGCCTCATTTCATCAAATTTTCATACTGGACCCATCAACAACATTGAAGTTCAAAATTAATCACCACTGCTATACAACCGATCATTGAAAACCCGTCATTACTAAAGAAAATCACAATCAATCAATCTGCACATTCATAACACTATCACCAGAACACAGTCACCAGAACACAGAGCAGAACCCAAAATTCTTCATCAACAACCATAACCAACTTAAACTTCGAATATCATATTTCATAATGTATACGATACTTTGATGTGCTGAACCAGCATGTATATGCGCTTTTACCAAAGCGAACCAACGTACAGATCTGTAAATGCTGACTTAAAACATCATAGCTATTACAGTCTTCAGTCATATCCAGATCAGAACATTTACAATGTAAATCACACGTTAGGATTTAGATCTAGAATATCCATGATCAAACCATATAATAATAATTCATTTTAGGTCTCATGATCTTGATCCATCATTAGATCTCATCCCCCATCAATTTCTAAGGTTCATCCTTAGTTCAGATCAAGCACAGCACCATAAACCCATAACATGCATATTTTCGTTTGATCTCACTCTTCGTAAGATATTCATTACTTGCACACATGGCCTAATGATCTTCTCCTCCTTATATAGTTTTACGCCTTTCTCAATACCTTGGACCAAATACATCGGACCAATACCTCAAACCAAATACCTTGAACCAATACCTTGGACCAAAACTTTGATTTTCCATCCCATACACACTTTTCCTTCTGTGAAATTGTGTGTATATGTATACACTCCTTTTGTTCTGTTAACCTGCATGTATACACTACTTGGATAAAGTGAACCAGTGTATACTTCTTAAACCACTCTCTTTCTTCAATATCTGGAGTGTGATCTGTAATCCCTTGATGTTAATCGGCTACACTGTGAACTATCATCTGAGTGAGTTGCCATCAAGGACAACACCTGTATCCCCCGCAGTAGGTTTTGGGGCTTAAAGACTAAGTTTTGGTTAATTGTATTGTAAGACTCTGCGAAGTGTGGGCGCGGAGCGCGAAAGTCTAGGATGAGTCATAGGGTTGTCCACCCTAAGAATTGTAAAATAATATAAAGTGGTGTCGGCCTATCCATGGTCTGTGGACCATGGGATTATATAAATAGAGCGAGGCTCTAAGTGTAAAGATATTTTTTTTGGAAAGCACGTAATAGATAGATGCGAAGGCATGGTTAGAGCATAGGGGAAAGTTGAAGTGTATTGGGTCATAGTAGTAGGAAGAGGCTCTGCAGCTGAGTGTGCAGAGGCCTAGTAGAGTCCGTAGTTGAGTGTGCGGACCCCTGCAGCTGAGTGTGCAGGGCAGAGTCGGGTCTGTACTTGGATTTGAAAGCTAATAAAGAGAATTTTATTCTGTGCATCTATTCTTGAATCTGTATGTTGATGTTATGCATTACTTTACTCTGTTATTTACTGCGCACAATTGATAATTACGTGTATGAATGCTTATATGTGAATTTAATCTAAGTAATCGGCTAATGGAGACTAATTAAGGAAGACTTGGGTAAATAACACAGGTCGTGCTACGACTAGAACTGCGTGAAGATAGTATCATAGGGTGCGGGGTACCCGCAGGTGCGCGTAGCGCAGTAAGTGCGAAGGTAGGATCGCATACCAATCACCACATATCAGACATCCCCAGGGTGCAGAAACCTGGTTCTAGCACCCTCCCATACTACTTCGGGTGAGACCTCAGTCTGCGCTCTGTGGACTATTGCCGAAAGGGCCAGTAGTACCAGGATTTGCTTGGCTAAATCACTTCCAAACCTGGGTCAGGCCCCACTAAGCCAACAAATGGTTCCGTTGCTGGGACTGGGATCTGCATAAGGGATGTTTGATGTTGTGCCATTCGAAACCAACAAAAAAGGAAATTGAAGAGTGGTTGGATAAGAAGATTCATGCGTTCATGACATAGGAAAACAGAACTCTTCAAGTATCTGAGAAAAGGTGGCTGGATCGCTATGTGTATACAGAAATCCACGAGATTTTCTTTACATCCTTTCCATCTGAGCTGTATGAGTGGATTGCGAGGTTAGCTGACAGCCAGGGAAGGTGTAGGCTCGACCAACCGATAGTGTGGACTCCAGAATTAGTGCGCAGACTGGAAGCCTCAGAAGATAAGATAGCGCGAGCTGTGGACCACTGGCTCGACCGAATAATAGGAGGATTTATCACTGAGTTCGCGGTGGACACGACCGTCAGTTATAGCGAGGTAGAGCGACATTTTCTCAAGGGACCGCAAGGTAAGTATATTAATCTTTGAATACTTGGATGAAGATGTTGTTATGTGAAAAGCAGGTTATGCGAATAAATTAATTTTTGGGACTACGCGAAGCAGAAGAATCTACAGAAGCGGAAGTAGTGATCCTTGTCATGCACGCGAGAAAGTATGGTCCATTAAATGCAAAGGCCAGGGTCATGACAAGGATCATTGTCCAGTATTCGCGAACTACTTGGCATTAGGAGGGCCAATGCCGTTGAGACCGGAGGCACAGGCAGGGCCGAGCGCGACACCCAGTTTATGGTGCGCGTTCTGTCAGATAGGAGGGAAACACATGATGGACAATTTTCATTTGCTATAGAAATATACACAGACACCCCAACAATTGTTTTGTAATTTCTGCAGGTCGGTAGGCCACGATGAGTGCACTTCCTGCAGTTGCGAGCTAATGATGGATTGGACCCCAGCGTATAGAATGCAGACTAAAATGCGAGCCCTCGACCTAGATGTAGGGATGGTGTGCGTTGAATTTCAGGGGTGAGGTTGAGGACGAGGAGGAGTGGGACCAAGAAGGGGCCGCAGACAGTGAATTTGTTACAATTGCGGAGGACCAAGGCATTATGCCCATGACTATACCAACCCGACGAGGATATCTTATACATATTGTGCTTAGTTTGATCATGAAACAATAGATTGTCCTACATTGATCACAAAGATGCACGAGAAAGGGGTATTCCAGCCTCCCCCAACTCAAAATATAAAAATGATGAGGTATGAACCGCGCAAAGAAGACCTGAATGTAAACATGATGCTCAGAAGTGGTGCGACCACAGGAGAGGATAAGGGGAAACAGCCAGAGGAAAGTACGTGGGTTCACAAGGCTCCTGCAAAGGAACCTAAGTTTGACTTAGAACGTGCAAGGGAGACATTCATGGAAGCTAAGAAGAGCTTCGCGGAGGCCTCCACTTTAGGTAGTAAGGATCAACCAGAGCCAGGAATGGATCCTTCAATGCTCACTATCATTCTGGAGACATGCATGAAATTGCCGCACGACAACAAGGCATTTAAAGGACTCCAGGAACTGATCATCAGGTGCGTGGGGTTAGGGGAACCACGCGTCATCCAAAAATTGGGGAAGCATGTATTGCGCACTAGAAGATAAATGAGGTTGATGGCACAGATTGGGGAATATGAAATCAATCAGGTAATCCTAGATCTAGGTTCAGACGCGAATGTATTACCGAAGCAAACATGGGAACTTATGAGCAAGCCTGCATTATAGTGGTCCCCTATTCAATTACGAATGGCGAACCAACAGAAGATTTTTCCCATGGGAAGGTTGCAAGGGGTAACAGTTGATATTGAAGGCATGAGCACACAGATGGATTTTGAAGTGATAGAGATTGTCAATGACAACAATCCCTATCCCGCGTTGTGAGGAATAGACTGGGCCACCGATATGAACAGAGTCATCAACCTGAAGAAGAAGATGATCTTCGAGAAAAGGTCATTACCCATAGTAGTCCCACTGGACCCAGTTGAATGAGTGCACTACATTGAACCAGTGCATGACGATAATCTTGATTGTATTTACAAGATAACTGCACAAGACTAGGATTGGGTGAATCCAACTATGGATGGGAGGATCTTGTGGAGCACGAAAGCTCCTACACTTCGGATTCAGACGAAGAAGTAGAGCGATGGCAGAATCGGTTGCACGAAGTAAGAACGCTAAATTGCAACATGATGATTAGATCACTGCATTGTGTGAGAACAGAGGCACGAGAGCTACTGACATATGATGGATTGATAGCGGTGGATGAATTCTTGAGCAAATTTGAAAGCACAGTACCGGAATAACAGCGGTTCGATGCATTGAAATGGGCACTACGCGCAACACTTGCACGATGGTGGGGTACACATCAAGGAAATTTTGAGGACTGGCATAGATGCAGAAGGATGATGTGCCTACGGACTGAGACGGAACTCCGACATGGTACGGGTGAATGGGATGTCTTGCGCGAGGGATTCTTGTTAACATTCACATTTGAAGACCAGTGGTCAGATACTATTGATAATGCGCTGCAAGCAGTAAAAGCCGCCATCTTCAAAATACCACAGGAGCCATTGGAAATGCTGCAACCAGTATGGGAAACCCAGTTAAGCAGTGCCCTAGAATGTTATAATGTGCAAGTGGAGGAGGATGATGACAACCCCCAAAATATTGATATTCCAGAAACCAAAGGCTGTCACGAGGTTCAAGGACCATCAATTGAGGATCCCGACATCACCGCGTTGCTAAAAAAAAGAAGGTAAACATTAGCACAAAAGTGGAGCCAAAGTATGTAACACTGGGAGACTATTGGGATGATGCTATGGTAGATAAGGTCACTGAGTTACTCCGCGAATACCAAGACTTGTTCCCGACCAAAATCACGGACTTAAAAGGGATCATTGGTGACTTAGGGATGATGAAGATCACCCTGAAACCGGGCGTGAAGCTGGTTAAGCAGTGGCCTTACCGCTTGAACCCAAAGTATAAAGAAAAGGTCCGCGACGAATTAAACAAAATGCTCACATCCAGAATTATTGAACCAGTGGAAGAATCCGATTGGGTGAGTCCTATGGTAGTGCAGGAGAAAAAACAGAAAGGAAAAATAAGAATATGCGTGGACCTTAGGAAGCTCAATGACGCCTGTGTTCATGATCCATTCCTGACACCATTCACAGATGAAGTATTGGAAAAAGTTGGCGGTCAGGAAGCTTACTCATTTATGGATGGCTTCTCAGGGTACCATCAGATTAAGATCATGCTAAAAGATAGGAGCAAAACAACCTTTGCAACAAAATGGGGCTGCTTTCAGTACATTGTTATGTCCTTTAGACAAAAGAATGCGCCAGCGATATTCTCACGCATAGTGGTGGAAAAATTCAAAAAATACATCCACAAGTTCTTGGAGGTCTATCTGGACGATTGGACTGTCTTTGGATTAGTTAAGCACCATGTAGCGAGCTTACGGTTGATGTTGGATACTTGCCGCCGACACCAGATTGCGCTGAACCTTAAAAAGTGCACCTTCCTCATTCCCTTTGGCAACCTACTAGGCCATGTGGTCTGCAAACAAGGCCTAATGGTGGACCCTGCGAAGATTGCTATTATTCTAAATCTGGAAGCACTTCGCAGTGTCAAACAGTTATGCGCTACTTTGGGACACACTGGCTACTATAGGAAATTTATCAAGAGTTATGCCCAAATAACCGCGCCGATGGAAAAACTATTGAAAAACGATGTGACATACTACTGGAATGATGATTGCATGAAGAGTTTGGATGTCCTAAAGGGGAAACTGGCCTCCACGCCAATCTTGGTCTTCCCGAAATGGGATGTAGAATTTCATGTACATGTTGATGCGTCGTGTATCGCGTTGGGAGCCGTACTCACACAGGAGGGTGTAGAGGGTGTGGATCACCCAATTGCATTTGTGAGTCGAAGATTGTCCAAAGCAGAAAAGAACTACTCTACCACCGAACGCGAAGGGTTGGCAATGGTGTATGCGCTCCAAAAATACCGACACTATTTACTTAGAGGAAATTTCAAGATGTATACCAACCATTCTGCGTTGAAATACTTGGTGAACAAGCCTATTTTGGGGGGGCATATATGCAGATGGCTCTTACTATTTCAAGAATATGATTTTGAGGTCATAGTCAAGCCGGGACGCTTAAACACATGACCAGACCACTTGTCACAAATTGAGATGGGTGAGGAACCAACAAATTTGGAGGAGGGACTACCTGATGCACAACTCTTTGTAGTACGCGTCGCGGATAGACACTTCGAGGATATAATCCATTTTCTAACAACAGGGACTGCGCCGAAGGAGTACTCAATCCAACAAAAGAAGGAATTGGTGGTGCATGCGACAGACTTTTCTGTCATCACAGGGCACCTTTACAAGATGGGCAATGATGAGATATTGCGAAGATATGTACCTGAATTTGAAAGAGGTCAGATCCTCACGGAAGCACATGGGGGTGCTGCAGGAGGGCACTATGCAGGATACGCGACCGCACAAAAGATTCTTCGCGCAGGGTTATGGTGGTCGACCATGCACTAGGATTCGATGTCACTAAATCCCAAAATGAAACTACAGCCATTTGAGAAATGGGCAATTGAATTTGTGGGCCCAATCAAACCTCAAGGAAAGACGGGTGCATGCTACATCATCACCGCGAGGGAGTACCTGACATGATGGGCGGAAGCGCAACCGGTCAAGGATTGCACGGTTGCCACGACTGCCAAGTTTTTGTTCGAAAACTTGTTGACATGATTTGGCTGCCCAGAAATCTTAATGAGCGATCGTGGAACACATTTCTTGAATGAAACCATCAGTGTGCTCATAGAGGAGTTCCAGGTTTATCACCAGAAAAGTACACCATACCACCCACGGGCTAATGGAACAGTCGAAGCATTCAATAAAACACTAGAGACTGCACTGACCAAAATATATAACACGCAGCGGAACGACTGGGACCTACGTGTACCCATTGTGTTATGGGCATACAGGACAACGTGTAATAAATTGACGGGGCAGACACCATTCCGGTTGGTCTATGGTACGGAAGCAGTCATGTCAATGGCATACATCGTACCTGGTCTATGAATAGCAGTGCTCATAGGCATGTCAGATTGCAAAGCTCTAGAAGAAAGGCTTGCACAATTAGAAGAACTCGAGGAAGAATGATTTCCGGGTGGATTTCACCAGCAAGTACAAAAGTAGCGTGAGAAAGCCTAGCACGACCACCATATCAAGTTGCGCACCTTCAAGGTAAATGACTTAGTGTTGCTGTATGATAGCAAGTTCGAAAAATTTCCTGGAAAATTCAGAATGCACTGGTTGGGACCATATGTGGTAAAAGAGGTCACAGACAGAGGCGCGGTCTAGCTAGTCAAACTTAATGGAGAACCCTTCCCAGGAAAAGTAAATGGCAGTCACCTGAAGCCCTACACGGGTGGGCTGACTATTTGACTAACCAACCGAAGCATAGTCTTCGTGACCCAAGGAGCTGGATAGGGGTGTGGGACTATAAACACAAGCACCAGAAGCTGGTACCAAAGAAGAGACACGAGTCAAAAGTGGATGATTCAGAAGCAGGACTAGAGAAGATTTTGTAGACAGCATAACAGTGCGCTATGGACCTTCATGCAGCATAGGCACAGTTGGATGGACTCCACGCAAAGATCGACGCACCAACAGAGTGACTCAGGATGAGTCACGATGATTGTGTTAGGGGCCTGTTGGGCATTGGATCCGCCACAACAAGTTTTGGGGTTTAAAGCCCGAGTTTTGGTCAATTGTATTGTAAGACTCCGTGAAGTGCAGGCACAGAGCGTGAAAGTCTAGGATGAGTCATAGGGTTGTTCGCCCTAAGAATTGTAAAATAATGTAAAGTGGTGTTATTGTATAGATAGAGTGAGGCTCTAAGTGTAAAGATAGTTTTTTGGCAAGCAAGTAATAGATAGATGCAAAGGCATGGTTAGAGCATAGGGGAAGTTGAAGTGTATTGGGTCATAGTATTAGAAAGAGGTTCTGCAGCTGAGTACACAGAGGTCGAGTAGAGTCCACAGCTGAGTGCGTGGACCCCTACAGCTGAGTGTGCAAGGCGGAGTTGGCTCTGTACTTGGATTTGAAAGCTAATAAAGAGAAGTTTATTCTGTGCATTTATTCTTGAATCTGTATGTTGATGTTATGCATTACTTTACTATGTTATTTACTGCGCGCAACTGACAATTACGTGTATGAATTCTTATATGTGAATTTAATCTAAGTAATCGGCTAATGGAGATTAATTAAGGAAAACTTGGGTAAATAACACGGGTCGCGCTGTGACTAGAACTGCGCGAAGATAGTATCATAGGGCGTGGGGTGCCCGCAGGTGCACGTAGCACAGTAAGTACGAAGGTAGGACCGCATACCAATCACCACATATTAGACATCCCTAGGGTGTGGAAACCTAGTTCTAGCACCCTCCCACACTACTTCGGGTGAGACCTCAGTTCGTGCTCCGCGGACTATTGCCGAAAGGCCAGTAGTACTAGGATTTGCTTGGCTAAATCACTTCCAAACCTGGCTCAGACCCCACTAAGCCAACAATATCCCATTGTTAGATGGTGTCCTTCAAGAAACACTAGGGAGGTGGTGGGGAGCTCATCGTAACCAGCTCCAAGGGTGGTAATATATCAAGTTTGATTTATTGAGTCACTTTGGTGTGCGAAAGAACTATTCAACTAGTATTCTTAAGTATGAGGGACACACTGATCCACAAAAACACATTCATAATTACAGGGCCAAGTGGACCAAAGAAGGGATTCCTGAAGCACTGTGGGTGCATCAATTTATCCATACCTTGGGAACATTTCCACAGGCTTGGTATGTAAAGGAGGAAATGAGGATGAAAAGATTGCGGGAGCCCTCAAAGTAATCAAGAAGATTTTGTTCCCCACAGGAATTCCTATTGAGGATTATACTAGCCAAGATATTTTTAATCATATATATGAATTGGGATTCCATGAGGGTGTCACTTGCTGGAAGGTAAATAGAGACCCTGATGACGATGACTTGGAGGAACTAAGGCACTTGGCCTTCAAAGAATCGGAAGGAGAGTGAGATATAAAGGATGGGCCTGTCACAAATGCTCTACATCTAGAGCCATTGAAGTTACGGAAGCACAACATTGGCACTAAGGAGAAAGCTAAGATTTCTTCTATTTGCGATTATTAGGATGAGAATGCTACCAAAGAGATTTTTGACCTTCTAAAGCAATATGAAGATCTATTTCATGCATTATTTATGGAACTCAAGAAGATTGATGGAGATTTGGGAGAAATCAAAATTGTTCTGAAGTTGAACGCTAGACTAGTGAAACATTGGCCATATAAATTGAATCCTAGAGTAAAGAAGAAGGTAAATAGATAAATCGACATGATGCTAGAAACCAACCTCATTTTCCCTATTAATGAAGTTGAGTGGGTCAGTCCCATTATCATTTAGGATAAGAATGATTCAGATGATATTCAAGTGTGTGTTGACTATTGGAGCCTTAACAATGCCTGCGTGCATAACCCATTCCCTACTTTGTTCAATGATGAGGTCTTAGACAATGTTGCTGGAAATGAAGCGTACTCCTTCACTGAGGGATTTTCAAGATATCACCAGGTGCATATTGCTTAGGAGGACAAGCACAAGACCACATTCACGACTGAGTGGGGCTCCTATGCTTACCATGTGATGTCGTTTTGCCTTAACAATGCCCTAGTGATTGTTGGCTTATTGGGCCCTGACCCAGGTTCGGAAGAGTTATTAGCCAAACAAATCCCGTAGCTACCTGCCCTTTCGGCAACAGCCCATGGAGTGCAGACTGAGGTCTCACCCAAGGTAGCAGGGGAGGGTGCTGGAACCAAGTTTCCACACCCTTGCGATGTCTTGATGTGGTCTGGAGGGGTCATGAACTGTTCTGTCACGCCACTCTGTACTATTATTGGGCTTCCGCGTAGATCCGCGCGGGTATACTTTCTTATTAATGAAATTATTACATATTTGATCTTCTTGTTATAGTCTTTAAGTAAACATTTAACAATAAAACCCAGTGCACGCAATTATAAAATATATAAACTCATATAACAGATGCATAAACCAGAACATAATAGATCTGCAGACCTACTTATCTTTATTAATATCTTCTGTCAATACAACGAGGTCCACCTTGCGCACTTAACTGCAGGGGTCTGTGCACACAGTTGCGACTTTACCAGGTCTCTGTGCACACAACTACAGAGCCTCTATCTATCTACCAACACCCTTGACTCGGACTTACAGACGCAGAGAATATTGCCTTCACAAACCCATAACATCAAGATCCAAAACAAACCTTAAAAAAAGCTGACTTCTAGCCATAGAGCCTTGCTCTATTTATACATTCCCATGGTCTGCAGACCATGGGCAGGCCGACTCACTTCCTACTATTTTACATTATTCTCAGGCAAAAAACCCTTTGACTTGACTCATTACAATTCATGCTCTGCGCACTTCGCGGAGTCTTTACCATACTTTTTCCCAAAATTGTGGACTTTGAGTCCCAAAACCATTACGCGGGGCCTCCGCTACCCAACAGGCCCCCAACACAATCAACGTGACTCATCCTGAGTCACTCAGTTGGTGTGGAAATCTTTGCGCGAAGGTCATTTAGAAACTTCTGTGCTTCGCTTACCCTCGCAACAAAATCATCCGCCATCTGCTTTACCCATTCTACGCGAGCCACCGATGTATCAGTATCTGATTCCGTTGCTTACCTGGGTTCAGATGCTACCTGCATGTGTGCTAACTTTCCCTCGATGTTGGAAGAGACTGTGAATGCCTCATCAAGCCAAGGCTGGATGCGTTCTTTAAGCACTGCTTCCTTCTGCTGAGCCGCGTCAACCTGTGCCTTGAGAGCCTGGGCCTCCCTCATTTTGGCTAGTCATTGTGTGATGGCAACCATTTGTACAGTCCCCCGGACTTTATCATACACCTGCTGTAACTCCCGCACTTCTATTTCTACCTGCTGTAGCATTGGGTCATCCTGTAGGGATGTGAGCGTAAGGAGGGATTGATCCAACAATCCTGAGCAATCTTGGACTGCGCGCTTTATGACTTCCAACCCTGCTTGAATTTCACCGCGATGCTGCTCTTGAACTTCTGAGGTGTGGGTGGTTGCACCTTCAGTCTTAGCTCCGTAATTTTCAAATTTAATTCCCACTGAGCTTTCGTGGCCTCCTCTTGGGCCGTACAGAATCTAGCGGCCATGTAATGGATCTTGTCTGTTATTGGAAGTTCTACTGGGACAACCAACTCTGGTACCTTGCTACAAGCCGCCGCCATGGCCTGTTCCACTTCCTGGTTGTGGGCGACCAAGTCATCACATTGTAGACTGACCTGCTCCAGATTTTCCTTGTGCTCCATTAAGATTTGGAGTGCACGGCCTTCCTTGGCACGGAGTTCAATGGTTATTCCATCTTGCAGTTTGTAGAGGGTTTCTCGAGGTAGAGCGGTCAAATTCAATCCCCAACTTCGCATGTCACCCTCAGCTTCAGTTAAGACAGCACCTGTTGGCAACACTAAAGTGTTCATTGTGTGACTACGCACCATCTGCTTGGCTGCTGTTGTATCATCTGCTAGGTTTGGTATCATCCCTTTCGAGGGTCGCACCTGTAATGCCTGCAGCTGTGCTTTGAGCTCCCCCAACACAGTTGTCTGCTCTGTCATCAGCTCCTCCAATGTGCTGGTAGCGACATTGTACGCTGGTTCACTGCTATCAAGAAATTATTTCTCCAAAGTCTTAGCTGTTTTGGATTTCTTGCGTGCATGTGGAAATTCCTTACTGCACAACCTTTTTCCTTGGGTCGATTTTGTGGTAAAGTCAGTGTGTTCCTGTGTCTCTGATTCCTTCTACCTATTTTGGTTCGAGGACATTTCCTGATCTTCCGTGGTCTCTTCGGCAATTACTTCCTGGGTCGCCTCCTATAGCGAAGCGGCCTTTTGTCCCTGACGTGTCCTTTCCGCCAGTTTAGTGAGTCGCAGCTGGATTTCCTTCTTTCGCTGCTATGCTGCCATCCTTTCTAATGTGGCCGTGTTCGAGGTGCGCATTTCAGAGGCCATGCTGCCAATACTTCATAAATTGCATCGTCTGTTGCAATGAATGGGAGCTTGACCCATTTTCGCTTTGGATCCTTCTGCGCTCGGATATAGGTTGTGCATGTTTGCTTTGAACTCGGCTGTGCTTTGCAAATCATTGTAGACTGTTGGGGACATCTGTGGTCTACAAGCGATCCATGTTCGGATACTCGCTTCCATGAATATCCAAAATACCTTGATCTCCCAGACCCTCGTGGTGTCCTTCGTAGCCCAGAGTGAGGTAAACTGCACTGCTTCAGGTAGGTTGTGCTCAATGTTGGGAAACTGGCTACCCTACGACAATTCTCCTACAACCAGAAGGATTGATAGTAGCAACCATGCATAATGGAAAGTCTTACCTTTTTCCTATGCTTCCTTACAATTTGTCAGAAATTCATCGCATAAGAACTGTGCCCAGTTGAACTGGACTCCTTCTGCACACTGCTCTGCAAGTGCAATGACAGGGGTTGGCACCTCATCTGCATGGAATTTCCTCATGAGTTTACTGGCTAGTAGCTGGGTGGCGACTCGCACCCCTCAGTCTTTGATGCTCACTATTACATACCCACACTTTCGTTTTTCCAGCTTATATTTAGCCTTCATTGTTTCTGCAAGACCCACATCGCTACTTGTTCCGGCTATGTTTGTGGGGTCATTCCCTTTAATAGGCAGGTGAGTAATCCAGTGTACTAAATTAGCTATGATCGGAATTGGCTCTTCCAACTAGAGATACCCATCATGTACCAGACAGAGTAACTGTTGGATCACAAAAATGGTGATGGTCGCACAGTGATAGTGGGGTATCCACCTCAGATGAAGTAAGCCCGCCTTTTCCACACCCAGTAACCATTTCCATGGTAGTAATTTGTCTGTGGCCAATTGGGGGAACTTGTTGTTGTCCACAAGATCCGAATATTTGAACTTCATACTCGATACTCGGCCCAGCGGCAAACCATCAAACCCTATCTCATTCGGAAGAAGCGGGGTCTGAAGCGTACTCTTCACAGCTTCCATGTCCTTCGGTATCTTGGTCGTCCCATTCCATGGAGAGACATATGGGAGTAACGAAGGTATTTGGAATGCATCATCTTCTTCCTCATCTTGTGCTTCAATCTGAGCAATCAGGGCTTGCAAATCTTCTTCATCCTCGTCAGGTTCGGTGGTGATTTCTTTGCCCTTTTCGGTTACTGACACTTTACTGAATCTCGATGATACCCTAACTGGCCCCATCATCTGCTTTTCTTTCTGAGGCCGTGGTGTGCATGGGGAATTTGGAACCTTGGGGGCCACAACCACTTCATTTGGCTCCTCCTGGGTTGGATGCAGCTCTTCCATGAACCGTGCTCGGGTTCTTGCCATGGTACTCATGCGATTCCTAGTAGCAGGGTGTTTGCTAGTCTTCACTGGTTCAAATCTCACATATCCTAGTGTTGTCCAGAGGGTGTTATAGGAGCGCATAAATTTGAATATATCCCTTCCCTCCACTTCTAGTTCATTAATATTTTCGAGGTAGCAGATCTTTTCGTATCTATCTTGGAACTTCTGTCTTAATGACCCATCGCCTGCTCCTCTCTGCCGTAACTGGAACTTCTTGTCAGGAATAGTGGCATTAATGCTCACCTGCCAACCTTTCCACACGGCAGCACAACCCCTTTGCCATAGCCGCAATCGTGCTCTCCGAATGGCCCTGCACAGAATGTTCTATTCGCGCCGACCTTCCGCAGACTTGTTTATAGTCCCGCACCTTATTTCAACTGCGAAGGGCATTGAGACTGTGCTTTCCATAGCTAGTTAGGTGGTCACACCCCAGGTGCGATGTCTCAGCATCCCTGCTAGCCCGGGCTACGGGCACCTTTCGAGTGCCTTCATATCCTTTAGCTCCTTAGGTGTTGCTATATGGGGTACACTCCTCCGTTGGTGCGGTCGCAGCCATGATAGCAGGGTCGCAACTCGTCCTATTACTAAGGTAGACCTGGCCAGACCTGGTTCCCTTATGTGTAGATTCACGCGACCTACTTGTGTGATGCCCTGTTTTATTTTGCTGATTCCTTTCCCTAACATCGTGCTTTTCCTTCTCTGTTGTGCCCATTTTTCATTGATTTCATGAAGCCTGATACTACCGCGCCCATTCTGGGTTCCCTCTTGTCTTACTATTAAGAAGCGCACCTTCACCTCCCTCCTATGATAGGTCCATCAACTCTCTAGTATCTGCAGAGTCCCAGTGGATCGTCTTATGTTGTTCATGCGCCCTCCTACTTTCCTGTTAGTTTTGTCGTAGACAGTTGGCGGGCTACATCGCTGCGGTGAATTCGGATTTTTGCTTCGTATGCAGTTAGGCGTTAGCACACCATACACCTGCACCCTACATTTCTAATGGATGCTCACCCTCTTTTTTCATCCAACCCGACCATGCACCCGCCTCCTATATTTGCGCCACTTTCCCCTAGTCTTTTGGTGTATACTCCACCCTTGTGCAGTTGTTGCACACGGCGACCCCATTTATGCACCCTGCTTTTCTTCCAAACTCACTGGTTCGTAGTGGTCTAATGGTTCCTCCGCTTTCATTGCACCCTCATCAATCGGCCACTCCCTTGCTTCTATTGTTACATGGTGTAGTGATCTAATCATCATATTACAATTTAGCATTGTTACCTCATGCAATTAGTTCTGCCATTGCTCAATCTCTTCATCGGAGTTTGATGTACAAGAACTGTCACATTCCCATGAGATTCTCCCATCTGCTATCGAATTCACCCGATCCTAATCTTGCGCTATGATCTGGTAGATATGATCCAAGTCCTCATCACTCTCCTCGTCGCGTACGGGTTCAGTGTAGCGCGCTCCTTCAGCCAGATCTAGCAGAACGACTACGCGTAGAGACTTTTTCTCAAATATCATCTTTTGTTCTTTTAAATTAATGATTCCATTCATGTCCGTGGCCCAGTCTATCCCTAATAGTGCTGGGTAAGGGTTATTGTCATCCACAATTTCTATTACTTCAAATTCTGTTTGTGTGCTCGTGCCTTCTATATCTACTGTGACTCCTTATAGTCTCCCCATGGGAAGGATCTTTTGTTGGTTCACTATCCGTAATTGAATAGGAGACCACTGTAATGTGGGCCTACCCATGCGTTCCCATGTCTATTTAGGTAGGACATTCGCATTTGACCCCAAGACCAGATCGACTTGATCCATCTCGTAGTTGCCAATCTGGGCAGTCAACCGCATTTCCCGCCTTGTGCGCAAAGTATGCTTGCCTAGCTTCCTGATCATGTACGGTTCACCGGACCCTGCGCATCTAGTTATCAATTCTTGCAATCCCTTCACCGCTTTAGTATCCTGTAGTAGCTTCATGCATGTCTCTAAAAAGGTAGTTAGCATAGAAATATCCAGCTCCGGCTGAGTCTGATCCTTGCTACTGGAACTAGAAGGCTCCGCAAAGCTCTTCTTAGCTTCCATAAATTTTTCCTTCACGTGTTCCAAATCAAATTAGGGTTGCTTTGTAGGGGCCTTGCGAACCCATGCATCCTCCTCAGGTTGCTTCCCCTTATCTTCTCCTGTAGTCGCACCACTTCTGAGCATCATGTTCACGTTAGGATCCTCCTCGCGCGGTTCCGCCTTCATCATCTGGACGTTTTGAGTGGGAGTAGCCTGGAGCACCCCTTTTTCCCGCATTTGTGCAATTAGTGTGGGGAAATCTACTGCGTCATGATCGAATTGGTAACAGTACGGGCAGCATGTTCTGGTCAGGTTCGTGCAATCCCACGTGTAGTGCCCAGGTCCTCCACAATTGTAGTAGATTAATTGTCCCCAGCCTCATCCAGGTCCCATTCCTCCTTGTCCCCATCCGCATCCCTGAAATCCACCCTGCGCTATCACTGCAGCTGGATCCTAACCTCGTGCCTCAGTCTGCATCCTATAAGCAGGTGTCCAATCCATCAACAACTCATAATTTTAGCAAGTGAATTCGTCATGGCCCATCGATCTACAAAAATTTCAAAATAGCTGTTGAGGGGGTTGTATCAGTTTCAACAATAGATGATAGTTGTCTGTGCTGTGCTTTCCTCCCACTTGACAGATTGCACACTAGAGCGAGGGCGCTACGCTTGGCCATATTTGTGCCTCTAGTTGCAATGGCATTTGTCCCCCTCTTGCCAGATAGTTTGCGAATATCAGACAGTGATCCTTATCATGGCCCTGGCCTTTACATTTTATGCGCCATACCTTTGTGCACGCTTCTGACCGGGGTGCTTTATCTTATTTCAAACTTTGCATTTCTAAGCATAGGTTTTGTAGTTGTGCGTGGATTTGCTGAACTCCCAACCCTCGATCCTGTATTGGAGTTTCATGCAACCTCATCGCTGTCTCCAATGATTTAGCTTGGGTTGAGATCTTTCGCTGTGATAGCGCCATCCTCAGATGTGGTGTCAACAATTCCACAAACCACGGGTAGTGTTGTGCGTCTGTCAGCATCATGTTAGCCTCGCGGATTGTACTTTTCAATCTTTAATCCAGATCCCATGGGGTTTCACCAGGCATCATCGCGATCTCCTTGAACCCAATGATCGACTACATTTCCGATTTTGGTCGGCTAAATTATTTGTTCAGCGCATCCTGAATTGCCGCTATTCCCGCATTTGGGTGATCGCTAGAGTACTTTATATACCATGTCAATGCGCGGTCCTGCAGCGTGCTAACCAGAGAAGCCTTTTTTATGTTCTCATCTATTACGCCTTGGGCTTCCCATACAACCTTTACCACGAACCAGAACTGATCTAGTTCCTCATTTCCTATGCCTCTACGTACCAGCAACTTGATTGCACCTGGCATCCCAACCGTTGGTGGTGCTGGCAATGGGGTAGGTGAAGATGGGTTGGATGTAGGTGAAGTAGGTGATGGCGTGGAAGATGGTGGTATTATTGGAATGCACTGCTTTATCAATCAGATTGCGCTCCTCGGAGAGAACCCTGCGAGCTCCTCCTTGCTTTCTCGCGAGAGTGAAATCAGAGGACTGTTTTCTAATCCTTCGGTCCCTCGGTAGCCTCTTCCACTCCTCGTTACCCTAGACATTAATGGATGCACATAACCTGTTTTTCACATAACAACATTTTAATCCAAGTATTCAATGATTTGATGTACTTACCTCGCGGTCCTTGGAGAAAGTGCCTTTTTTCTTCACTGTAGCTCACAGTTGTGTCTATCGTGAACTCAATTATAAAACCTCCTATTATTCAATCCAACCAGTGATCTACTGCCCGTGTGATTTTATCTTCAGATGCTTCCAGCTTACGCACCAACTCTGGAGTCCACATGATGAGCTAATCCAGTCTACGCCTTCCCTGACTGTCAGCTAGCCTCGCGATCCACTCATACAGCTCTGTCAAGAAAGACGCAAAGAAGATCTCATGGATTTCTGTGTATATGTAGCGATCCGCCACCTTTCCTTAGATATCTATGGGTTTCTATTTTCTTGTACCATGAATTTGTGAAACATCTAATCCAACCAATCTTCAAGTTCTTTCTTCATAGGGTTCCAGTGTTTCGACATCAGACATCCCTTAGGCAGATCCCGGTCTCGACAATGGAACCATTTGTTGGCTTATTGGGCCCTAACCCAAGTTTGGAAGAGTTATTAACCAAACAAATCCCGTAGCTATCGGCCCTTTCAGCAACAGCCCGTGGAGCATGGACTGAGGTCTCACCCGAGCTAACAGGGGAGGGTGCTGGAACTAGGTTTCCACACCCTTGGGATATCTTGAAATGGTCTGGAGGGGTCGCGAACCGTTCTATGGCCTCACGCCACTCTGTACTATTATCGGGCTTCTGCGTAGATCCACGCAGGTATACTTTCTTATTAATGAAATTATTACGGATCTGATCTTCTTGTTACAATATTTAAGCAAACATTTAACAATAAAACCCAGTGTGCACAATTATAAAAGATATAAACTCATATAATAGATGCATAAAACAGAACATAATAGATCCGCGGAACCACTTATCTTTATTAATATCTTCCATCAATACAACCAAATCCACCCTGCGCACTCAGCTGCAGGGGTCTATGCGCACAGCTGTGGACTCTACTAGGCCTCTGCGCACACAACTGTAGAGCCTCTATCTATCTACCAACACCCTTGACTCAGACTTACAGATGTAGAGAATATTTCCTTCACAAACCCATAACATCAAGATCTAAAACAAACCTTCAAAAAAAACTGACTTCTAGCCATAGAGCCTTGCTCTATTTATACATTTCTATGGTCCGCAAACCATGGGTAGGTCGGCTCACTTCCTATTATTTTACATTATTCTTGAGCAGACAACCCTTTGACTTGAATCATTACAATTTGCGCTCCCTGCACTTCGCGGAGTCTTTACCATACATTTTCCCAAAATTGTGGACTTTGAGTCGCAAAACCGTTATGCGAGGCCTTCGCTACCCAATAGTGATATTTTCAGTGATCGTTATTACCACCTTTCGAGAGTAAATTCACACACTTTTAGAAGTTTATATGAACAACTGGATAGTAGACAACATGTTGAAGAAGAATTCTAGTCTCTCGTGAGTGATGTTAGATTGATGTTGGCAGTTGCAGATCTCCTTGAATTTGAAGAAATATAACTTTGTTGTTCCCTTTGGTACTTTATGTAGAAATTTTGAATAATTAAACACTTATTTACAGAGATTATCCTGATTATACACTATTGTGGAATACATGCACAATACATAATCTCCTCTACGTTGATCATCAATTTAGTAGCATAAAAAACAATGAAACATCAATCGCATGCACACATTAACACAGTATGTAACCCGAGGAAAGCATACAGCTGAAAACCCCACACTATCTGTATATATAATGATTGAGAACATGTAACAATACATAGTAAAATACTCCTCACAAGTACTCAATACTATCTCCACCTGTTACACACAAAACTAGCTCAGATCCGAACAAGTCACAGGTTCAAATCTCCTTCGCTACTTTGCCTGCCTCCACTGCACAATCTTGCAAGAGAATCACGTGAGAACAAGCTACAATTTCCTTGGTATTGGCCCACACTGCGCAGTCCTCATTGGCATAACTCAATCCCATTCATGTGCAAATCTCATGCACAACTGATAGTCACAACTCACCCTTTCACTTACCTCTAACACCTGTCTCTGTTGAACTGTCCATGCACTGAGTTAACTGATTTATTCTTTAGTTTTTTTATGAGTTAATAATTAGTGAATTAATTAACAATCAATTCACACAACTCATCACTAGTGTATTCTTTAGTTAGACTAAATACAACTAGTTCAACTAAGTCAAACTGAACACAACTCCATCAACTCCACATCCAACTCCACATAACTCACATGCATGAGTTCTAACTGAAGTCCTCCATGCAATAGCTCAACTAACACATAAGAAACCACGTGATTCCTTCTGTCAGCTGCATCATCCGTATCTCAAACTGAAGTGCTCCAAGAGAATAAGATAATGTTTAGAGTCCAAATATTACTAAGGGCTAATAATATTTGACTGTTTCTATTTTTTGCCTGGCAGTCTAAAAATAGACTCTGATCACTCCGCTATGAACCAAAAATAGAAGTCCATCTATTTTTCCCAACATGACCAATCATCCATAAACAACATCCTGCAACTCATAGACCATGATCCATATGTCTAAAAATAGACTTTGCGCCAAAAATAGCCTGCAGGCCCACTTAGTGAAGGCGACTCCTTTCCACTAAGCTCCATCATCTTGTTGCATTTTCAACACTCCCTCTCAACAAGATATGGATTATCTTCAACCCCTATCCTACAACTCTGGAATGTTCTGCATGCAACACATTTGCCCGGTCCACTTGCTCCAACAACAGTTGGAACAAAAACACTCCCAACTGACCACTCTGTTGGGCTGGGAACATACTTTGATGTTGAAGATCTACCTGCTGTTGACAAGTGCTCCCTCTCTGACATCTACGCTACTGCGACATCTCCATGCATCTCTCACCATTGCACACTTCTCTGTTCCACCTAGCACTGTGCAAAACACTTGTGCCTCTCGCATTGCTGCAGCCTGCTAGCTATGCGCTGTCCTGAGATTCCCTACACTTTCACTCTCTCTGCTACTCCATCCACATCTGTCTCTACCCAATCAGTCAGTTCCTGCTACTCCACATCGGGGCTCCCGTAGCAAGGTCTCATCCAAGAGGTTTGGTACATCATGGATCCTGCCCCTCCTCCTTGGGACGATCAATCCACATCACCCCACCTCTTACCTAGAGGTATGGCTGCATGTGATCCCTCAGCCCACCTGGCTCGAAATTTCCCCCTACTGGAGGTCTCTACATGAGTAGACGTCTCTACCCGATCTCCTCTCAAATTCCCTTGTTGTGGCTGCTCCACAACCTCCTGAAGCTGTTGCACCAATCGTGGCTCCTCCATAATCGTCTGAGACTTCTTCTGGCTCTGCATGTTGAGAGGTAATATACCCTCCCTCTCAACCACCAAGTCTGCATCAGTTGCCTGTTGCTCAAGGCTTTGCATGCATCTACATGCAACTGATAAAGGTTCCTGACTCGAGCCCCTGTCTTCTGGGTTTCTCTAGTTGTCTTGCTGCGCAGGAAAGCCTTTCCCTCACTAAAGACAACATCATATCCCTTGTCTTCTAACATCGCCACAGAGATAAGATTCTTCTTCAATCCTAGAACATGCATCACTTCCTTCAATCTAAAGGGTTTACCAGACTCCCTCTCAAAGGAAATGGTACCGATACTGGTCGCACTGTATCTACCATCATCGCTCATCTCGATGTGCACTCCAAGATCTTTCTCATCCAGATCAGAAAACAAATCTTGATCTCCTGTCATGTTAGAAGATGCACCACTGTCCAAGAACCATAACGATCCCATCACACTTGATACCAAGCATGCGATCAACAAAAAATCCAGCTCAAACTGCGAGGCTAAGGCCTCTCCCGCTGCAGATCCAATAGCTTGCTTATTTTTCTTCTTTTGCGGACAATCTGTGGCATCTCCATTCTCAGCTTTGATGCTTCTGAGTTTATCCTTGAGCGCCATTCCACCAGCTCAAAACTCAACCGCTTCTGATCTAAAATTCGTGAGAACAAATTATTTCTTGTACAGAGATTGACTGTATGGGCATTCACCGTATATCTAACCTTCCAAAAGAAGGATGAATGCAGAGGCTACCTGGCCCGATTACAGACTCTGCCTGAAGAAATAAGATGTAAACACTTTCTGAATAATAGATTTGATGATCAACAGCTCCGATACCATGTAGAATTTTTTCTACAAATCAACCAGCTCTGATACCATGTAGAAATTTTGAATAATTAAACACTTATTCACAGAGATTATCCCGATTATACAGTATTGCGGAATACATGCACAATACATAATCTCCTCTACGTTGATCATCAATTTAGCAGCATAAAAAACAATGAAACATCAATCGCATGCACACATTAACACAGTATGTAACCCGGGGAAAGCATACAACTGAAAAACCCTCTGTATATTATAATGATTGAGAACATGTAACAATACATAGTACAATACTCCTCAGAAGTACTCAGTACTATCTCCACCTATTACACACAAAACTAGCTCAAATCCGAACAAGTCACAGGTTCAAATCTCCTCCGCTGCTTTGCCTACCTCCACTGCACAATCCTGCAAGAGAATCACGTGAGCACAAACTACAATTTCCTTGGTATTGGCCCACACTGCGCAGTCCTCATTGGCATAACTCAATCCCATTCATGTGCAAATCTCATGCACAACCGATAGTCACAACTCACTCTTTCACTTACCTCTAACACCTGTCTCTGTTGAACTGTCCATGCACTGAGTTAACTGATGTATTATTTAGTTGCTTTATGAGTTAATAATTAGTGAATTAATTAAAAATCGATTCACACAACTCATCACTAGTTTATTCTTTAGTTAGACTAAATACAACTAGTTCAACTAAGTCAAACTGAACACAACTCCATCAACTCCACATCCAACTCCACAGAACTCACATGCATGAGTTCTAACTGAAGTCCTCCATGCAATAGCTCAACTGACACATAAGAAACCATGTGATTCCTTCTGCCAGCTGCATGTGCCACATCCGTAGCTCGAACTGAAGTGCTCCAAGAGAATAAGATAATGTTTAGAGTCCAAATATTACTAAGGGCTAATAATATTTGATTGTTTCTATTTTTTGCCTGGCAGTCTAAAAATAGACTCTCATCACTCCACTGTGAACCAAAAATAGAAGTCCATCGATTTTTCCCAACATGACCAATCATCCATAAACAACATCCTGCAACTCATAGACCATGATCCATATGTCTAAAAATAGACATAGTCTAAAAATAGACTTTGCGCCAAAAATAGCCTGCGGGCCCACTTAGTGAAGGCGGCTCCTTTCTGCTAAGCTCCAATATCTTTTTGCATTTTCAACACTTTAGTTGGCCACACTGTCTACAAGGATGGAGTATGCATACACCCGACCAAATGTGACACTGCATTTGATACTTTGATAGAGAAGCTTTCCAGTGCACCGATTCTAGCTTACCTTGATTGGAACAAGGAATTTCACGTGCATATATATGCTTCGGGGATTGATTTAAGAGCCATTCTATCTCAACCAAGGGAGGGAAATATAGATCACCTTATCTATTTTTCTAATAGGAATCTGTCTACAATAGAAAAGAATCATATCACCACATAGAGGGAGGCTCTTGCGATGGTATCCTCTCTTCAGAAGTTCAAGCACCATCTAATTAGAGGACCATTAAAATTATTTACTAGCCATTATGCATTGAATTGTTTTGTAAATAAGCCTATTCTATAATGAGGAATATGCAGATGGCTCTTGTTATTCAAAGAGCTAACATTTGAAGTCATCATGAAGTTAGGCTAGAATAATGTTGGACCTAACCATCTTTCCTAGGTGGAGTTTGGAGAAGAAGGAGGGTAAGTGGATGACCAATTTCCCGATGCAAACATATTTTAGGTAGAAGCCATTCCCAACTACTTAGAAGGAATTGTACTGTTCCTCACCACTGGTAATTTCCCTGATGATTACATGACAACCCAGAGGAGGCATATGGTCGTTCGGCTTGCAGATTATCATCTTATCGTAGGGAAATTGTACAAAATGGGGCTAGATCAGATATTGCGACGTTGTGTCTTAGACCATGACAAAGAGGAGGTGTTATGGGAGTGCCATTCTAGGGTTGCATGAGGACATGTAGGGGGGAAAGCCACCACAAAGAAATTCTTTCAAGTAGGGCTCTAGTGGCCCACTATATTCAAGGACGTGAAAGAGTATATGAAAAGTTGTGATGTTTTCCTGTGGGTTGGTAGACTATCACGGTGGGACGAGCTTTTGTTACATCATGTTCAAGCACTTCATGCATTTTAAAAGTGGGTTATTTATTTTGTGGATCCCATCAATCTACCCATTTGACATTCTCATTCTTGATACATTATCACCAAAACATATTACTTAACTCGCTGGGATGAAGTTGCAGCTGTCAAGGATTGCACTGTTGATACCACTACACGGTTCATCTTTGAGAATATCATTACTAGATTTGGACGTCCTATAAGCCTCACCAATGACCAAGGGTCACACTTCATTAATGAGACTGTTGATACCCTACTACAGAATTTTATGATTCAACACCATAAGAGAAACACTTATCATCCATAGGAAAATAATACAGTCGAAGCGTTTAACAAGATTTTGGAGAAAGGACTTACTAAGATATGCTCTGCAAACAGGGACAATTGGGATGAGTGTGTACTAACTACGCTATGGGCCTACTGCACCACTATGAAGTGGCTACATAAATACACTCCATTCCATCTTGTTTACGTGAAAGAGGTTGTAGTACCAACTAAATTCAGTATTCCTAATCTCTTTATTGCGCAAGCTATGAAAATAGCAGAGGATGAGTCCATCGCAGAATGGCTGCATGAGCTCTGGGAGTTGGACGAATCGATATTTTTGGAATATTTCCACCAAACCGTCAAAAAGGAGTGAAATAAGGCCTGGCATGATCGACATATAAAGAAGAATTCCTTCTCTATTGGTGATTGGATCTTACTCTATGACAACAATTTTTTAAATCATCTCAGGAAACTACAAATGCATTAGATGGGTTCGTTCCTTGTTGCGAAAGTGCAAGATTCTGAAGTTTGTAAGCTTGCACAACTGGACAGGATTATACTACCAAGATGGGTGAATGACACACACCTAAATCCTTTCTATGGATAAAAGATTTCTCAATCAATTATTGATCTATGAAAGGGGGGTGTAGTTAGGCTTAGGATCAAGTCAATTATGTCAGTTGTTTAGTTGTGAATAAATGTACTTGTGTATGGTTTTTTAGTTTAGTTAGTTGCAACTGAATGCAACTAATTGTGGTTGGGGAGAAGCATGTGTCGATTGTCTCGTTTGTCAAAGCCTATAATAATTAGTAGATTCTTTTCACATTAGTTTCTAATCTTTCCTGTAATGTCTGCTTTTTGTTTTGTCATCATTCCACGTTAATTGGTCATAATTTTCAACCGCCTTTTGAATTTTTTGTGTCATCCACTTGAAGCCTGCAACAGAGTCACTACTATTATCATGATTTGAATCAGATATGGTAAGTTGATGTATTTATTTTTTAAACGGTCCAATCGCATACATTGTGTCAAGTATTTAGATATAATCTGCATGGAAATGCTGAAATTTTTCATTGTATAAAGTTGGCTGGTCGTAGTGTTCACCCTAGCTCCAGTGTTAAATCTTTCTATGTCTCAATCTAAATCCTGACCTGCTTTGCATATTGTATATAGTCTTCAAGTCGAAGCCATTACCCCTATACCTAATCTTGTCATTCCCGCAACTTAGTTAGATGATCACATTACCATGATGGAGGATCTTCTAGGGAAGTATGAAAAGGCCACATTGGTAGACAACGATTTGTCTGATTCATTTCATTTCTCTGCAGTTAAACATGAATTATTTATAGAACCTTTAGCAAAAGAATATGGAAATAGTTCTTCTCCCATGAAGGTAGAATTTTGAGCTTTATAAGGTGATTCCTTGACGAATATGCAGAATCTACCTGTTTTCATTACCACGAGAGCAAAAATTAGGAGTACTAAGTTTTTGATTAGTAGGCTGCATGGAGGGTCCTTGCGGTTGGGCCAGGATTACCCACTACATGTCAATGCTTTTAAAAGGTTGACAGGGTTATCTGCTACTAGTGCAGATGTTTTGTTCGCCTTATAGAACACCTCCAAGTGGGGGAATAACAAATGAGAAGAAAATTTTAACACTAATTATGGTACTCGGTGAGGAGATAAAGGGGCCATTATTCACATTATTAACAAGCCTTCAATAAATTTTTCATTTCATATTATAGCGGGAAAAATTATACGTCACTATACTAAGGGTGAGTTCACTTTAGATACAATCTTTGCTGCTAAATATTGTGATCGAGATGAGTATCTAAATTGGTGTAGTTACCTATTGAATGAGCTATTTGAGGCCTTCAAATACATCTACAAGAGGGTTAAATAATTTATTTATGGGCAGCTCATAATAGCTATCATCATGATGAAATGCTGCACCCTTGAAGGGAGGAAACTAGCTCTCGTGACTGATGATCAACCTTTGGCACTTTCGTACCTCCAATGGAGACTATCTAGTGACCCCAACAACAAAGAGGTTAATGAAGAATCATTCACATGTTGGTATACTCAAATGGTGAGCATCACAAAGAATATCACATAGATACCATGACCACTTTTGGACAAGTACTCACATGCTATCTTGTTTGGAATCCTTCACGACACCACTTATGTCTGGCCCAAAGTTGTTAAATAAAATACCTTTCACATGAGGCTACTACCCTTCTACCTCTTCGATGAGGAATTTCACAATGAATTTCTCTCTTAGCCTGGTATTTCTTGCGAAGTTCAAGATAATAAGACTTCATATTCATTTGAATTAATGTTTCCACATCCACTATTGGGGGAAAGTTTGTCCTTATCAAGGAAGCACATAGTTGAGGAGATCCTCAATCCTATCTTCAAGCAATTCAAGGAGGTTGTTTTCTCTGCTCACTACATTTGGGAAACTCTCAGCCCTGTAGTAAGTTCCATGCTCCTTCCCTCTAATGTTCACGATGGTTTTCCCATTAATCATTAGATACTTAGGCCATTACCCATCTCTCTGGGTATCATGGGCCCCGTCTATACTACATAACCAACAATACTCAGGCATTTTCACTTTGCTACCCTTTTTCCATCCTTAGTTCGAAATAATTCGCCTCCTCACCAGTCCCAGATTGTAGACTTCATCAATGAGGAACCCCATGGGTTTATCACTAGCTCTTAGATAATTAAGGAACCCCCTGATTCTACACCTACTACTTCTTTATTATCACGCAACCCTTAGCATACAACATCCCCCTGTGCCACCATCTCTGTTTTTCCACAAACTAGTAACTGTCTTACTACCAAGATCGAAATGGAGGTTGAATCAGCCATTCAGAACATTATTAAGAAAACAAACATTGTATTAGATGTGAGTACTACCCCTATTGATATTGTCATAGTTACTATACTGCATACCTTGTCCTTGGCACTAGGATTGGAACTAGCAGCAGTTCAATTCATCCAACTCAACCAAGATCTTGAAAAGTGCTGAGAATTCCTAGGCAATGTCGGATAATCTTCTAACCTTATTCCATCACTGCCACCAAAAACGGTTGAAGAAGTCTGCACCAAATTTTACAATGAGCAGAGCTAAGAGCGAAAGACTTCCCACAGGGTCATTCTTAAAATTTCGTCACTAGTGGACAACCTCTGTCAGCATGGTTTCCTTTACCTAGTGCCATGTCATCTTATGCTCTCCAAAGTTGGTCACCATCTCAATTATTTAATTTTATATAGCACACTGCTCGATAGGTAGAATCCCTTCATAATAACTTAGTCATTGATAATGAACAACAAAAACAACATATTCTTTCCCTTATAGCTTAGCAGGATCAACTTGTACAAGAAAAGAAAGAATTGCAGCACCGGGTCGAGGACATTAGTGCCAAATTCTAGAAGCTATGGACAACTATTGTTGACATGGTGTGGAATGCACCATCATATTTTTCTACTTGTACACTTTTTTAATGTTGCGATCACATCAGAGTAGCATGTACTAAACTTGTTTCTATACATTGGGAGCTAAAGCACACCATTGAAGCTGCCAAAACAATGCTTTGAGACCCAACCACCTAGTATGAAACATAAATTGAATAGAAAATGACATATGTGACTTCTCTTAAAGAGTCTCTATGTCACAGTACTGTAAATGTGCAATAAATATTCCGATAATTTCACGATTTGTTTGGATTGTTATCCAAAAAGAATCAACCCCTATATGAGCTACGTCAACAAGCCCAACAATTTTTAAATCAATCTCTACTCATGAACAATCTCCACCAACAAAAAAATTTATTTTCTCGGATTGATTTTTTGGAGAAGTAGATCCACCAGATTGAAGAAGAATCTCACGCAACTAAAACTATGTTGTGTGACCTCCAACCATCAACACAAACTCATTTTCAAAAGTTGTGGTAGCTCAATGCTGAAGCTAAGAACCAATGGAACACCCTCATGAGTGTACGGATAGAAAACCCCACTATTGAAATTACCATGTCATTTCTTGATCAGGTTATTGTTTTCATAGATTCCCCATGGTCTGTGATCACTGGCTAATTAGTTCAAATCCGATGCTATACAATTAGTGCCAAAGTTGTGTCCTTCGTTTGAAGGTAAAACTGCAACATAGAAAGAAGTGGCTTAGGAATAATCAACACATGAAGAGGCACAAAAACAACAAGTAGAAGCGGAAGCACCAAAAAAGGATTGACTCAGGGATGAGTCAATAGATTGTGGTTGGGGCCTGTTGCGTTGTTCTTTTTTGGGGAACAATTTTTTTTCATATTTTAACCGGGTCTGACCAGAAAGTGGTTGCAAAAAAGATCCCCGAAGATGACAAGAAATGTGTGGAAAAGAAGAATGAAGGAGAAGTTAAGGCGGATCTCAAAAAAACTTCCAGAGAAAGATAAGTGTGCAAAAACTATCAATTTAGGTTGAGTTTACAGAAGTCACTGAAGAGGAATGGGCATGATATCTAAGGTGACAATAGTCAGATCAAGTAGAATTGGGAGGAAATTATATGAAATCTAAAGGGACAATAATAGAAGTAGAGATAGAGGAACCTATGTCGATATACTGCCACTACATCAATTGATACATGTTCAGTACATTTCTCTCTCTTTATGAGCTTTAGCATGTAATGTGATTAATGTTCCTATTGTAATGACCAAGCTACTATGATGTACTGATGATATTATCTATTAATAAAAGGGAAGTTGTGGAAATGTCTCGTGTCCATGAAATGTGATGAAATCAATGGGCCCTTTAAAATTTTCTTTTATATAAGATATGGATGATCTCTTTTTTTCCTAGTCATGTTGTGAATCTATATTTTATGCATGATGTATGTCTATTAATGGGGACTTCTGCTATGAATGTGTGAACCAACTTTTCCTTTGCGTTACTCCTTGATTCCTTTCTTTGATCCCTTGCTTTTCTGAGCCTTAGCATGCCTCAGGTGAGATGCCTTGCTTTCTTATTAAGGTGAAAATGTTGGCGTAATTCTAGACTACAATGGATCCCTTTGTTGGGACCCTATGCCCGAACCTAGGGTCTCCCTCCATTAAAATTTTGAGCCAATAGGTATGGTCAGGCTGTGTTGAGAGTGTACGAGGAAGGGAAGTTGTAGCAAGGGTAAGTTCGAGGCTCCTGGAAAATTGACAAGTAAGAAGACCTAAATCTCTCAGTTGTTCATAGGTGACTTCGTAGGTAACATTAGAATTATCAAGCACGTCTTCAAGGGGAGGTGGTTCTTGAGTAGGAGGGATGGGAGGAAATGGAGGAGGTTGATTTCTAGCCTGTTGTGAAGGGCCAGGGTGGGGATGAGAATTAGTGCTATCCATACAACTAGGGGGGCCTCCTTCTAGTGCCAAAATTCTATTGATGGGCCAGAATGTATCTCCAATAACAAGGGTATCTCCCTGTTGTAGAATCCCAACTATACTCTACACTATTTGGTTTAGGAGACCCATTTTGATACCAATCATATTACTTATAGTTCTCTTTGGACAAAACAAACAAAAATTTTTATAGAAAAAAATAAAACCTTCAACAAATACAAATGAGCGCCTTATGGAATTTAAACATGTGGAATGCTATGCATATAACGATGACTAAGCAACATTGACATGAATCCTAAGAGAAGCGGTGTTAGCAAAACTTCAAATAAAATCCATATATTCAATAGAAATTAGTTCATTGATCTTAAAAAGGTTCATAATAAACAACCTCATGAAAGCATGTAAAAGTGCACAATCCCATACATAACATATATGTTTAAATCAATAAAGAATTTTACCAACATAAACATAAGATAAGTACAACATATACCATCTGATCACCACAGGAGAAATATTACAATGATTGATGACACATGAAAGAATTATACACATGGGATCAAAAATCTTTAGATGCTGAAATACTCATAACATTATCACATGTAAATCCCATGACATCCATATGTGGAAGTGAAAAATAACTACTTTCATTCACAAAGGTTTATTAGCTCTCAAAAAATATGCACCAATGCAGTCCAAAACCAAAATTCCATTACATTAAGCCATGAGGGTATATTTATAGAAGATAAGGTGACCTCTCACCTTTCATGACCTTTCACCTACCCTTAATGAATTTTCATATTCCACATGACTTTTCCTATTCTATGATCTAATGTATTCTAAACCAAATACTACTTAAATCAATATTAAGGAAATAAATTATGCTAATCAACTAATCTAGTAACATAAATTTTTGGAACATTGAGTTGCAATTATTGAACCAAATATGACTTCCATAACTTGTACTCTCCTATAAGAGTCAAAATCTAGTGTTGTAGCTCATCCCCATGTCTCTCTAGGCACTCAAGCACATCTGGTACTAAGGTGGGTTTCTTACTCTGTATCTGGTTTGAGAGAGTCACAAGATTAGTGTACTACCTCATAGGTTCAACCACATACTGAGTGACCATCTCATTTTTAACTTCCAGGTCATCCCTTGCAGTAGCTTGTTTGATGGGCTCTAAGAATTCTTGAATTTCTTGTTTAACTTCCTCTTTTGTTCTTATTTCGCCTAACATGCCAATAAATGGAATCTTGTGTAATTCGAAAGGAGACTCTATTGGGCCAAGTAAGTGTTGGTATGAGGTTATCACTTTGTCCATATCTCTAGCCAATTTGTCACGTGATTACATCTTGATGCCATAACCACTTTGTCATTTTATGTTGTGATCCAATATTTCCTTGGAAGTTATTCAGGTGCATCTAGTTATTGATCATACCATTCATGTATACGCTCAACTACTGCTATGGATACTTTGATCATCATTCCCTTTTCTTTTGATTCTTTGTTCATGTTAGGGAACAGGGCCATGACTTGATGTAGGCTCATGACTTCATCATAAACCAAGTCGATTGCTTCTTATAGTATCTATAATTAACTTGAAATGGATTCCTATAACCTTTACCATGGGTGTGGGAAACAAGCAAGCCTTGGTTCTCACCCTACACTTGTAAAACCGTTTTTTCAGAGGCATTAAGCTTTGACTAAAATTCTTCATTTGCTTCATCAACAGGTTCATGTTCAACTCTGTAGCAATCACAAAAGTGGTTACTGTTGAGGAAATCATCTCTAGTTTCATGGTTTTATTCATGACAATTTCCTTTTCCGTAACCACTGATATGGGCTTAGCCAGATTCTTAGCATAACACTTGCACCTTTCCTACAAGATTTTACATTGAACCTACTCAAAGGTATGCCTAGTAAGATCCAACACTTCCTCTTCCTATTCTTAGGGGATGCCCAATTCTTGTAGTGGGAAATGTCCACCAGTAATTGCAATAGATGGAGGAATGTCCAAAGGAGGCATATCTAACTACATCTATGAAGTTTTGGACTACAGATCCTCCATTTATTTTCTCTCTTGTTATTGGAGGATATTTTGTTCAATTTTATTGGCTAGATACTCTTGTTTCCTTTTGGCTTCCTATTCTTGTTTCCTCTTTCTCTCTTATTCTTCAAACTTTGCTTGTTCTTCTTCTTTTTTGTGTTTTTCTTCTTCTACCTTTCTTTTGAGTTTTTCTTCCTCTTATTTTTTCTTCCTCATCTCCTCCTCTTTCTTCTTCTTAGCTATTTCTAGATTCTTCTTTTTCAAGGCATGTTTTCTCCTTTTCTCCTCTTCTTTTTTCTTTGGGGTTTCCTCCTCTTTTTGTTTCTTTTATTGGGCTTCCTACTCCACAACCTTTTTCTTTTTCCACTTTTCTTTATTGACCTCTTGTCCCTGTTTCCTTTTGAAGATGACTGCTTTTGCTTCAAAACTCAAGCTTTCTTGGGTATTGCTTTTTGAATGTTCTTCCTCATTTTCATTATGTATATTTTTCTCCTCTGCTATGTAAACATTGTAGAAGTTTTTGACCACTTCTTCCTCATCTTCTTTAAAATAAGCATAAGTCCACATGAAGCCAATTTATTTACAATGTTCTTGCATAACTCCTCTTGGGTCAAATTTGCAGAATCTCAAATCAATAGAATGGAAGTGTAGTAGGTCTTCAGCGTCTGCTTCAACATCATTGAAATTTGGGATCGTGTATGCTCCAATATGTGGTGGGAAGATAGGCCAGGGTCCCTTCTTGCCCTTAACCAAGGTCTTGGACAATCATGTAGTTAACTGATACGCAACTTCTTGTAATACTATTTTGTCCGTGGAAAGTGTAGGGAGAGCATGGGGAGGCTTTTAAGCTCCGAAAAATATAATGTAGGTAGCTTCTCTTATCGAAAACCAATATGCAATATTGTGAAGGGAATTCTTACATCTCTCTGACATACATGGAGGATCATCACCAAACAGGTCACTGTAAAGTGGAGAAATGAAATAATTTGAGATCTTCTCGCATGAGCTTTTTCAACCTAAGTTCCACAAGATATTGTAATAGATGTGCACTGGTTCGCGCTTTTTTGGGGTCCACTTCATATGTAAATCTTAAAAATCACATTTTGCACAAACTGCATCTAGAAGGTATGAGGCCATGTAGAACTTTGATTTTTCACCTTCAACTAGATTCTTTGCTATATGTACATTTGTTTTGATGGCATTGGAAAGAATGCTAGCCTAATTGAAGATTATGTCTTTGGTAGCTATTGTGTGCATAATAGAGATGCAAGTACCATGGAAGTACCAAAGCTTGGTTTTTCATATAATTTGTTCATCATAACATCCATTAACTAATAAACGTTCCTGTGGGAGTTTGTCTTGTAGCTTCCATCTACCATGAATTTGAAATTACTGGGATCTTTCCACCAATTCTTCATTATGTCCATAATAAAATCATTGAATTCAAATAACCACTTGGTACTAAAAACCTCTTGGGGCTGTGGAAGCTTATAGTATTCTACAATGTCTGCAACAATGAAAGAAGTTATGACTTCCCCATCATTTTACTTGACAACCTTTTGTACTTCATTAGTATGTTGAAGGATTCATTCTCTTGTTTCGACACACGGGAATAACAGAGGATGTGCTTCCACTTTATGTAACCATGACCTCTTGACATTGATATAAACCTAAAAATATTTTTGTTCTCTTGGGATGTCTTTCTTTGAAAATTCAGAATAAATTTCTTCCCAAGTGAATGGTGTTGTCTTATCAATATGACAAGTAGTGTCCCCATAAATAGGCTAGTTCAAAGGATGATTAAACACTATGTCTATGCTGCTTTTAGCCCTAACAGAACTCTTATTGGATCCCTAATCACTGGAGGATCCATTTCTCCAAAAGATGATGGAAGGCTGATGCAACCAAGGTCTATTGTACCTGGCATGTTGAAAATATTCACCAAAGACATTGATGTTAGCATGAAAAATAACAACCACTAATTGGATGAGAAAATAAGAATGACACTATGAGGCTCAAGATGCTAGGGAAAAGGAAATTATCTAGAATTAAGGTTCTCTTAGGTTACAATTTCAATTTGTAGGACGTGTCATAGAGGAGACTGCTAATTATTGGCATGACTTACAACTTATGGTTAGATAAGATGGACTCATCATAGGTGGGCATATCAGTGCAAGTCCCTCTTCATGAACACATCAATGTGGACTATGGGTGAGATTAACGACACTGAGGATCATTGTAAGTTGTGTTTTAATAGCAAGTAACATTTCTATTTAGGGAGGATTCCTTAGATATGCAATCCAAAAACTCATAAGGTCCTAACTTGAAAACTTAACATAGGTCACCTTTTGGAGTGATAAGTGGCATGAAAAGGGTGATTCCAAGGTTCAATGTAATGTGATATATTTTGGTCACAGATCATATGGGTGAAATTCATGAGTTTCCACTCTTCTCGAGCTCTCGAATGTGCCTCAATTTTTGAACTTAAGGGAAAAGGAAAAGGATTTGGGTCGTCAGGATATTAGAAGTGGGGCATATTACAAATGACGAAACACTACGCACCACAAAATGAGAATCAAAGTGGAGGGCATCACCTCTCATGTGGATGAGTGAGTCTTTCGAACCTAGATGTGTTCAAATTGGTTTACCACACATTTCAACAAGTCTCAATTTAGGAGTTTTCGATATGGCATTATGGGATGAGAGAAATGTAATTTGGGAAGTTTGACACCATCAACCAATAAAGGTTTGATAAAGGATAATAATAGGGACACAATGGAAAATTATTTGGGATACCGAGAAAGATGAACAAGGACCATATAAATCATATTTGGATGTCAAGATAGGAGTCATAATTATAATGGGTATGTATAGGGAAGTGAATGTTTGAATCAAAATACACAGGGCAAGACTCTAGGGGTGTAAATACCTATCAATATTCCACATTGAGTAATTATTGTAAGCTAGGAATACATTACTAACCTTAGGTTACAGGTTGCAAGTCACTATGGAAGTTGGAGTGTTCACTAGTCGCTTTGTCGTGAAGGCAGAATGGAGAAATGAATGTGAGAAAGGGGATTTTATAAGGAGGTCCATGCGTGTGGACGCAGGTGGCACATAAAATCTATGTGATGACTCTATTTCATGCAAAAAGCCTCATGTGTAGGTTGCAAGTCACATAGGGAAAACAAAGTGGAGAGGCGATGTGGAGTACGAACGTGATTTGTGACCTAAAGGAGGTCGCAGGTTGGAGGTGCGTTGTGCTTTGGTCATGTGCAATGAGAAGAGGAAGGTCATAATTTGTGATTTGACATTGAAAGGAGGAGCCACTAGGGATATAAATTGTGACTTTATGAATTTAGTGTTAGGATTACAAGGGGTCATAAATCACATAGTTAGAGGGAAAAAGGATTGTGGCTATAGATTGAAGCTATGAAAGTTGTGACTTGGAGGAAAAATTAGGTCATAGGATTTTAGGGTTTAATTTTCTAGGTCCACAGGAAACCCTATAAGGATTAATGAGTCATGAAACCTTTAGGAGATTATAGGAAAATAATGCTAAAAGTTCAGTATGGGGGGAGGGGATCTCCAAAATTTTGTAAAAGTTGAAATCTTGGGGTTGTTGTAGTCACTACAACACATTTCTAAGACCATTTTGAGTGCTATCGACCTCTTAACACCCTACAATTTTATTAGGGTGCCTTCATCACTGAGGCACTCCAGTACTTTGTCATAACAATCCACTTTTTCTATTTGGGATGCCATCCAATCCATACCTATCAGAGCATCATATGATCCCAATGGAAACAAATTAAATTTGACTGTAATAGTGATGCCCCCAATTCCTACAAGGAAATAGTTAACCATGTTTTTTATCCATCTCTTTGTCCCATTGGCTAGCTGCACAAGCCATTATTCCTCATGTGTTTTCTTGGAAAATCACATTTTTCCATAATCTTATAGCTAATATAGCTAAAATGAGATCCTAGGTCAATTAAAACTAAGACTAGTGAGTTTTTGGCCACACCTTCCATTTGAATGATCACTGCCTTTTGTTCTGCCTACCTATTATCCAATGCAACATATATCCTGGGGATGCTTTGGGCCACATCATTCACAATATTTTCCTCTTGTATGTTGTATAACTTCTTTTCAGTCTTCTATAATAGAGAACAATTTATTCACATTTGGTTCTCTCTACATTCACATCATTGTATGCTCCCTTTCTTAGATCCTTCACCCTGCTTGTTCACTAATTTCTAAGGTGTATTTTTGTTGATTGTGGTATTTTTTTGATGTTCCCTTTTAGTGAGAATATTAAACTTTCCACCCTTTCCTCCTTGCTTATATATTGAGGTTCTCTTCCCTCCTCCTTTTCCTTTCTTCTTCCAGTCAGCTCGAACCTCAGTCTCATGCTGAGACTGTTCATAACAATGCTTGGTCTTCCGAATAACCTCCTCTAGAGTCTTAGGTTCATTGGATTCTATTCTATCTCAGTATGATTGTGGTAACCCATTGACATACCTATGGATCTTAGTCTTCTCATCCTTGATGTAAGGTACATACTTGGGCAATTCCAAGAATTCGTTCATATACTCCTCAGGTCTCATTTTCCCTAGGTTGTGCTCATATAATTCCTTGGCTCTTCTTTCATAATAATTCTTAGATAGGTACTTTGTTGTGAAGTACTATTCAAAATTTCTCCATGTTAGTTCCTTCTCTCTGATGCCTTTGATGTTCTTGAAATCCTCCCACTATATATCATATTTTCCCTTTAAGTTGAAGACAGTTACCCTAGCGTTTTTCTTCTCAAAATAGTCCTACAATCTAAAGTACTTATTTATTCCCAAGAGCCAAGCCTCCACATGTTTTTCTTTCTTTACTTCTCCATCAAAGGTAGGGGGTTTCACTTTCTTGAGTTATTTTAACATGGGAATCCTCCTACTCTTATTTTGATGATAATGTCTCCTGTGTGCATAGACTGATGATCTATCGGGGCTACTTGATTCTCTTTCTATTTTTTTAAGTAGAATTGTTCCTCCCTCTACATGTCTATGAATCTTTCTTGATTGGCTTCCTTCGGCCTTCTTGTTGTCAAACTCATTCTTTTGAATCTCTAGTGAACTATCCTCAGGCCTATATTATCCTGATGGTTCATACCAATCTCTTGTTTTCTCTATCATTGCAAGTTTAACAGACTCTGCAATAATATTCCATTCACTTTTTCTTGCTCCCTAATGATTTTTTTTTTATCCTCATTGAAACTTCTTATTTTAGCTCTTAGGCTTCTATGAGTGTTCATTAATTCAAGATTGTCTTCTTCTTTAAGCTTCCCAATTGGCTCTTCTTCAAGGCCTTGTTGGGTTCTATTCACACTATACTATTCAAATCTGTTTCTCATTCTTTCTCTTTCTTACTGTATATTGATACTTGTGAATATGCTTTTACATGCACATAAATGTTAGCCAATCAGAAAGGAAAAACAAAATAACATAGACTTTCATTGCCTTGATCTATATCGATCCAAAACACCAACTTTCAGTTAGCACATAAGTAGTATTCCATCAATAGCTCCATAAAACCATACATTTAAGAAATTTTCACTTTCAACACCATCACACATATGCCAATAGAAAGGAAATTTGGAAGATCAAGCATATCAAGCATTCATCTAGAGTATGCATATGAGCCTTTTTAGGGCTAGTGCTTGAAACTAATGCTTTCATACCACTCTATAACAACACCCCACCCCCAACTATCCATAGCCCCTACTAAGGTAGAAAGAGGACAATTACTAAGATGACCTAACCTCCAAGGTTTTAGTCATGGAGATGGGATCTATTATTTTTTCATTATTTTTCAAACTCTTTAAAACATAAAATGAATGACACCATTGCTTTCGTCTCGTTGATAAATTTCCAATGACATACAATTTTCTTCAATCCAACTCCTCAATCAAATGATATAGCTGATTAAAGATTTGGCATATCCACGTGTTACCCACATGGGCATCCAAGTCATATCCCACATGTCAGCTTCTAACTCGTTCATGTCAGTTAATACTCATGGGATCCCCACTCCACAGGGATATTTTCTATATACATAAATAACATATACATACCACTATAATGTAAGCCTTCATAACATTACGAGTAAACATTGTATTAAAATAAGCGGGGCTCTCAAGGCCACGTCATCCTAGGGATAAAAATCTTGGGAGTTTCCCTTCTAGTCCCCTTTTCAAAACTTTGGGATGTGTTTGATTGAAATCATCAAGGTGACAAGAATTTCCCTATCCATGTATACCCATAATATAGTGCCTGGTGACCTCACCTCATTGATAACATACTGGGCTCATACATATTAGAGTGGCCTGCTCCTACCACATAATCCTTAGGTTTTTCTTTCCTTACACCAGTGCTAGGATATGTCGAGGTTATGTGGAGCATCCATATGGTAAATGTGTGCACACACATAGGAATTTCCCCATTGGTTATTACATGAATTTCATCCACTGCTTGGAACCTACTCCATTTCAATGGGCTCACAAGATCCACATACTCTTAGGGATAAAATCTCGACAAGATTGCACCAATCTCTACAGAAAATCACTAAGGTATAAGGGCACTAGGATGATGTGGCGACCTCTAATTGTCGGGGAAACATGGCATGGTCCCACTAGACCTCTGACTATTTTACATTTGCATTGTTCATATTTGAATGAGGTTTTTAGGTCTTCGTGTCGTTGCACGGGTTCATGAATTAAACAGGACCACAGGCCATGTTGTCCCTAGAATTAAATCTTGGAAGTTCTAAGCAGAGGGTTCATCCAATGGTGGAGGCTCCTCAAGCCATCCAACGACCCAAATTTCCTTCGGGACTTAGGTTTTCTACTCTCGCACATTTTCTAATTCGGAACTTACATATGAATGCATATATAGCCCTTTCTCAAGCCTCCAAAACCATAACATATGCAAGTATGTTGGTGGCATGACCATTAATATTGTAGACAAGGGTATACATAGGTGTGTCAGTGCATACATGTATATATGCCCTACATTATTCTTCCTAAGCTTTAATCTACCACTGCACATCTTGGCCTAAAACTTGCAATTATATATATTAAATATTCATATACGAAAACAGGGCTATCCCTCCTAATCTTGTTGACTATAAAATAAGGCATGATGGCCAAATTATTTTAATATAGGAATTCATTTTTTTAATCAAAGATTGTATTTTTTTCCATGCACATGTACTTAGAAAATCCGTAGGTTCAAAGTAAACAAATGAATAACCCATTCCTTAGGTAAACAATCTTGAAATCATCCTCACATTTCTACATAATAAAGATGTCTTTCCATTATGTGATTTGGAGCCATCAAACCCAAAATGCACTCCATGAACAATAAATAGAAAAATTTAGACATTTAGCCCTTATATATTTGACAAAATATTATAAAAAGAAACATAAGAATTCAAGAAATACTCTAATTAAGTTCATGCACCAACATTACACAACAATGTAATATCATTTATAACTACATATCAATTTCCAAAGACAAATCCTTTAAATCCACATCTATTAGTTCAATGCATCTTATTTATAATACGGAAAAAGGGAAAACTGAAGGTGGGACATTGATTTTACACCCAACCATAGATCTATTGTAGCCAGAATCATTTATAACAATCAGCCCTAAGCCAAATCCATGATTTAATGGGAAATTATTTTCAATAGATTTAGCAAGAAGCCATATTTAGTATACAAAGGACAGTAAATACATATAGCATTGGGTGGTTTATCAACTAGCCAAGCATAATAGATTTCACAAAAATGGGTGGTTTATCAACTGTGTCAAGTAATATAAGAGTGGTTTATTAGCCCATAACAAGCACCCTTGGTAGTTTATCATCTCTCTCTTAGAAAGAACCCATATGCATGTGGTTTATCAGCCCTAGCTAGCACCTTGAGTGGTTTCTCATCTAGTCCTTGACAAGCACTCATTCCCATTTCCTCTTAATCCTCTTGCATTTATGGTCATAATTTACTCTTTCAAGGAATTCCATTGCTTCAGACCATGGCTCTTTCCAACTTTACTCATGAGCTTCACCAAGAAGAGGTCCAACCCCACATTGTTGTGCATTTTTGTTTTTGTCATTTCCTGAGGGTGTCTTTCCATGTTACTGTTGTAGTCTCCCTCTTCTTTTTCTTATTATTTGCATCATAAAATTAATTAAAGGTGCCAACTAACCACACCTAGGTTTTTATTTCCTCTTCCCTATTAGATCATGGATATGTGGTTCCAATCTTTAGGCCATTACATAGAGATATACTCATTTATAATATCAAGTATCATTACATTACAAAAATCAAGGGGAAAGCATACCAAGGGTGTCACATCCTTAATGATGCATGGTCATAGTGATAAGGCTATGAGGGAAAAATATTCCTTCAATAGAGCCCCCCTCAAGTGTGCCTTGGGATGTATTGATCCTTCCTAAGTCATAAGCTTTTTGCTAGGTATTGGTTTACACAATGTTGTTATTAGTCTAGGTTATATAATGGTAACTAATTGAATTTGAATATAAACTAATTCAGATTAGATTATTATATTAATTTTCTTCCATATGAATGATTTTTAGAGTGGGAAAAGTGGATGAATTAGCTCACAACACTATTTTTATTGGTGGGACCTAGTTTTGAAAATTCAGGTATAAAACCCTTTAAGAGAATTTTGAGTCATTAAATGATGTTTTTTGGGGGGTAAATCTTTTCTACTTTAGCACGACTCCTTTTTTTCATATTCTACACATAGAGACTGGTATGATTGGATCCTTATATTTTTTTCATCCATCTTGATGCATGAAGAGGGGAAAAAGTGGAGGAATCAACTCATGGGATCATTTTTACCAGCGAGACCCCATTTGTTGAAACAAGGTTTGAAGCCTTCCAAGAGCGTTTTGAGGTACAAAATGACATTTTTTAGGGGTAAATTTTTTCCTCTTTGGCATTGCACCATTTCATATTGTTGTATACACATAGATATTTCCAACAAAACAAGAAGCATGTCAATTGGATTACATATGAAAAAGTTATGCCACTCAGAAGTTGCACTAGTACAAAATGGCTAATTAGTTACTTAAAAAAGACTAAAATTTGCATATAAATGACTATTTTTCGGTTGGTGAACAATAGTACCTAATTTACAGTATCTTATAACGCGATTAACTTTTAGTCATTTTTAGCTTAGTCATTAATTAATTGTCTCAATTTTATTGTCTAGTAGTATATTTAGTCATAAATATGGTCATTAATGTAGTCATTAGTTGCCATAATTGATGACCAAATATACAACAAAATATATTACTAAATGATCACCCAAGAAAATCAATTAATGACCAAAGAAATATGATCAAAATGTTGGTCGTGTTAAACATATTGTAAATTAGCTATTAATAGTCACATATATGCAAATTTTAGTCATCGTTTGAAACCAATTAATGACCAAAGAAATATGACTAAATTTTAGTCGTGTTATAAGATATTGTAAATTAGTTACTAATAGTTGTATATATCCAAAATTTAGTCGTCATTTGTAACGACAAATTTATTATTTGCATTAGTCATTTATATTTTTTTAATATGTTCATTTTCATTATATAAATGACTACTTTAGTAGTTTATATTCATTTCATTTACTTTTATTAACAATCATTATAAGCAACTAATTTAGTCGTATATTTATTGTGTTAATCATTAATAAACATAAACTACTAATTTAGTAGTTTTAGATTGATTTTATGTGTTCATTATTAATCAACATAAATTAATTAGTATGATTTTGCCACTACATTAAAAAATGTCATACAATGTACATGTTCATCTAATATGAAAATGCAAAGTTACATATGTTAATTACATTACTAAATAATATCAAGTGCAACTATAATAATTTCAACCACATAAATTATATTATATAAAATGTCAAGTATTACAATATGAGTTTCAAACTTAATATTGGTTGGAGTACAATTTACACATTAAATATTGCTTGATCACTTCAAAACATTATCGTTATGTTCCCAAGGCATTGCAGGTGAATTCACCAACTCTGAAGACTTGACCATCAGTCTCTATTTGTGTGTCTTATGAGAGATATTAGCTCTACGGGTACCACTAGACTAGTTCTCTTCTCTGTCTCTTTAATTTTCATTTTGTCGCTCCAGTGTTATATTTATTCTCATCTTTCTTCAATTCCTGCTTCTTAGCATCAATACTAGGTTCATTTTTATGAAAAAGAAAGAAGATACAATGGAGAGTATAATACATGAAAGACGATAAACATTGGAATGTAAGCTAAAGTAGACTATAAAGGATTTATACGATATATACCTTAACATTAGCAATATTGTGAATGCCATTTTTCCCCATAAAAGCAAGAAACTTGAATAAGTTTTCTTCAGTTGGGCAATAGTGGCCACTATGTGGCCAAATGATCTGTTTAAAGAAAGAAAATGAAACATCACCATAGAAAATAACACCTTAGTAAACTTAATATCCAACCTTCAAGGAAATCTTAGGCATAATCATGACAACTAAGTTACATGCTAAGAAGCTCAATTTGTAGAATACTTATACGTGGGAGTGTAAACAAAACTCCTAGAAAATGCCAAATCTAAGTCTAGAATAAAATGAAATGAAGCAAAAAGGATACAATAATAGGATAACCTCGCATACATGTATATAACTGGATAATGTAGAAGGCTAAGTGAATAAGTCTAGGGTTGAAGGCCGATGATGTCAAGAACACCCAAGGCTAATGAGCATTTCTTTAGATAAGAACTACTATTTGGGTCCATTATCACATATGAATAAGCCAACTAGTTTATATCAAATTATCAATGTTTTTCTTATATTTATGGATCACTACCATATAAGTGGATAAATTACATAGAAAAATCACTTCCCATTGTGCTCTTGGCTTGTGGTATAATACATTCTTTGTGATTTGGAGAAAATTTCCAACATTGAAAATATATAGCAATCACCACTAGTAGTACCCCAAATAGGATTATTTTGGAATGTAACTTTCAAATTCCAGTTGCTATATGATTCTTGAATGGAAAATCCACACCGAATTCCAATACCAAACTTCAAATTTGAGGGAACACCTATGGTCATGCTCAATCACTCAACCTCAAAACATCAGTGATCATTATAATGAAAAGATAAAATAAGAGTAGTTTTGATCAGTTTTGTAGATTTAGATGCAAATCACCAATAGTTTTCACATATTTACCATACTTGTAATTTCCAATATATAACACATCGGTTTATTTTTTATAGTAAATACTTGATTTAATACAAACAAGAATTTTACGTTTTATAGCGATACCATCAATGTTTTATCCTCAACTAGTCCAAACTAGTTAGCACAAAAAATTCCAAAAAGATAAACAAGTAGAAATAACAAATCCATCAATTAATAACCAATCAAAAAAGGATAAGATTTTTTCTAAAACTTGATAAACAACTATAAATATTGGCAATCCACTACAACTAATGGTCTTGTTCAAATATAAATACTCCCTGGAGAACTCATCTTCCAAATTCTTTTCTCTATCCATGAAGCTTTCTTCTATCCTCAAAACATAATTCACATTCAATCTTTTAGGTTTATAAAGCTTCCCAAAGGCCTTGCCAAATGAGGAAGTGAATTTCATTGATTTTAAAAAAATTCTTCTGGTATTTAAAAGAATATTGTTAGAATTGAACTCCTTGTATATAAATATTAGTAGAACATGCACGAAGTTTTTTTTTCCTTTCTCCAATCCACATCCTTATGGAGTTCTAGCCTGAAAGTGACATGGAGAATATCAAAACCATAAAAAATCTAGTAATGGTTAATTCATAATAAGATGGGCATACATGAAATGCATAAGAACACTAGGCATTCTAATTAAACAATTCCCAAAAGTAGAGTTCAAAGGGAAACAAAAGTCATGACAGATTGAGGTTTCTGGTGAGATTTCTTTCTCATGTAGACCTCTCCCAAAAGGTGGTTCTCCCTGTACTTTCCTTTCAATTTGTACATTAGACAAATGAATTTTGTAATTAGTAGCAAGCAATTTACAATCAAGGAACAAATTATTATTTGCAAATTACAAAATCTCAAATGCATAGATTGACCAAGTCAAAGAAGCAAGTCTAGCAGTTAGAACACTAAGATCATTTCATATGTCTTACTTGCTGCTCTAACTACTAGCTTGCTGTTGTTAGAATATGACAAATGCAATGTAGTAGAAGACTTGTGAAAAAAATGCAGAAAAAAATGCACACTGGAGGCAAGTCCTTCCAAAGGAAATAATAGAGAGTACCATGTAAATGTTACTAAGCTTTCTCCATGTATGGAATAAACATATGAGTATACCTTCATGTGAATAATATAAATAATGTTTGTTGTCATATACAACTCATAGGCTATTGTTGTCAATGATTTTCAAGCATGCTTGATGTGTTCATGGTTCATTGTTGCAGCAGTTGATGTGCCAATAAATAATTTAACAGTAGTAAATAATGTGGTCCTTGAAAAATATCTGATTATTGCTAGTTTGATTTTGAATCTCTGAACCTAAATTCATGATGATCATGTTACCAAATCATATTTTAGACCTTTTTGTGTGCTGATGATCCACACTAAAGGAATTCTAATATATAATTCAACAAATCAGTTGGCAGCATATGCTAAACAAGAAATAAATTCATGCATCACACAAGAAAGAACTGCAACATTCCTTAGCCAGCTGGGGAGTCCATTTGGATAAGAAGGAAATGATAAATACAGATTTGCTAGAGGATATTCTGGATGACATGGAGAGGAAGTGGAAGAAGTTGTGATCAGGGTTCCACATGGATGTGTACCTGGGTGTTGGGAACATGACTCTATGTTCCCCAAGCATGGGACCATCATTAGAGATGCCCCTTCCATTCTTTGTACACAGAGGATACCCTTGGTACTTGGGGGTGATGTTCCCAAGTGCTGTGGGTGGTCAAGAATACCATAATACCACAAGAGTACTCCTCAACACCATCTACTAGGGAATCCTTATGAAAAGTTACTAGTAACCAAAAAACCCAACTAGATAAGCAATAAAGACCTAAAATTTGAGTTTTTCCCATAAAGCCAAATAAAGGTGGTGGGGCACTCCTAAAACCTCATCTTCACTACATAAATCAATCAAACCCTAACTTCACTTTTCACCGACAACTCACTGGTAGCAACACACCAAGGAGGTTAAAAATTGTTTTTTGTGGGCAACAAGCTTGCAAAGGAAAAAAAGTGTGGGCAATGATTTTCTATCATATTCCAAATGTTCTAGGTACAACAAGCATTATTTAGGTGAAATATTGGAGAATCAATTTTTTTCACATATATTTGGCTAGAAAAATTCAAACGATAGTCACATTTGAGTTTGGGGGAAGACCGGAGTGATTATTTCATAAGACTGTTGGTTTTTTATTTTTCCTCATAAGTTCCTTTTTTTACTTGTTTTCAATTGAAAGCAAGAATAAATTAAAAAGGAAACTTGGAAACACCAAAAATAAGTTATTCGGACAACAATACATGTGATAGTGACTTCACAATCGTAAACCACTGTAGGGGAAACAAAGTGGATCAAAACCAACAGGAGCAAGTGGGTCTACCAAGGTAATGTAGAAGTGGAACCAATGCATCCCCATAAAGATTATTAACCGAATATTCAAAGGGACCTCACAATCAGAAAAAAATATTTTTCTTTTTGAAACCAAACTTACTTGAAACAGACCAAATAATAGTAGCAATTTATATAATTGGAATTTGGAAGTGCGTCATTTGTAGCCAACCTTGGATTGGGAGTTATAGCGAAGTAGAGCAACAAATTTTGAGCATTCCAAGCATAGTCAGTTAGATTTAGCATATGTGAGAAGTTGACTATGTCTTAAAATCTGAAATCGTGAGGTTGCAAATAGCAACAGGCGCAAATGGAACAATTTATGGTAGAATGTCACTTCCAAACAAGTTAATGTGGGAGCCTGAGCCAAAAATGCCAGATAAGGCCCTTCCTTTGTTATGCCTTCATTGGCACTAGTAAATATGGGGCCTTCTAAATCTTGAAAGGAAACTCCTGGAGTAGGAACCAAATTGAGAGACCTGTATAATTTGTAGTAGTGAGGATATAAATGATGTAATTAGCCAATTCTTTTTGTCAATCACATTCCCCTCACTACTATAAGATGGTCAGGGTAATTGTAGCTCAAGTGACCTCAAATATACTTCTACTTCATTGCACCAATAATTCTCTTCTCTAAATATCTCTTTAGGACCTAAGGCCTAGGCTACTAAAGCCTAGAGCACAAAAAAGGCGACAAATTACTAGCTTTGCAGACCAAAAATTAGATCCACTTGGATACGTTTTTACGAGGATCTATACCAACAACCAATTTAGGAATATTTGGTACTAATACTTTAGTGGAGGAGGATAATCAGTGTAACTATGATCTTCAAGTGGGAATCTGCACAAGGAAGGAACTCTAGCAACTGGAAGATATAACAATTAGGAAAGAGAACACACTTGAAGGAATGATTCATGGACATCTGCAAGATCTGGATTCAGTTGTGCACTTTCTCAACTCCTCATCAATGCTTCCTTAAGAACCTTCATATAAAAAAATTACATTTTAAGGGAAAATAGGAAAACAAGTGTATAAAGAAACTACCATGTGTATGCCTTAGACATTCATATCCAACAATCCCAGTGTTTCATCAAAATTGTATATCTTACAATAATAAAAGATTGAGACACAAAAAACCTCCTTGGCTTCATCTATTGAATCCTTGAGCTGCAATAAAACCCGACAAACAACTTGCTCTTCTTAAATGAATTCACCTTCTAGCATAATTTTCGTATTAGATCATAGAGAGAAAATAAACTTATAACCTCCCTAAGTCAACCTTGAACAATTTGTATTCTACGACCTATATGATCATACCCTTCATCAAAATCATTCTCACTCTGAACACAACCCATCTCTACCATGTGTTATAGACATATTTGGGCACTGCAACCCCAATCACATATGTCCATAAACCAAGGGCTTATAAACCCCTAAAAGTGTTTTCATACCCTAAAGGAACAAGGTCAGCTGATTACATCATCTCCCAGAAGTTCTCCATGAAAAACTACTCAGAACTGGTCAAAACAGGACCATACAGACTGCTCCATGCATAGGGTGCGATGCATCTCACCTATTACACATGGGGGGTGCGATGCATACTAGAAAGCCCTTCTGTAGGGTGCAATGAGAGAGAGTAAACAAATGGCAGAAGCAATGTGCTAGGTGGAAACCCAAAGAATCTTCTAGAAACTGCTCATATGACACTTGCTCTCTGAATTCGCCCAGGGATGAGTAAGAGATCTGAAATCTCCAAGTGGAACCAAGAACTATCAGTGAAATGACACTAATCAAAATCCCAGAAGCTAACTCACTCTCCTGAAAACATCTATCCCTCATCGAAGAGATCCAGGCGCTGGAATTTTGTAATTTGCAAGGAAGTGCAGTTGGTTTCTCTTTGAAGACATTGTTGGGTGATCTTGCTTTGTATGAGGTGAAGAGGGCTTTCATGCTGGGAGGATGATGCTAGATCAGATAGCCTGGTTATAATCCTCTCTTCTACTACTTCTATCAATAAAGCTATTTGAGTTTTCCTCCATGTGCTTGCATATCTGTGAATCTTGTTTATGTATGCATTCATATGGTAAATGTACAACTAATCCTACATTATTTATGGTTATAGATCTCTATGCTTTGATTGTATTTTGCTGCCTTGGCTCTACAGGTGTTCTTTGAAGTGGGACAAGTGAGAAAGGAGTGGTGAAAGCTCTATCAAAGGAGAGAGGAAACAAGCAAGGAGACTAGTGAAAGACTGAGGTTGGTGCTCTCTACTTCTCTCTCATCCATCTCTCATAAAGGAAAACACAAGTAGCTTTAATTTGTTTGCTTCTAAGATAGCTACCCATCTTAGTGGGACTAACAACTCTAAATGGACACTAGTTTTCCTGATAACAAAATGGTGACTCAACTAGGGAGTGTATAGTTTGTTTGTTTTGTTACTGTTTTTTGCTTTATAAACCACAAACAGAGCCTGAATTCAAGCCGGCTAGCCTTCGAAATGCTTTCGCTATGCAACTGCAAAGTAGATCAATGCTGCTTTAGTTAATCTCTGGGTTGGTTTATGAACTGAACATCTAGCTTGCAAACATCCTAAGTGCCCTGGTGGTAGCTCAAATAACCTCATTAGATCAGCCCCTATACTTTTTGTTTACTGACAATCATTAGCTCAGCCTAAATCCTTGAACTTAGATGCAAACTGTGAACAAAAACCAAGCTCAGTCTCGTCCCTAGACCATCGCACTGTCTCTTCTTGGCAGTCTAGATGCATCGCACCTCTCGCGTGCTGTAGGTGAGATGCATCCTTGTTTCCCTGTGTTAAAGGTGCGATGATCAGATGAGACTATTTCTGCCTCTATATTTTTGTTTTTTCTTCATTGTCTTCAGCTTTATTTAGTAGTTTTGCTGTCTGTGATCAGTATATCACTATTGAAACCATCTTCCTTTGCATTATTCAACCTCTATCAGAAGGAATTGTGAATGTTTTTTTATGTATTTTTCATCATTTACAGTTCTCCTTTGCAAATAGTAGCTTAATCGAACTGTCTTCTTTTGATTTGAAAGTGTCGCAAGTGTTGTTTTCAGTCAAGAGAAAGAGTATTACAAAGCATTCCTCTTTTAGACAGTTGATTACACTTTTGCCATTGTATTTGATTTGAATCATTAGGATTTCAAGTGTCGAAAGCAGTTTAAATTTAAAATCGCAAAGTGTCGTCTTGACCCTACTTTCGTTTTTTGAAAAGAAAATTGTTAGTACTGTTGCTTTGAAAGGGAATAGTTCAGATCTATACTTTGTTTTCTTTTTGTCATTCTCACATTAAGGAAACTGAAAAACAATACATGCATGTGCATTTGCATTAAGACTGAATGCTGAAATTGATTTAGGAAAAGTGCATCTAGTGTGTGCTCTTTGCTCTATGTTGAAATAATTTCATTTATCTTTACTTAGTAGCTAGGATTTTCATTGCAAAGAGAAAGTAAACGATTGTTTATCATCTTAGATTGCATATTTAGGAATTGTATATCTACATCATGCGGTGAACCTTAAAGGAAAACTTCTTAAGAAAGATCATCTGTTAAATAAACTTCAATGAACATAAAAACGCTTTGGAACATAATGCACAACATTTAGAAGTCTAGGCTAGAGATGTATTCCGGCGTCGTAAAGCCTGGTAACTATCGCTTTCATCGTAGGTTGGGTGATTCCTCCTCTTTGAGATGACAAGTGCTAGTACGGACTTGTGCTCACACATACCGTCGAGTATATATTGGGAGACCACAATAGGCTACATCCTTTATCCTTAGGAAGTTGTGTCTGCCACCCTATTGATCGCAATGCACTGAACACAACATTTGGGAAGATTGATTGCTGTACCATAAAAAGTATTCTACAGTTTTGTGATTGGTTTGGTAATCCCTGTGTCTAGATTTCCAGAGCAGTCACTTTCGTTCCTTTTCAGACTCCTTAAAAGAAAAGGTCCATTTGAGCACTTGTCACTTCAGGCTCATTAAAAATCGAAGGCAACTAGAGTCATCTTTAGCTTTTTCTCGACTCTTAAAAATTGAAAAAGCAAGTTGTGTCAAAGCATCATAAAATTCATTAAATTTGGAATAAAATTTTCCAGTTTTTATTTTGAGTTTATCAAGTAATCTGCAATCGTGGAAGAAAGTCAATCAAAACCCTGTCGTTCGCGGAGACTAATGAGTCAATCGTCTTTGACTTCAGAAATGAAACCATTCCGGGCCAAGTGATCGCGTTTAACTGGATCAAAGTCTCCTGGTTTGTTTGAAACTTGTGTTTCAACATCCTCGGAAACTCCAGTTACTCCAACTATTTCTGGTATCGCTGCCTCTACAGAAGAAGTTCCACAGTTACAAGAGGACACTATAACTGATCCTACTGTAATGGTAAACACATCTATTCCTGAACCAGTTCCATCTAGGACTGATTTGGAAAGTGTTAACCCTCCAACATCTGTCGCTGGAGAGTGTGCACCTTCTTCGACACCAGAAATATTTTACAGACCTGACGGTCTGCCTCTTCCACCTGGATTGATTGCGATAGAAGAGATTGTGGAGGATCTTCCATTCAGTACCCCATTACATTTTGGAACTAGGATCCACCTATGTCCTTCTAATTCAGAAGATAGTCAACCTTCATTGCAAGTTCCTGTAGAATTGCTAGGAAGTCTTTTGGATAGACTCAATATGTCTGAACAACCATCGACATCTAGGACTGTGTCATCCGATACAGCAGTAGCAGAACTTCCTGCCACTACTCCGACAATGTTCGCTAGTGTACCATCTGTCCCAACTAGCTCTCAACTGCTAGATGGAGTCCACCCAAGGACTATTTCGACAGTGTGGTCTGTTCCTGTTTGTTCATCCGGAGTAATATCTGGAATTTCTTATGTTGAGTCTCAGCAAATTGATCCTCCACAACAGTATCAATTTGGGCAGTCCAGTCTACAAGGACCAATTTTTCCTTTGAACACTAGATTGTTGCCATATGGGGGGCAGTATGCCTTTTCATTGTTCCCTCCAGGAGAACAACCATATGAGAGTTCGCAAAAAAATTCGGGTCAAGCTGGAATTGCATCCAGTGGTTGGGTGCCAATACTGCCTCAACAACCAAGACTTGTATATTCAATGAAACCAAATCTACCAGTGTCGAATATCCCCACTACACCAGCTATTGTAATGGTGTCACAAGTACAAAAACTGCCTGTTGTATGTCAACCTCAAGTCTCTCAGGTCGTAATACAACAACCTCTTGTCTCAACGACTCAACCACAATTGCCGATTAGTGGCTCCTTAACTGAAGCGACTCAGGCTCAAATGGGTACTATCACCCCTCATCTTGGTCAAACATCTAGTATTGGACAACAACAAATGGTTTCACAACCATGGCTAGTGCAATATCAACAACCGCAATTCCAGCAAGCTTACCGAGGACCTGAGCAACAAAGCTTTGCAGGTAATGGGCAACTGTATATTCAAAATGGTCACCATCAATCATATCATAATGGTTATGCCCATCAAGCTTATCAATATTATCAGCGTCAAATACATTATGCTGGTATGCAAAGACCCACTGCTCAAGCGATCCCATCTTATCCTGGGTATGCTTCGCCAAACCTGAATCAACAGTTTCCCTTCGTCGCAACGTTGGAATTACCAGATCTAAATCGGCTAACAAATGATCCAATTGCTTATGCCCCTTGGTGGCCGGCGATTCCTCATAAACTTCTATCAGATATTCCTAAATTCAATGGAAATCTGGGTGAAGATCCATCGAATCATGTGATGACTTTTCATCTATGGTGTTCGTCCAACACTCTCAATGATGATTTGATTAGGCTTCGCCTTTTTCAGCGAACGTTAATTAGTCCAGCAACAAAATGGTGCTTTGAATTTCCTGGAGCTTCATTTGATTACTTCAGTGCCCTTGCCACAACCTTTTTAACTCATTTTCAGTTACCCATAAGGTATGAAATAGGAACGGAGCTTCTTACCAATTTTAAGCAAACAACAGCCACTCACATATCTGATCATATTCATGAGTGGCAACGTCGTCATCGAATGGTAAAAACATATGTTCCTGATCAGCTGCTAGCGGAATGGTTTATTAAGTCATTGTTACCTTCTATTACAGAAGATGTGACTAAGGGGGGAGTTGTCACTGAGGAGCAAGTCATTGCTCGTGCGCAATATCTAGACTTGATTTATACTCAGTCTGGCACACTCTATGACAAAATTCCTGATGGTCCTGGACCAAAGTTTTCCATTCCTCCTCCTCCTAAATCAAGCAAAGACTCTTGTCGGCGATGGCGTGATAGGCACAACTAGCATGAGAACCGTGAAGGCTACATCTAAGAAGGCCCGTACGATTTCTGGTCAAAATGCAAATGAAGAATTTATTGCCTCAGAGGTTAATGCCGTGTCGACCGACAAAGGCAAAGAACCAAAGCAACCAGGGGGTAAGAAAAAAGGGAAAAGCAAAAAGAAGAAACAGGATGATTCGTCTCCTGAAAAATCTTCTACAAAACCTTCTGGGAAAAAGAAACCTCCTTCACTGTGTCACATTTGTGATGAAGACCATTGGACGATTGATTGTCCACATAGAGCTAATATTAAGAAGTTCTTTAAGACCTCAAAAAGCTCAGCAGTCTTAACAGATTCGTTTCCAAACCCAGAAACCAATCTGGTTGCTAGCGACAATGCTTCCCCATCCCAAGTACTTATGTTGTCCATTTCGAAATAGTAAAATGATGCTTTGATATCAACAAGGAATAAATATTACAGGAATCCACAATTGTCGAACAACAAGGCTGCAGATCAACCTAGTAGTTTGACAACAACTTCAACCGAAGTTGTGCCACCCATCATTCCTGAGCTAACAATAATGCTGCCAAAGGGAGTAGTACACAAATCGACGTTTAATCCTCGTGCTCGAGCAGCACAGAATTATAATATAGTATAGGATCTGGCCCAATCGCCGTCTGCTATGTCGACACTTGAAGTAATGCAAAATTGCCCCTCCCAAAAGCAAGCTCTATTATCAGCAATAGGTGGGATTGACCCAGCGGATTCCAATCTGGTGGCCTTTAACCATAAAGGATTTGAACCTTAGTTACCAGCTCAACTCACTTTCCTCATCCAAGTGAAAGCCCTCAACAAAACTATTCATCAAACAATTATTGATGAGGGGGCATCTACCTGCATTATGTCAATGAGTTGCTAGAAAACTTTAAGATCACCACCCTTGTCAAGATCATCAGTGACATTAAAAGCATTTAATGGATGAACATACACCCCGTATGGGATTTTAAGTAACTTACAAGTTGAACTGGGGGGCAAAACAATAGAAATTGACGTCGAAGTTATCGATGGAAACCTTGATTACAATATCTTACTAAGAAGGCCCTGGATTTATACCATGGCTGCTGTTGTATCAACCTACTTTAGAAAGATTTCATTTCCTTTCCAAGGAGGAATTACAATTGTTGAACAAAAAACCTTTATCCCCAACAGTTCACTAGTTACAGGGAGCATTCCAATGATCCATGGAAGCTCTCATTCACTTCAAAATGTTAGAGTAGGCCTACTGAAAGACCCTACCTTGATGGGTACTTTCTCCCTACTGCCTCCAAGTAATCTGGTGGAAGTGGCAATAGTAGGAACCTGCAACATGCTATCTTCCATTCACAAGATTTCTGAACATTTTGTTGGCATGGATCATTAACAAGTTTTGCCTCCAAGCTCAATAGAGATTTTGTAGCAATCAATTTTATCAGCCTAGGCGGTAAACCCAATTCAACGCTCATCGAGCGTTTGGGTGGATAGGTCAAAGGAATATGGCACCTCTTCAGATCATTGGTCACATGTACATTCTACAGACGAAGGAATTATTCAGTCGATGATGATAGAAGAGGCACCATGGGAAGATTACCACCATCGTTCCCATCTTCCGGATTACAACGAAGATTATTCCAACGACCTTGATCATCCTTCAGTTTTTGAATTTCTATCAAATATTGTAAATACGGTGGATTCTGAGTGAAATCTGTCCAATATTGAAGAAATTATCGCCATAAATATCTCAATCAAACCTAATGTTGTAGATAATATTCATGTCGGCAAATCTTGTTCTTCTTCAGAACTAGAAATATATTGCGCTCTCTTTCGCAAATTCAGAGATGTCTTTGCATGGTCATACAAAGAAATGCCATGAATTGACTCGAGCATAGTTGAACACGAAATCAAGATGTATCCAAATGTCAAACCGGTACAACAACGACTTCGGCAGGTGCACCTGAAGAAAGTTGTTGTCATTAAGGTGGAAGTTGAAAAACTTTTACATGCTGGTTTCATTTACCCGGTTCCTCTAACTTATTGGGTATCGAATATTGTTCCTGTGATGAAAAAGCAAGGAACGATTAGAGTGTGTGTTGATTACAGGGATGTAAATCAAGCTTGTCCAAAAGACAACTACCCTACACCCTTCATCGACCAGATAATTGATGAATGTGCCGGATGCGAAATCTTTTCATTTATGGATGGATTTTCCGGGTATAATCAAATAAATATCCGCCCACAGGACCAGTCGAAGACTGCATTTATATGTCCATGGGGCACATTCGTGTACCACAAATTACCTTTTTGTTTAAAGAATGCAGGGGCAACCTTTCAGAGGGCTATGAATTATGCCTTCCATGACATCAAGAACATCGTTCAACCATATCTCGACGATCTTCCGGCTCATTCGCAAAAGCGGACTGATCATCTGCGGAATTTGAGAGCTATATTTCTACGTTGCTGACACTACAAGATATGACTCAATCCACACAAGTGTGTGTTTTGTGTCGGTTCTGGTTGTTTACTTGGCTTCATGGTTTCTAAGGATGGAATTCGACTCGACCCATGTAAGGTTCAGGCAATCATCGATATGACTCCACCTTCAAATTTGCTTTAGATTCAAAAACTCCAAGGGAAAGTGAACTTTCTAAGGAGATTCATTCCAAATTACACCGAACTTGCTAAAGGTTATACGCGTCTTTTGAAAAAAGAAGTGCCCTTCAAATGGGATTAGGTTGCGCAAACTTCCTTTGATGCTCTAAAGGAATCCCTAATAAAAGCATCATTAATGTACGCTCCTGATTATCAAAAAGACTTTAACCTGTATCTAGCTGTAGCAGATATAACCATCGCAATGGTTTTAGTTCAAGAAGAAAATGGAATCGAACATCCTATCTATTATTTAAGCTGAAACTTAAATGATATAGAAAGAAAATACTCCTACGTTGAAAAGATGGCTCTCATAGCTGTTCAAGCAGTACAAAGATTTCGACACTATATCCTCTTTCGCAAAACTACCCAATGACTTACATTCTGTCGCGTCAATTACTTGGCGGAAAATATTCAAAATGGATAGCTATTTTGCAAGAGTTTGATCTGGAATTCGTAATTTCCAAATCAAATAAATCTCTAGTTTTCGCGGAGTTATTATGCGAATTCCAATCGTCGTCCAACGATTCAACATCCAAACAAAGAATCGTGGATGAATCTTTGTTTCTGATATCGTCAAGCGATCCGTAGTACGGATATATAATCATCTATCTCCAAACCCAAACATATAGGCCTAATACCTCTTGCCTTGAACAAAGACGTACTCGATACCAAGCAAAAGACTACATGATCGTCGGTGATACACTTTACCATCGCGGTATCGATACAGTTCTGCGAAGGTGCCTCACCCATGAGGAGGCCGAAAAAGTCCTAAATGATTGTCATTCAGGCGCGTGTGGGGGGCATCAATCTGGTTATGCTACGGCACAAAATATTTTACGAGTAGGTTACTTTTGGCCAACAATGTTCAAAGATTGCATAACCGCAGTCAGAAGTTGCCATGCTTGTCAAATCTTCGACCGCAAAACCAGAATACCACCCACACCTTTGCAACCAGTAGTTGTTGTTGGGCCATTCGCCAAATGGGGCATAGATTTCATGACATGTAACCCCACCTCGGTCGGGGGGCATGGGTATATCATAGTCGCAGTTGACTATTTTACGAAATGGGCCGAGGCGATGCCTACATTAAACAACAGCGGCGAAACGGCTGCTCTTTTCTTTTTCAATCATGTAGTCTCTAGGTTCGGTGTTCCACAGGTTGTAGTCATAGATCATGGATCGCAATTCCGCAATCACATGATGGTCGAATTGGCTACCAAACTAGGAATGTCCCACGACAGTTCTACTTCGTATTATCTACAAGCTAACGGACAAGTTGAGGCCATCAACAAAGTCCTAAAGCGCATGCTGCAAAGGATGATTGGAGTCCACAAACGGAGTTGGCACCTAATCCTATACTCAGCCTTGTGGGCATACAGAACCTTGGTAAGAAATGTGACCGGGTTTACACCCTTCCAGCTAGTGTATGGCCTGGAAGCCATCTTACCAATTCAATGTGAGATTTCATCTCTCAAGCTCGCAATCGACCTTCTCCCCAGAACTTCAGAGGAAGAGGCTCGTTTCTTGGAACTAATCCAATTGGATGAAACCCGTCGTGATGCCACCTTGGCTAACGAAGCCCATAAGAAATGAGTTAAGACACAGTTTGACAAAAATATCAAACCCCATGTCTTCTTAGAAGGTGACCTGGTCTTGCTTTACGATCAGGAATCCGATAAATTGGGAGTAGGTAAGTTCCAATCTTTGTGGATGGGTCCCTACATTGTTAAATGAGTGTTAGCAAAAGGAGCCTACAAGCTAGTAGATTACGATGGAATTCCACTGGCGTAACCCCGAAACGGGTTGTACCTTAAGCATTACCATGCTTGACTAAGTGTAGTGACCTCTTCATATGCTTTTGTTACATTTTTGTTTTCGTCAAGAGTGATCGTTTTGGTTAAGTGATACGTCTTTTTCATTTGTTGCAGATGTCAAACCTATTGGAATCATTCGTTGGATATGCCGACAGAGCTAGTCGTAGTATGCGGAACCTATCTTCTGTGGCCTGGGCCATTTTTGATCCAAGTGGCAAGTTAGTGAGTTTCAGAGGAGTATGTATTGGTCGATCAATGAACAACATCACTGAGTATAGCGCGTTGATAGAACTTCTCTCTGATGCCATCGCACGTGGCATACACCGAATTTTTGTCAGGCTAGACTCACAACTTGTCATCCTATAACTTACTGGCATATATTCTGTTCGGAATCCAACTATCTATCATATGTTCCTAAGGGTCAGGATTTTGGAAAGGCAGTTTGATTCTATTCAATATCAACACATTTCCAGAAACTTAAACACATTAACTGATTCATTAGCAAATTATGTGTTAGATAGACATTTGCAGCATTTATAAAAGAAAGCATTTCAATCAACATTTGCATCAGGATCATATAACTTAACCAAAATAAAGCTCCAAAAATCAAAAATATATATAACTGTTTATAGTTTATCAAAGATGTTCTATGTCCAAGACAAAATCGGTCACATGACCCAAAAACTCAAAAATGCAGAAAAGCACCCTAGACTAATGGTGCTGGTGATAAAAAGTCACCGCCTGTGCGATCATACATAAGAGCCTAGTCCATTGACTCGGCACGCCAATAGTATGGTGCTGTAATCTTAGAGGTAACTCGTTGGTCCTCACATCCTGGAGACCAAGGGTGAGACCCTCAATATGATCCTACAATACTGCAAGGGTCTCGGCTACGTCTAGATCGCAAAGGACAGCCCTCCCTACAACCTCTCCTACTGGAATGGCAGCTGCTACCCTCGGGCGCACTGCTGGTCGCACGGGTCCAATATATGCATAGATATATGAGTTTGATTAGTATTAATAGCATTTAAAAGACATAAGAACATTATAAAAACAATAAATAGGGATATCATCAAAAAATTTACCTATAACACCCCACTGCTCACCGGCCGGCAGCGCCAAATCTGGGTCACCCCGGAAATCCATCCCAGCATATGGATACTCAGCAAAGACGATCTCTTTATGGTCGAACCACTCAAAGAAGGCATCAGAGAATGAAATATGTGACTGACCAGCATGTCTGGCCATAAGATCGACCCATATCTACATCCGTGGTTCCGTTGGTACTGATGGTCCGAGTGAAATGTACTGTGGCTGCATCAGTGGGATCTTCTCCAAGGAAAAGCCAGTGAGAATAGAACCATAACCAAAGTTCTTAGATCTTCCATTCTTCACCTTGGTAAGCTGTTCTTTTATAACCGCAATTAATGCATCACACCAGTTGAATACCTTTGGTTTAAGGCATTCCAGAGCATACTGCATATAAGACCTGTTGTCCAAATGAAGAGCCGTGCTACCAGCCAATCTAGAAAAGGTGAATAAGATAGTCCTCAAGGACCGGTCAGTGACATCATGAATACTGATCTTGCCGTCCCTGCTCGGCTGAAATCCATCTCTACAGAATCGGCGAATATAATCCCTCACAGATTCACCTCCACGGGCGGATCCTGATAGTGAGACAGGGGCACCACACCTCGATAAACCAGTCAAGAAGTAGATATCCTCAACTGTCAAAGGGATGGATTTACCTTGAATCTGGAACACTTGGTTGGTAGGATCCCATGCATCGAGAAAATATTGCAACAAATTGATTTGTTGCCTCATGCTGGATATGCGGAAGAATTTGAGCAAACCACAGTTCCGCAAAGCAGTCACCGTACCCGGATCATGTAAAGAAACCATGTCCTCTTCTTCATGCTCATGTTCATGCCATGTAATGACCATCTTGATCCAATGAATCTCTGAAAAACAAACAAGAGAAGAATTAGGATCCTGATTTCGGAAAAAACAGGCAAAAATTTCCATGAAAAACAATGCATAAACTTTCCCTTTTGCGCCCATCGCACCCTAGCTGTGTACTGGGTGAGATGCATCCTAGCTGGCCAATGGCCAGCTCAGTATGCATCGCACCTTTCGATATACATTGGGTGCGATGGGGAGAGAACGAATTGTTCAAACCCCAAAGGCCCAGAAGAACAGGAAAGCATGCTCAAAATCAGAAAAGGAAAGAATGCAATTGAAGAGCTCAGGGTTAGCTCCTACCTGGTCCAGATGGCGCCAAAAATAGTCCACAGAATCTCTCGGAATCAACTGGTGAAAATCAAAGGGGAAAACTCCTCTAGAGCTCCAAGAATCCCAAATTTGAATGAAATGGTAAAAATGAGAGGTAAAAAATATTTTTATGTTACTATTCACATAGTTCGAGTAAAATATGGTTGTTTAACTCATTTTTCAAGAATGTATTCACATTTCTAATCAATTTGATGGAGTAATTGAACAGGTAGCATGACCGTCAAAAGAACATAGTGTTAATGGTGAAATCAACGTCTCTGACTATTATCGCGAGCAGTTTTACGCAAATTTCAAGCTTGTTAAAAAATAAACCTTGCCATGAGCAGTTTTACTCGAAGTTCAAGCTCGTCAAAAAATAAACCTAGCAATGAGGAAGTGTTTCCATATAGTTCAAGCTCATTAAAAAATGAACCCCACCCCCGGTAAATAACCATTTTGATCGCATGACTATCGGCTTTTGAACCTTGGTCGTGTTCTTACCATCATCTCCACTCTTTTTTAGCCGGTCATATGCCTCCATTTGATTGTTTACCCTTTTGAGGAACAACTGCGATGAGTGATTCTATTAGCCACCCTCTTTCCACTACCGTGATTGAAAAGCTCCAAACCTTACCTGGAACTAGTTGCTATCCAAAAACATCACTCGTTCCTCGAAAGCGAGTCTCCTTTAAGCTCTTTTCATCTGACTCGTAAAATATGAAAATATTGCCGACCAATTGGCCTCTCCAGCTCGTTAAAGCGACCGGAAGTGCCATCCCTCCTCTAGATTTTAATCTTTTTGGACCTGAGGCTTTACTACACAAAAAGATCGAGTGCTTGTCTTGTTCGGCTCGTTAAAACTATCGAAAAGTCATCCCTTTCGCATTATTTTACACTTTTTCGGACTTAAGGGATTACATTACAAAAAATGACCATTGGAGTTGCCTTTACGTCCCTTTTTAGACTCTCTAAAATTGAAAAGGACAGAGTTATCTTTGTCTTTAAACTCGTTAAAACAATAGCGACAAACTTGTCCATGCAGACAAGAGTGAGTTTCATTGTCACTAGGCTCGTTAAAACATAGTGATGGGTTTTCCCGAAGGGAGAATTATAGAACAAGAATATGTTATACTCCTCAATCTTGACAAAAATAAAGAGGTACTGGTCAGCAATGACTGGGGAAAAAGGGAAGAAAACTTGAATAGCTTCATTGGTAGCAGGTCACTCTTGAACATGACACTTTCACTCTGTCACCATGATTGAGTCGGGTTGTGTTATTCTATTCACCAGTCACATCACCATTGGTCCACCATACCATCCACTTTGGGGTTAATGCTACCAATCCATCTCAGTGTCACCGATATGTTCAAGAGAAGTCACTCAGAGAATTCACCAACCTAGCTAACATCTCATTCGCTGCAATGCCTTCACTCTCCATTTTTCATGACCGCCACCCTGAACTTTGTATCATTAGATCGTTTTCACCTCCACAAAATCATTTGCTTCATTCCGTGTCATAGATGTGGGATTCATTAAGGCCCTCCTACAATGGTCACTTCTTGTCGAATCAGCTCATTATCCAAGAAGTTGACTTAGGGACAACCATTTCAGTACTTTGAAGCTTGCATGCATCAATGGCAAGTTTCTCACTTTCGGCGACAAGTTTACATCAATGGCCTTCGACCGAAAGATTTTACATCGCGTTCGACATCAGCTCATGTATTCACACCACGTGAATTATACTGCAGTACCTTGAGGGTCATCATCATTATCGGTGATTCCTCTCGCACCTGTTAACGACTTACATCATTGGCTGGTAATTAGGCGATGTCTTTCCATGTTCGACATCAGGACATCTTTTCACATGGATCAACTTGTACTTCGGGCAAAGATTGAACGAGTTTGAAGACCCCAGATCTAGTTTCATCCATCCGAGCTGCGATATATTCAGGAAAATAAAGACATCAAATGTACATCAATGCTGCATAGATAATCATCCAAACTAAAGGACGATGGCTCTACCAGAATCATCAGTGTGCCACACAGACAATTGTTTGTCTTATGAACATGAATATGAATTTATAAAGCTGAGCATGGGAATGCCCACCTCAGCTAGATCATGAAAATATTGTGAAGATAATGTATTGTATTGTATCTTATTACAGGTCACCTTCCAATTCGAAAAACCTCGGATCCTCATTATAAAGCATTTCACCCGACATCAAAAGGATTTACGACCTCATGCTTTAGGGGGCAACTATTATAGACATATTTGGGCACTGCAACCCCAATCACATATGTCCATAAACCAAGGGCTTCTAAACCACTAAAAGTGTTTTTTCATACCCTAAAGGAACAAGGTCAGCTGATTACATCATCTCCCAGAAGTTCTCCATGAAAAACTACTCAGAACTAGTCAAAATAGGACCATACAAACTGCTCTATGCATAGGGTGTGATGCATCTCACCTATTACACACGGGCGGTGCGATGCATACTAGAAAGCCCTTCTGTAGGGTGCGATGAGCGAGAGCAGACAAATGGCAGAAGCAGTGCGCTAGGTGGAAACCCAGAGAATCTTCTAGAAACTGCTCATATGACACTTTCCTCTCTGAATTCGCCCAGGGATGAGAAAGAGATCTGAAATATCCAAGTGGAACCAAGAACTATCAGTGAAATGACACTATTCAAAATCCCAGAAACTGACTCACTCTCCTGAAAACTTCCATATATGGATCCCTCATCCAAGAGATCTAGGGGCTGGAATTTTGTAATTTGCAAGGAAGTGTTGTTGGTTTCTCTTTGAAGACATTGTTGGGTGATCTTGCTTTGTATGAGGTGAAGAGGGCTTTCATGCTAGGAGGATGATTCTGGATCAGACAGCCTGGATGTAATCCTCTCTTATACTACTTCTATCAATAAAGCTATTTGAGTTTTCCTCCATGTGCTTGTATATCTCTAAATCTTGTGTATGTATGCATTCATATGGTTAATGTACATATGATCCTACATTATTTATGGTTATAGATCTCTATGCTTTGATGGTATTTTGCTGCCTTGGCTCTACAGGTTTTCTTTGAAGCGGGACAAGTGAGAAAGGAGTGGTGAAAGCTCTATCAAAGGAGAGAGGAAACAAGCAAGGAGACTAGCGAAAGACTGAGGTTGGTGCTCTCTGCTTCTCTCTCATCCATCTCTCATAAAGGAAAACACAAGTAACTTTAATCTGTTTGTTTCTAAGTTAGCTACCCGTCTTAGTGGGACTAGCAGCTCTGAGTGGACACTAGTTTTCCCGATAACACCATGGATACAAAAAGGATATGTAGGCACAATTGATGTTGTCTCAAGAAATTATGAAAAATATTCCTCAAATTTCATCCATTCTAGTTTCTCCTTCACTGAATCCTTGTCTACCTTCACTCCTCCACAAGCCTAATCTCAGGTGTTCTGCTTATATATTACTTTCTACTGATCTCTGATTTCCATATTTAAAAAATGTTTAGTATTTACATATCCAATGCATTATAGATTTCATAATGATGTATTTTACAAGTTTAATATTCTAATTTTAAATTTCCTTTTGATATGATTTTCCAATTATAAGCATGAAAAAAGTAATGGAAACATATTTGATTTAGAAGCAATGGAGAAAATACTATCATTCTTAGATTTTTCCAACTTTCCAAGACCTTCAAATTGTTCCATACACTTGGAGGTATAATATTAATATCCTTCACTAGAGAATAGAGGCATGCACAAGAAATAAGAGACATCACAATCTGTGTAAATGGTCCATCTCTTATTGAACTAGAAAATAGATTTGGTAGTATAGTATCAGTAGAACTCAAAAATTAATGCAACTTATGATGTTCAACAAATGGTATGACTCTCGATAACAATTCAATTTCTTCCCTTCTTAAGGTCATTGATGGCTCACAAGTTCCTAAGGATGTTATTTTCCCCATGTGTTCGCAACCAGAGTGGAATCAAGACCATGCTAACTTACTTTCTTGATATCCATTCCCAAGCTACCATTTCCCTTGAAATTCCTTATATGGATAAAGTTGTAAACTTGCCAAGTTCCTCATGTTTAACAACTCTACCTAGATGCTGAAGGGAAATACCTCTTTTCTCTAGTTTAGAATGCTCAAGCATTGTACAAAATAACTCAACCAAAGAAGAAGATGCAGAACTTGAAAAATCCAAAGATTCCCTTTCAAACAACTTCAATAACCATTTTCCTATCTACAAATGCCATGTAACTCTTGGTGCATGGCAACAAACATACTTTAGTGCAGAACAGATAGAGCTCAAAATAGCATCCAAACTAAATGAAGGTGGCAAGGAAAAAATATAGTCAAGCATCACAACAGCCACTTGCCAACAATGATTCTTTTCTAAGGTAAAAACAACTTGAGCAAGACCTTCAAGTGAATGTTTCCAAACAATTGAACATTGCTCACTTTTAGAGACAAATGAATAAGCTTCATCTCTTGTAGCCACTTTTCTTGAATGAAAAGACTTGTATCTGCACACCATGGATCTTGAGTGAACATTGCTCACTTTCAGAGACAAATGAATAAGCTTCATCTCTTGTAGCCACTTTTCTTGAATGAAAAGACTTGTATATGCACACCATGGATCCTGAGTGAACATTGCTCACTTTCAGAGACAAATGAATAAGCTTCATCTCTTGTAGCCACTTTGCTTGAATGAAAAGACTTGTATTTGCACACCATGGATCCTGAGTAAAGCAAACAAGCTACTACAGTTTGAGACAATTTACTAACCATTTAAGGATGAAATTTCCAACAAACCTCAAGTGTTGGACTTTGTGTAAAAATCAGTGCCTGCAAATATTTTGTGAATTCTTCCATATCAGAAATACATGAAAAGTACTTTAAAGTACTACTGACACCTTGGTTAGCTCCACATCCATTAATCCCATCTTCAACTACATCAGCATGATCCTTGATTTGTGAATAATCTCCTAGCTGGCATCTGTCTTCTTGTCTATCAACATCACATGGATCAAATTTTTTCTCTTCTCTCTTAGAAGTTTCCAATGGCACCATATGGTCACTACAAATAAATGCAGATGAATATTTCTTAAAATATGAAGGATGTTCATTCACCAATAAAATACCTAGCTCTCTTAAAATGTCTTGGGCCAGACAACTACAGACCACAAAGACCTTCTGAAATGCACAAAGATAGTTGTAGTAAGTTGTTGTTGCCTGGAAGCTAGTAAAATTAGCCCAACATAATAGTGATTGCATAAGTTCTCTCCTCATAATAGACAAGTCAGAAAGTAGATATCGAGCAAGAAAAATCAACAGTGCACCTTGTGGAATGTTATTGTTCTTATGCTCAAGACCTGATTTCAGCTCATTTATAAGAGCATCAATGCATAAAGATTCAAAAATCATGATAGAGAGGTCATCCTCTAATAAATGCTCTAAAGCAGTTGTTGTTCCAACAACATGAGAAATCAAAGGCTTTAAAGTGGTTAATACATAATCCAATAAAGGCACATCACAATAGGTAATGCTACACAAAGACAACAACAACTAAATCACCCATGGTATCTCAGGCATAATAGCTTCCATATGTCCCACAATGATTACTTCTAGTATCCGCAATATGATGCACTTCACATTAGAAGCTACAACACCTTTTAGCACACCACAACTAGCATCAGTCATTACATTTTGATCTCTATCTACATCCAAGAATGGGTTGGAACACAACTCTGAAAACCAACTAAGTATATCTGGAATAGAACTAGGTGGAACTGCTTTTAAATGGGAGCAGACAACCTCTAGCATCACTTCTACATATGTGAAAAACTGATTTCTTAAGTTTGGAAAGATCATGTCTAGCTCAGGGTAAAGAGCATGGACAAAGCCATCAGTATCCACTTGATCTAAATGATCACTTTTCTTAACAAATTTCTCATATTTATGTTTGATGGATTCCAAAATGGAGGCCTCTTGTAATTCTTCATTCCCTTTCCCTTTATATCTTTTCACATATGTGAGTTCATTAGAGAAAATAAACAGTAAACTTGTCATTTGCTGCATATCTTGGGCAAGGAGGAGCCCTCTCTTCTGGTGTTCCTTCGCATAGCGAGCCAATGCCATCCAACCTATGTATCTAACCAAAGGAAATGAAGAGGTTGAGAATTTTAATATTATTTCCATCCATGAGGAGGCAGGAATCAGGTTCCTATACTGGAAGCCCTCTTTCCTACCACACTCATCATCCTCCTCCATGATGCCACTAACACTAGATGCAAAAAATATTCTTTGAAAAGTGTCCACTATCGCCTAACTCCATGTATTTTTCCAGGTTCTATTGGATGACTAAACTCATTTTTTTGTTAATGAAGAGAGAAAAGAAATGTATTGAGACACTCTGCAGCCTGCAAAATCACATCAACAACATTCTCTGGAGGACAAGACAACTGAGTAGCCAAATAAAGGAAAAAAAATAAGATTGTGTAGAAGAACTTCATACATGTTATGATGTTCCCTCTATAACTACCGAATCAGAAAAACACAGAGTAGACCTTGATGCTGGCGTACAAGTGTAACAACATCCACAGAATCTGCATTATCAAGAAAAATTCTAAAACCATTTGGCCTTTCTTCAAAATCACAACTTACTTCTTTCTCATCATATGATCCCTCATTTAAAATACTAGACTGCACTTGTCCCATTCTGTTTCTTGCATAAGAATTTCAATTCCATTTCTATCTCTATTTTCTTCAAGATTACCTATCATTTCCACTTATGACTGTATATTACTTGAAAATAGCTCATCAACCATCATCCTACCCATGTGAGAATATTTGGAGTTTATACTAGCACTTTTGTTCGTGTGATGGTCGTTGTCACTGGAGTTCATCATGAAATATGGATTCAGGTGGTATTCTATTGCCAAAAGAAGTGCATCAATTGTAGCTTCATGACTCTCGAAGTTCATCTTAGACTTTTGTTGCAATTCCTCTACAAAATTTCTAAACTCCGAGGCCCACAATTCATGGTCCTGATGATGAACCACACTTGTTGGTTTGAAATGCATTGAGCAAAAATATCTCTTCTGTGATTTCTACCAAAAGACTTTTCTTAATTCATTATGGATCATAGAAGCTTGAATTAAAAAATTCACAAGTTGTAAATACTTTGTTTTCAAGTCAAGGTTTTCATCTGCACCTACATCGACTATGCTTTTTGACCTACTCTCTTTTTGCTTAAGATGCTTTCCACTAACCTTCACATTAACATGAACAAAGATTTGAGTGTTAGGAAGGTTTCCCTCAAAAACAGTTGAGAAATTACAAAGTGTTATGTTTTTAAACTTAGGAGGAGAAAAAATAAGACTACCATGTTCAGTCACATCAGTCTTTGAATTTCCATCCACCATTTCAAATTTTCCATCACCATCTTCCTCAACGACATTGAGTTTACCTATTATTGTTGGATGTTGATAAGATGAAATAGGTGTGAAGGATGATGCTTTATTCTCTGGACCTTTACTTATCAAACTCTTGCAAAGATAATGTTATGTCCCTATACTACTAGTGTAACCCCTTATTGTTATTAGTGCAACAACCTTATTGTATTATTGTGCCCATATAGTCCCCATGTTGTTATTATTGTGCCACATAGGAACCCACTATTGTTATTGTTGTGCCCCTACAATATTATTGTTATGTATGCTCTGATTGTATTGGGACCCCTTAGACTCCTATATATAGAAAGGAGGTCTTGTCATTTGTATCATCCAAGAATTGTTCATTTATGTAATGCAAACTAGGTTTCCCCCTCAAAGAGGCTTATTTTGAAGTCGTTGATCTTGTCGTTGATCTATCTTTTCTTCTATTTTGTGAGCTGGTTGCATAAAATTTGGTATAAGAGCTTTGGATTCTAGAGTTTTGCTGCTCCAAACAGGTCATCGTGAAATTTTCGCTCTAACGTTTTCTCTACAAAGTTTCAGAAGCTAAAAACAAAACCCATTTGAGACAAAATCGTTCTAATCCTTGAATCCAAATATCATATCTTCTGTGGCTATATTATCGGAGATATGAGTTGAGGAAGTTAGGGTTTTTGCAAGCTCCAAAATTCCATCTCAAGGAGATCATCTTGGAATTTTCGCTATACCATTTTTTCTACAAAAGTTCAGACACTGGAATTAAAACCCATTTGAGCCAAAATATTGATGAATCTCGGGCCCAAATTTCTAATATTTATTCTCTATATTATCTGAGATATGGTCCAAGACATTTGGGGTTTTTGCAAGCTCCCAAATTAAATCCCAAAAAGGGGATGTTGGGAAAATCGCCATAAATTTCTCTTTGAGCATCAGATTGAAATGTCATAAGAAGTTATAGAAAGAGGATGGACTGTAGTTTTGCGTTTATCATTTTCAGTCTCAACAGCAAAAAAAATGACACATGGCACATCATACAAGTTCGCTTTACTGAACTAGTCTATAATCAAGTCATCGAGAGAGATTTGGCATAACGTTTTCCTGAAGAATACAATCTTTATCAGGCCTATGAGGTGGGAAAGAGGATTTAATGGGCTACAATAGGACAAAATGTCAGACCTTGGAGATATGAAATTATAGAGATATAAGAGATTCAATATCAAGCTCCTAAAAGCAAGAAAAAGAATGACTCAAATCAAGAAAATAGAAACACCTAGTAGGAAAAATTGGAGGGATGATTTGAAGAATGTGATCAAAGATATGATAAATAAGGTAAAAGATAAGATAAAGAAGGTTTGAAGGAAGGTGGAACAAAGTCCCCACAAGAAATACTTCCTAATGGTGAAAAGGTAGTAGAAACTCATGATGAGAACAAAAGTAATGTTAATCATGATTTCGTAGAATCTAACGTTGGATTGAAGACTCACCATGTTCCAAAGAATGATATGAGGAAGTTTGATGGAAAGTATCCCGTAACATGGATACTATAGATGGAGCAATATTTTGATCTACACGATGTGCAACCACCACAAAAGGTACGTATTGCATCTTTAGATTTAGAATCGAATCAGTTTGTATGGTATGGAGGGTTTTGTTCTCATAAACTACTTGTCACTTGGTCAATTTTCACGAAGGAAATGATAGCACATTATGAGGCTGCAAAGAGAAACAACTTCTTTAGCCAATTGATAAATCTCAAACAAAAGGGTTAAATGCTAGAGCACATCAAGGACTTCCAAAAATTGAATATAAGGGTAAACGATATTCCAAAGAAGCGTAGGATTGAAGTCTTCATAGGGAATTTAAAGGATAAAATCCAACATGAGGTTCGCCTTTGGGAACTTGATTCATTAGAGAAGGCATATAGTTTGGAAAGAAAAATTGAAAGAGAAATTATGGCAATAAGGAAGCCTACCACTCATAATTATAAAGATGGAAGTGTTGTTGCTCCTAGCCTTCCACCACCTACAAGGTTGATACCACAACAATTGGAAGAAAACAAAGCAAAAGGTCTTTATTACAATTGTGAAAGAAAATACACTAAAGGTTATAAGTGTGCTGAGAATAAATTATTTTACATAGATGGGGAAGAGGAGCAATAAAAGGAACAAGAAATGTCAAAAGAAGAGGATATACACCAGGAACCAATCCCAGAGAAAGAAGAAATGAATTTGACCATATCTTGTAATGCATTGGCAGGAATTACCACTCCTCGAACTCTCAAGATAGAAGGGCATATCAAGAAGAAAAAAGTAATAGTGTTGATTGATTTGAGTAGTACCCATAATTTTATTCATTGTAAAATAGCCAAGGAATTGAATTGCTTCCTATATCCAGCACCAGAGCGTGAAGTAATGGTTGAAAATGGAGGAACCATAAATTGCTCTGGAAAATGCCATAATATCAAGCTATCCATGGGAGAATATGTCTTGAATAGTCCAATGCTTTCCATTCCAATGGGTGGTGCTGAAGTTGTACTAGAAGTTCAATGGCTATAATCTTTGGGTACGATAGCTTTTAATTTTCAAGATCTTGTCTTGAAATTTTTTTGGGAAGGAAAGGAAGTTGAATTAAGGGGCATCACAGGGAAACCAGGAAAGATAATTATCTCTAACAACATGAAAAATCTTCTAAATAAAGAACAATGGGGCGTAATTGCAAAATTATGTTCACTAGAGGTTCCCACATTGAAATCATCTATTTCTCTAGATCTCCAAAAAAATTTGGACAATCATTCCAAGGTATTTGAGACTCCCAGAGGCCTCCCACCTGTTCGTGATCATGATCATGCTATTCATTTGATTCCAGGAAGTGTTCTCCCAAACATCAGGCCTTACAAATATCCATATGCCCAAAAGAGTGAAATTGAACATATGGTTGCAGAAATGTAAGAGGTTGGTATAATTCAACCTAGTCAAAGTTTTTTTCTCTATTCCAGTGGTATTGGTACACAAGAAGAATGGATCATGGTGCATGTGTTTGGATTATAGGGAGCTCAACAAGCTTACTATTAAAGATAAATTTCCCATTCCTGTCATTGATGAATTATTGGATGAATCACATGCAGAAATTTACTTCACCAAGTTGGATCTTCATTCAGGATATCATCAAATTAGAATGAAGACTGAAGACATTCCAAAAGTAGCATTTAGAACTCATGAGGGTAATTATGAATTTTTGGTCATGCCTTTTGGCCTTACCAATGCACCTTCTACATTTCAAGGTTTGATGAATTCCATTTTCAAACCCTTCCTTAGAAAATTTGTGTTAGTAGTTTTTGATGATATACTAATCTACAACAAGTCTTGGAAGGATCATGTTCAACAAGTTGACAGGGTGCTCAAACTATTGGAGGAGAAACAATTATATGGAAAAAGCTCCAAATGTTTCTTTGGAGTACAAGACGTGGAATATTTGGGTCATATTGTATCTCATGAAGGTGTTAAGGTAGACCCTAGCAAAATTAAAGCCATTAATGAATGGAAAATTCCCACATCCATAAAGCATCTGCAAGGATTTCTTGGGTTCAAAGGGTATTATCACAAGTTTGTTAAGAATTATGGGAGAATAGTAGCACCTCTAACAACATTACTAAATAAAGATGCATTTTATTGGACTCCAAAAGAAACAAAGGCCTTTGAACATCTTAAAGATGCAATGTTCTAAGCACCAGTCTTAGCTACACCAAACTTCACAAAAACCTTTATTTTTTAATGTGATGCCTCAGTAAATGGAATCGATGTTGTTTTAATGCAAGAAGAAAGACCCATCGTTTTCAAAAGTTGTCTAATCAAAGGAAAGTATTTACACAAAGCTATTTATGAGAAGGAAATGTTGGCAATAATACATGCACTTAAGAAATGGCGACCTTACCTAATGGGAAGACACTTCAAGGTAAAAACAGATCATGATAGTCTTAAAAACTTTTTAGAACAAAGGTTATCTTCAGAAGAATAGCAAAAATGGGTCAGAAAGATGTTGGGTTATGACTTTGAAATCATCTACAAAAAATGGAAGAAAAATGTTGTTACAGATGCACTCTCAAGAAAGGATGAGGATGTGGAAGCATTGTTTTGTACCATTTCTATTATCCAACCATATTAGACAAACGAAGCAAGGGATGAATGCAAGAATGATGAAGAAGCGTGGCCACTCATTCAAAAGTTGCAGAAGATCCCAGTTCAAATAATATTTCCATAACTTGACGAGGAAGGAAAAATCATATTGGAACCTGAAGCAGGAAATCGACAGTTACGAAATCGATCAATTTCAGAGTATCTCATCAAGTGGAAGAACTTACCCACTGAGGATTCCACATGGGGGGGTGAGAATTTTATACAAAAGCATCCAAAACTACTCAAGCGTTGAGGACGATACTTTTTGAAGGAGAGGGGCATGCTAGGTCCCTATACTACTAGTGTAAACCCTTATTGTTATTAATGCAACCCCATTATTGTATTATTGTCCATGTTGTTGAAGATGATGATGATGGTGGTTAACGTCCACTGAGACCAAATTGGTCTATCGGACCTATAATTTTATTTCTTAGTTTCTAATTGTCTGGCTCCTCGTCATTCTTGGCAAGATTGGTGCTATAGCTTTCTTTTTTTTCTCTATGGTCTTCCAACTTTCTTTATCTTGCATCTCCTTCATCTCTTCTGGTTCCTGGGACATTGGTGTCTTAGCTTCGTGATCTATTGTGTTCATCCTTTTGAAGATAGTCGGAGAAGAAGTTTGGTCTAGGAGATATGCTTTGCTGTTAAATGAAGTTTTATTTTGTGCAGTTTTCGAACCCTCATAATTGTTGATGCTTGAGGGGTTGTCGAGTTCACTCTTTTGTTGTTGGACGGGGCTTCCCCCCTGCTTGTATTAAGAGTTGTTTCTTTCTTGCGTGATTTCTTGTGATTCAAAGTTTTCTCGAGAGTATTCTTCTTTGATGACAGTGCAATTTTCTTTTTGTGCTCCTTCCCACCATGTAGATCTATGGTGATTTTTTCTAGCAGAATTTTTCTGGGAGGCTTTTGGGTAATTTTTAGCTAGATGGCCTATCTCAAAGTAGGATCGACATCTGAAGAGAACACTTTCATAATCGAGTTTCTGGTTCCACACATATTCTTTACTGGTTAGGTCTATTTTAGCTGGGAATCTGGCGCTGATGTCCATTTCCACATAGATGTGTGCATAGGTGCTTCTGGTATATTCCTCTGTTTCTGGGCACCTGCAGTAAAAATTCCCAATTGCATTTCCAATGGCTTTTAGCGAAGAGAAATTCCAGAGATGCAAGGGTAGGTTTGGCAATCTCACCCAAACGGGTGCTGAGGTTATGACTATTGTTAAGGGATTGAATGATGGGTTCCATGGCCTCATGAATAGGCCTGATTTTTCCCAAAACCAAGGGTGGGAATCTAGAATACATTGTCTACTTTCAGGATTTTCAAAATCTACTATAAAGAAACCCCTACATAGGGGTAGATATTAATTACATTAGGAATTAGAGGCTTTCATACCTCCGAGATCCAACTATGGAGAGTTGTCAACTGCAGCCAAAAACCATTGAATGGCAGATTAGGGCACTTTCAGATAACTTCAAAGCCTCATCGAGTGAGGCCTAGACCACCTGGACAGTGGGATTTGGGGCTTCACTGACGATATGGGTAGGAGCTGGCCCCCCAGAGGTGGACGAAACTGAGCCAACAACTATTTTCGTGAAGCTGGGAGCCATCTGAAGAATGCTCTCCTACTGAGTATAAAAGATTGCTGAAGAGAAGCCACAGAAGATTTTCGAAGAGAAGTGAAGAGCTATAGATCTATAAACCACGGTAAAGAGAATAGTTGTAGATCTAAGGCCTAATCGATGAGAAGAGAAGTGAAGATCCGTAGATCTACGACAGCCCCAAGATCTTATTGTGTCCCATAGAAGCCCACTATTGTTATTTTTGTGCCCTTACAATATTATTTTTATGTAGGATCTAATTGTATTGGGACCCCTTAGACTCCTATATATAGAAAGGATGTCATGTCATTTGTATCATCCAAGAATTGTTCATTTGTGTAATGTAAAGGAGGTTTCCCCCTCGAAGAGGCTTATTTTGAAGTCATTTATCTATCTTTTCTTCTATTTTGTGAGCTAGTTGCATAACAGATAAATTCTAGAAGGAAATGGAACATGAGAGGCCAAAATGGAGAGAAGCACATAACATGATCAAAATTTTAAAACCCAAGTGGTCAATTCTTAGAACAACTATAGTATTCAAATTTTGGACTGAGCATAAAAATGTCATCAAAACAAGAAAACCTATACAAACCTATACACATACATTAGATTTACAAACTACGATTATTATCAAAATTCAAGATGATTATTAGCAAAACTCAACAAACCTATACACGTACATTAGATTTACAAACTATGAGTATTATCAAAATTTTCTCACCATAAAATATAAAATAAGTTTTTCAAAAATTATGGGAAGCACTTTTTCTCAAAAGTATGTCATTCAAGCCTACCTCTGCCCATGGTAACAATTATATTTGTGCAATATTTGTGATTTTTGAAGTTTCCATGAACAACCAACAAGACCAAAAGGGCAGAAGAATTTCATATTCAACAAAATAGAGGAGAACAAGGCTTCTATGTCTAGAAATAACAACTGAATACCCATGTCCATGAAGCCCCTTCCTTTGTAACATTTGAATACATTGGAGGAACTCCTCCTTTTGTTCCCACCATTGTATAATAGTTGAATGGTCCCACTAGTGACCTGCATTTTCACAAAGTTGAATAAAAAACAACAAAATTTTTATCTAAAAAACAATTATGCTAACCAAAACAAAAAAAAGGATTAAAATATAAAGTTAAATTCCATAAAAATATTATTGAAATGTGTGGAAGTATTGGTTCATTGGTGAGCTCCACAGTACTAATCATTCTATGAAGGGTGTGGCCTTATACCACAGGAATGGCATGAGTTTCATAGGGATAAATTATGGTGAAATGTTAAGTTTAGGTATGTTCTATGCTAGAGCAATTTATTTAAATTTTCATAGTTAGCAATCACATCAGCATTAAGATAAACTGTAGATAGAACATAAATATAAATCGCAGAAGACAAGCCAAGACAAGAGGACACAAGATGTGGCGCAAGCCAGGGACAAACCTCACTATGTGTGGGGAAACCCTTTGATCAAATCTTCTTTTATCTTCAAAGTTCAGCACAGAGAGAGAGTACATTTACAACAGAAGTCAACACTTTGACTTATCTAGATCTAGCATAGATCATTTCGTATAATGATGAAATCAGTTGAAGACATTCTGCTTCAACTGATTCTCCAACGTGACGGCTTCTCCTATTGTAGTGTTGCCTTTCGTCCATTTGCTGCACCTTACCGTGTAGCACCATCATGCATCATCATGCAGCTCATGATCACTATGCTGCCCATGCATCCTATCTATCATGCTGCCCATGATCTGATCTATCATGTTGCCCATTCAACATGTAGCTCCTTGCTAATGTGCATCATCATCATTATGCTGCCCTTGCTAATGTGCATGATTATCATGCTGCCTTTGCTAATGAGACACAGAGTTCTATATCTCAGGATTGTTGTGTGTAACATGGTCCCTTCGTCCACATCTTTAGATCACTATTGTATTACACTATCCAATATGCTTAGAAAAAACTGTTTCTTTCCATAGACAGCCTTGGATTTACCATGCTGTCACCTACAGCTATGTATTACTACGGCTTTACTTTCATGCTGTTCATGACCTGCGTATTTAGGCTACAGGTCTGTGTATTAGGGCTTCCGTTCAATACATCTGGACAGCGTAATAAAGGTCTCCCTTGACTACGTTCAAGGTTGTTCCTTTTAACTACGTGTAAGGGTATTATAAAGACCGTAGACAGGTCCTTAGATAACTGCGGTTGTGTTTATAACTGCGGCTAGGTCTTCATGGAGCAGTGTATTATATTCCTTTATGAACAACGTATTATATTTATTCATAAACAGCGTGGTTCATATATACCTGTCTGTGGCTTTGCTTCATATGCCTTGGCTCTCTTCGGCCCACAGATCTGTGGCTTCTTAACCCCTATAGACTGCGGCTTACTACGGCTGATCTTTGTTCCCCTTTTTGAGACAGCAGCTCCACGCCTTAGCTGTGGTTTCACCTCCTCGTGACTGCGGTTATGACTGCGGCATGTGGTTTGACTACAACATCGTATAAGTAGTAGTTGCTTCCATTGCCAATGTTCAACGTTCATTGTTGTGCGTATAGAAGGTGACAATGTATAGAGTTCATTTGTTGTGCGTAGTATGAACTGCGTTCCTCCCATACCATCGTATGAATATCTGTGTATATTGCTAGGGCTGCGTATAATCAGCGGGATCCCATGACATAGCATCCACAATGTATCCAATATTGAAACTAGCGTATAGCATCCACAATGTATCCAATGTGAACAACGTATATTATGAACAGATGTTTTCATAAACAGCGTATGGACCAACGTACTCTTTTTGTGATTCTCCTTCCAAAAACCCAAGACGTGGAGAGGAGATCACACCAAGAATGAGTGTGTCAATTGACATCAAAACTCTTCTATTTATACTAAAGCGAGGATGATGAATAGACACGTCGGTTGGGCTTCTAGAGCCTACATAATAGTTGGTCGGCTTGATAATAATTTCATAAACAAAATAAATTCATATCTCCATAAATACTTATCAGAATCGGATGATCTTTGGATCAATCCTACACCTCTCGATGAGAGGAATCCAATAAAAATATCAGCTTCCATAAATAAGCCGACCCGCATGGAGTTTGGCCCTAGTTGCTAATTTAACATGAAAGAACAAAAAAAACCACTGAAATCAAGTATAACAATAAAAATGAATACAGATTTCCACTACTCCTGGTTATTTTGAAGAGGGACCATGGAATATAATCATCATTGAATTTAATAGGGTGACCATTAATCTTGACAACCATTGGGATTATAGGTATCCAAGGAGAATTTTCCACCATGGCTATCTAGTTTGTCTGACATGTAGAAGGATCCAAATTCATCTCCTCCAGGCACAAGGTATAGTTTTCCATGCATATTCTTCCTCTGCCATTGAGAGCCATCATAAGAGTAGTCTATCATGCCTTTGCAAAAGAAGCCCTCCACCACTACACAATCATAGGTTGGCACTGCAATGGAAGAAGGTGCCAAGGGAGGTATCCTGTCCTGCATGTAAAACCATAATTCTTCTTCAAAGGGAACTATGAGTGGTGAATTTTTTGAGCAGTACTTGCTTTTATTTAGTGGAGGGAAGCCACCCTTGGTGTTCAGACATTGAATGTAGGACACCCAATATGCAGTCCCAAAGTTTTCATGGAAGTTGGCCTCTACCATAACTTGCTTAGTGCTTGCAGAATTTGAACCAGACTTTGATGTTATCTGGTTTCATGAAGCCAAGAAGAATGATGAGTATTTAGTATCCATGAAAGGAATATATTGTATCAAGAATTTAAACATTTCATACCCTCAACATCAAAAGAGCAATCTAGAACTACGATATGGCTTGTGTTCTTAGACAACTGAATATGTAGCTCTAGTTAGCAATTTATATTTTAAAGAACAAATTCCAATTAAAAATAGAACAATGAATTTTTTTCTGATACAAGAAATGTGTACACAAAAAATTGATACAACAAAAACAAGCCACACATATTCTAAGAACAAAAACCATTTTTTGAAAATACCAAAAAAGATAAATGGTAAAACCACAATGCAAAGAAAAAGGTATGGATTGAAAAAAAAGACATTGCTGCAAGAGTTCATTAAAAAAATTAGCTCGAAACCATAAATGGAGACTGTTGCATGCTAGATTCACCAAGAGGTAGGAATTTTCAAATGGTCCCCATTACATCACAAAATTTCAAATGAAACTCATTGTTTTGAATGGTATTATATCATAACAAAGAATGAAAACTTCCAATGGGGCAATCAATTGATGATGGGAATCATAGAGTTTTCCCAACAGGGTTCCATTATTGTTGTGGTATTCTCAGTTCCTCTTCTGAAAATGAAAGAAGATACAATACATATCTTAATTTTTTTGAGAATCATCTATCCCAAGGATGTGAAGTGAAGGGAGGGTCTTTTCAACTACCTCACTTCATGATTTACTTTGCTCTCGAGGCACCTAAATTTATGAAAAAGTTGGGTTTGGTTTTTCCATTTTCTAATAGGGAAGACTTCATAGAAATGGTGAATTCACCTGTGGCCAACTCTATTTACATTTCAAATATTTTTCACAATTCCTCTGTGGAGGTTAATGAAAAGGGAACTGAAGTTGCAACTGCTACTACAACCTCTGTTTCAATAAGGAACTTCCTGATGGATCATGTTGAGGACTTTATAGCTAACCATCCTTTCATGTTTGTTATCAAGGAAGAGCTAACTAGAGTCATTCTCTTTGTTGGACATATATTGAATCCTTTAAGTAGCTAATCCCAAAGAGTGTTTTTCAAAACTAGAAGTTTTAGATGTAGAGATAAATAGAAATTGATGTATGAATAGTTTTTTTTTCTTACATTTTATCTAATAAATTATAAATGACATGCTCACATTGGTTGTCAACAGTAACCAATATCTTATTGTCCAAGAATGTATCACTAAATAGGTAGTGATCTCCATAATTAATAAGGTCCATGGCTAAGTAGAGGATGTGGAAAATGCACATCACTTGAATTGCAAAATAGGTACTTTCTGGCTGCCATGATTCACTTAGAAATACTATGTTGCTTAGTGTTTGGTAGATAGGGAAAGCTAGATTTTGGAAAAAGAACTCAGGATTTTGGGAAGTATCCAAAGAAAAACTCAAACTCACATTAACATGGCATATTGAGCATATACGAGGTTAATCACTAAAATAAATTCTATTTGTTCAGTCAAAATGGCATTTTTAGCTTGCAATGCACTCCTCAATGAAACCTATGATGAATTGTGCCTCTTGGATAGGAATTCTTTGACCCTGACATTCTCTTATGGGATATCATGCTTTTCACATGGAAGTAAGGCTACCACCCTCCCAAACAATTTTCTCCTTTCCTGTCTTACTTCATCAAGACTGTCTCCCATCTTGGTTTTCTCTCCAAGGAGATTCACTCCTGCTAATTTCTTTTGAGAAGGTTACTACCATATGATTATATTTACGACAAGTTTTGCATCTGAATACTACATTTTCAAGATCCAAATTTTCTTGCAATTTACTGACACTAATATATTATCATTACTTTTGGTCTATTTGTACTTTAGCTTGGGCACAGGTACCCTTTATTTTTACAATATTTCTACCTTTATATTGGCAAAATGAAAACACAAAATATCTAGTTGGGTCACATGAAAGTGATTGATCATACAAAATGCAATTTCTTGCACCACTAAAAACCACATTGTATATCCAAATGTATAAGCAAGGGTTGCTTCATCCAAAATGCAATTGCTTGCACCGCTAAAAACTACATTGTATATCCAAAAGTATAAGCAAGGGTTGTAGTATAAGTAGAAAAAGGACAATAGGATTCATTCCAACTCTTCTTCCAGACCTATAGGAAAATCACATGATGACTGGAGTGATGTCCATACTCTTGATGTTGCAATTTCATTTGGCAGGTGTAAGCCTATGAGAAAAGCAAAGCTATTGGTAAATCTAAGGACTAGTGGTATTAGGTTTTGATGATGCCAATAATGATAGCCTCCCATTGCCATAAATATGGAATGATATGTTTCAAGTGGACTATCTACATATTACACTACATCATTTGACAAACACAATGAGGCATGTGTTATGTTAATGTTGAAGTTTGATTGATATTTATGAATGTGCTAGAGAGTGAAGAAAATTTTATTAAAAAAATTAATGTTTGAATAGAAAGTGAAATGGAACAAATTATAGAGGAGTAAGTGTGTGTGGGAACTCTGTATGGGCATTGCTATATAACGTTGAATGGATATATGTTTGGCCTTTACTACATGGATTTCATGGACAAACAAAAATGCTACCCAAAACTATCTGAACAATGGTATCACAAATTCTTGCAAGAAGGATGTAGTACTAGTAAATAAAAAACTTGGGTTGCAAACTATAATACCTAGTAACCAAAGAGGGTGAGAGTAGCTTGAATCTCCTCCTAGTGAAGTTTTTCTTTTATGTTCCATAATTTCAATGTTCATCCATTCGTCCATTTTGGTATATTTCCTTGGTGGGAAATGGTGCTGATGAGTCTTATAGTTGATCCAAGTTTTTTTTAGCTTATGCAGAAATTAGTTATATATGTAGTTGACAAAGCTAAACTATTTGTCCCTTATATAGCCTTATGCCTTAACTAAACCTCTAGGTTCTCCCTTAATTAGTTGCTTCCAGAAGAACAACCACTAGATGAGAATCCCTAACATATAGGATACTAAGAACCTGGGATGCAAGGGTGCTAGAAAAGCCAAGGACTTTATTGTGGTCCCTCTCTTTTACTCTATCACTAGATAAATCTGTTGTAAATATGATGCCCATTTCATATGTGGATGTTCTTGAATTTTAGTTTGGTAATTAATAAACTACATAGACCAGTGATCAATATGTAAAATAGTTTCCTTACCAAGGATATAACATTACCATTGTTTGTGTGCTTGAACTAGTAAAGTGTATAAATCTTGTTGCATGTACTGTAATTGAGTTTTTCAAGTGAAAAGAGTATATGAATGGCAAGATACTAGATGTCTTCCTTGCTTAAGAACAACCTAAGGTGTGTTGTGAAGAATCTATCTTCACCTCAAGGTGTTATGTATTAGGAAGTTTAAGCACCAATGCAGAATGTAGTGCTCCATGCATCAATGATAAACTTCTCAATGCTAGCCAAATAAACATGTCATTTGAAAAATGGCCACAAATTAATTGGAAGAGTTTTTTTACAAAGTATACAATCCTATAAATTAAAATCTTCCCTCCCAAACTGAACATAGATTAAAATCTTCCCTCCATGACTAAACATTAGCCAAAAATCCTATAATATTCTAAGTGACTTGGCTTGTTGCAGCTACAATATTGAACAAGAAACAAACACAATTGAATCCCAACCGCTAGTGGGAATTCAAAGGCACTTCTTTGTCATTCCTAGTTTAATAGGCACCATTTGTTAAATGCACCTCCATCATGCATACAATGCACAAAGTAAAGATAAAAAAGAACTAATTTTATTAGAATAACATATAATAAAATGTATTTGTTCATTATTTGATGTGTGGCCTTGCTTGGAAATATTTTTAGAGGTAAAAGATCATGACTTGTTTTTTAGTCCTTTAAAGGAGAAAAATATTTTATGGCTTGTTTCAAAATACATGATTAGTGCAACATGTGTTTTGCATAAACAAAATGGTTAATCATGAAAACAACCTAGAAAACATTTTGGTTAGATTTTTCCCTGCTATAAACTTTGGGATAGGGATTTTAATCTATTGTAATGTTCTACTTCTAAATAATATTTTTGTATTCGATAAGGCATAACTTTTTTAATCTTGTATTAGAACAATTACATTTTTCTTGAGGAGAGTTTCCCTTTTGTTCTTTGTGTTTTGGTGTCAACTAAGGTGGGAGCAAGATGGGAATTAGCAACACTTCAATTGTGGAGAGGCAGGGTATGCTCAGGGGAAAAAAAATTCATGTGGGAACCTCAACTTACCATTTACAAGAGAAGTAAGAGTCCTTAAATAGAGAAGGAATCCTTTCACATTTCTGACACCTTACATAACTCTCTATGATCTATAAGTATACTACATTAATTCTAAAATGGGAATTATACAAGCCTCGTATAACAAACTCTATTCTAAAAGGACAAACTGTTATAAGGGACAAAATATTATTACAATATACGATTACGTACTAGAGTTTAAATATTTACAAAATATGATGAGCACAACTTTCTCCTGCCTACACAACTATCTCTTACCTATCTAGTCTTTGTTATTCAACATTTTCAAATTGAAACTTGATTTTTGTCAAAAGTGCATTACATATATGATTGCAAAAATTTGAGAAATGCATTGTACCCATTTTGGTAGTAACATGGAAGCTGATGTTTTTCAAAGCTTGTGTATGACTGATAGATTGTGTTGCTACAGATCATTTTTGAGCTTTGACTTGAAGCCACCAGCTTCCCAACTCATGCTTCATTCACTTAACCCAACCAATCAATTTATTGATGATATACAATAAATAGGGACACATGATTTTGATTCTTTATTGGGTTGTAATTGCACACCTTATCTATCATTTGGGAAATACCCTCATAACTATGGATGCCTCATAAGATGGATTATATATGTTATGAGGGATTTTTAGCCTTACACAACATATATAATTGTTGTAAAGGGGAATGGACCCCAACAATAGTTATATCCCTATTACAAGGCTTGATGATACTAACGATTGGGTTGACAACCTCGTAACAGAGTTGGGAATGTCCTCATTGTGGGGGGACACTTCAAATCCTATCTATAGCTGCATGTTATCTAGGATAGATGCACCAAGTGCATGCACCACCCTTGCTACGCTACTAAATTTCTAATGAATAAAGAACGTTGTTAAAGTTATGCATAACATTAATACCTTTAATGTTATACCATAGTAGATGAATCCTCTTCTCTCTGACTCAAGCATGCTGATAACAAATTTGTAACACTTACCTGAACATATTCGAGAGTTTTCTTTTCCAAGCACACTCATTATCATTCTCCATTTTGACATTTAGGACTAAAAAACACTCTTCCACTACATTTTTATATATAGATCCTAAATCTTTCAACAATGCATTATTTTCATTGTGCATGTTAACTGGAATTTGGTCAGGTATTTTCCTTTGGTAAGCACATGAGCATTCTAAAACATTTCTAAAATCAATGGAGAATTTACTATTTTCTATTCATTTTCATTTCCTAATGATTGCACTCCGTCCAGATGAGTCTCTTGTAAACCCTTGAATTCCAGCTTAGGAGGATTCTGATTTATGTAAACCAAAGCTTTTGAAACCTCTTTCAATCCAACCATTTTGATGCCTTCTTCAACAACCTCCATAGCATTCTTCGGTGGAATAGATTTATTACTTTCAAGTTTCAACGAAAAATCAACTGGAAATTCCTTGAATTTGAATCTCCAAGACATCATGACAAGCACCTACAAAATAAGCTTCCCTTATTTGGATTTTTCTGATAATCAAACATGCATTTCCTGCATTTCCTCCAGAGAATACTCTCAAGGCTTAACTGATTTTTCTTCTTTACAGGCATACAACAATAATCTTTGAAAATGCACTGTGGCAACTACTTCATCCATGGTATACATAATATGCATTCTTACATCATTCTCACTGGTTTCATCCAGGGACAAATCCAAAACTATTCTCTTTTCCACCAACACATTGTTTTCCACAGTGCTTTTGCAGGGTGAGAAATCCAAAACTATTCTCATTTCCACCAACACATTGTTTTCCACAGTGCTTTTGCAAGGTGAGAAATACAAAACTCATTGTTTTTCCACCAAAGAAACATTTTCTTGTAATTCCTCTGTGTTATGCTTCCTTGCATTATCGATGTAAGTTGCATTACGAATGACTTCAATGTCCACTGGATTTTTTCACATCCAAAAATAACATAAAATATAACACTGAACAAACTTGCTCAGTTACTGCATTCTTACAGTCAACATTGCACCAAAGGAATATCACACTCCTTCACAGAATCCTTACCATCATCTGGGAACACACCACCTAGTGAGACTCACAGTCTCCAATTGTAGATGAAACAAATTCAACACCAATCTTTGAAGTCACCTCTAAAGTCTTGACCTTGAAATTTTCTTTCTCAATCTCTTCATCTTTGTCAGCAAATTTTCCCATCATGCATGGCACATATGACCCTGCTATTGTTGAATCCTTGATCTCCTTTCCAATATTTTCAAGATGATGAAGTTTTCTTCCACCTTGGGTGCTCGGATTCCCTACAATAAAACAACCTAATAAATGTCACATTGGGTTACTCTGCACCACCTACAAGGGTATTAAGTTTTCAGTAAACTATTTTAATTTTCAACTTTTAGCTCAATTCCATATTCAATATATAGGGATAACCATTCATTCATATATATATTTTTCCATTAATTGCAATTTCACTTTGAATTTTAGAATCTAGATATAACCCCAAAAAATAAAATTATATTGCTTAGTACTTTCCAGGTCATTAAGCAAATATTTAAAGCATGTTCTCTATTTAGAACATGTAAAATACAATTTGAACAAAGCATTTTTAGAAAGGCTGGAACGTAACAGAAACATATATGTGCCCCAAAGATGGGCATATCAAACCTGAACTCTAATGCCAATTAACTATGCAACTTCAGGTGACAATGAAAACCAATTTTACAATTACCTGAATCTGAAGTCATGACACATTTCTCATTACATGACTTCTGTCGCCTTCCATCTTGTGATGTTGCTTCAAATGTTGTGCAACCTACATTAACACCAATTTCAGATTCCTGGTTCAAAAGAAAAGATTTGTCATAATTATCACTCTCTATTCTCATGTCAGTTCTAGTTGTTTTAAAACTATGTTCAGATTCCAAGTTCATAAGATCATCTTTAGTAAGACTATTTTTTATTTCTATGTTTGTTTTGGTTACTTCAACATTCTCTCCATATTCTCCATTCAAATCCACAATCTGTTGATTGAGATCATCCTCTATTTCTGTTGTAGTCCCCACTGCTTTACTACTCTCTTCAAATTCCCCACTCATAAGACTAGTCTTCCTAGTGCATGCTAATGACAACAACTTCACCACTCTTTTGAAACTCTACATTTGAATGTTCAGTTTGCTTACAACACCTATCCACTATCTTCATGCTAAACATAGTTATTTGAATTACTTGTTGATAACCATCCCTCACATTTTTTTCCATAGGATATGTTATGTCATTAAATTTATATTGATCGATAGTTTTTGGTGTAAGATGAGTTGATTTCTCAAATTTTCAGGTTCCTCTACCAATGGATAAGTCATATTAATATCTCCATTCTCTGTTGCTATGCTTGTTTTAAATATCTGCATATAGTGTCTACAAACATCAATTGACATTTGCTATTATAATTTCAATATTAATTCATTAAACAATTGTTTAAGATGTGGCTTCTAATCTGTGTTGATCTGTTGAGTGCCCAATAAAAGAAGAATGAAAGATGATTTCCCTCATTATACTTTTAGACTTGATTATGAAACTAAAGACATTGCAAAGCTAAAATTCATTTTCCAACGGAGTTCTACTATGCTTGGGAATTAGCTATTTAGTGATCAAATTATTAATACTTGTAATAGCTCACCTTGTGGAAAGGTAAAGGTTATATTAAAGTAGAAAGTTTTTTAGTCTCTGTGTTTTTCATTCATCACTTTCTCTCAAATTAGCAATGAAATAACACAAAGTGATTCACCTCGTGCACTTACACATGTCACTCCATTGTCTCCAAAGCATGGTGGGGAAAGGGATGTAAAAAACAGGGAACTTGTTGTCATAGGTAGGTCATGAAATAACTCAATAAGGAAAATGGTGAGGCAATCAATGAGAGCACTTGTGCTTGTACAAGAAATTCACAACATTGAGCAATTGCAAGATGAGCTTAATCAAGATGCTAGTCAGGCTTTAGAAGCACTTCAAAAGGAGGTATTATGTCTTCGTTTGGCCCAAGCTGGAATTAATAATGATGCAACTCAAAAAATTTCTAATCTTAAAGTAGAAATAAAGGACATGAATTAAGTGCATTCCACTAGTGTTGCCAAAGATTTGGGGCCTATTGTTAATGTGGATAGGAAGAATATGAACACTAATTTAATGGAAGAAATTAGCATATTGCAATCAATGGGAGACACAACCATTGCTTCTTACGAAGAGTAGATGAAAAATGTACAAAAGTCCATAGACAACCTGATGTTTCCATCTCCTGACCCAAGTCGTCCATCTGATGGGGCATCACCATCACCTTCCAAATCGAAGTCGCAATCATAGAAGAAAACAACCCTACCATTATCTTTGAATAATAGTAGCAACAGGAAACATTTATTAAGATCCCCATGTTCTCCTCAATCATCATCCCATCGACATCTCGATTTTGATAATGAGAATAATCTGCTAAAGAATGTTAATGTTGCTACCACCACACCAACCAAAAGTGAGGATGGTGATGGAGTGTCCTCTAGGGAGGGAACTCCATCCCATCATAGATATAGCTCTATTAATGTTAGGAAAATGAAAAATATGTTCAAAACAACATCAGAGGAAAACATTAAATGCATAACTTATGTTACAGAGCTCAAAGAATGTGTAGCCAAACTTCAGTATCAGAAACAGTTGCTTGTTTGCCAAGTATTTGCTGTCTTACCCAGATTTTGCATAAAATGAATTAATCAATAAATTAATTGTTGTTCTCTTTTCCCATTGCATTTATTCTTCTTTAAGTGCCCTCTAATAATAGGGATTTTTTCTATGTTTGTTAGATAGATTATTTTTTTCATCTTGAATGAATGTTGCTGATTATTATGCACATCTATTTCTTCTTTCTTTAGGTATTGAAATTGGATGCTAATGAGAACACTCACATAGAGGAAGGAGAATACGTGGAAGATGAAGTTGTTGAAGGAAGTGCAGTGAAAATGGATCTTACCACATAGTCCCCCAAGACAAGGTGTTCTTTCTTTGAGAAGCAACAAAAACACATAATTGAGCTTTGGGACTTGTGCCAAGTTTCTAAAATCCATAGAACTCAATTCTATTTTCTATTCAAAGGAGATGAAACTGATGAAATATATATGGAAGTAGAGTTGCACAGATTGACTTGGTTGGAGCTGAATTTTGCTAAATTGGGCAATGCAAGCCTAGAAAATGGGTCCAATGATCTTGTTCTCTCTCTAGCTTCAAGGTCCAAAATTATCAAATGTCAACAATTAGTTTAGTGTTACACTGAAGTTTATTTTTTGAGAATAGGTGGGCCATATTAAGGTATCCAATAATATTAAATAACATTAGCTTGTTTCATGTATTATATAGTGCACATGCTCTGAAGCATGGATGAGAACTCCTTTCCAAGTGCATGCACTCCTGCTTCTCATCCGAAGAGAGGGAGATGTTATTCATAAAATGGGAGATTCCTCTTGAAGGTAAACAATGAAAGCTTCAATTAGTCCAAAAGATCTGGACTAATCCTTACTGCAAGCAACACATTCAAGAAAGTGTTGAAATCGTAGCAAGGCTGGTGGGTTACTATGAACCAGGCCATGTTTCCAAGGAGATGTTTGAACTTTGAGCTTAACTTTGCTCCACCAAGCTACCAAAAGCCTTGGCTATTTGGTTGGAACCCCATTGCAGAGTTGCTTGATCTCTGATTCATTGATTTTCCCTTTGTATTATGTATTATATAGGCTTCCATTTTTAGGTTTATTTTTGGACTGTAATTAAATCCACTCTTAATTAGATGTTGCAGGCCTTCACCTTCTAATGAAACCAAATTTTGTGTATCGATAGATGTAAGGCTTTGATTTGAGATTGTTCCTCGGAAATATAACCATCTTAGAGGATTGATACAAGAGTACATTTACTAGTTGTATGTGAGGGCTTGGAAAATATAAGCAGGAATGGTCTTATGAATGGGCACACCTACCTGGAGTCCATGATTCATTATTCTTGTTGTTTAATGTAATAAGTGTTTTGCACATGTCTCTCCTAATTACATATTGCATGTCTTAGAATGAATTGTGTACAAGTAGATATAATGGTTTGATTCGGGATTGTTCCTTAGAAATGTAACTTCACTTCACTTCACTTCACTGTAGTACATAATTCCTACTAATATTTTTATCGTAGAGAATTGATCTAGTACTAGAGTACCTCATCTACTAGTTGTGAGTGAGAGAACCTAGCTTAGTATAAGCAGGAATAGGCACAAAGTGGAGTCCAATACTATCACATAATTGCTAATGTGACATAAATTAGCCAAATATAATAGTTAATATATATATATATATATATATATATATATATATATATATATATATATATATACAGATATGAAAAGAAGTATGTGAAATTGGAATAGTATTTTTATATACACCACACATGTGGATGATGTCCATGGTTTTAGTTCAAACAATTGTTGCAAATATTGGTAATTTCATTAGTTCTATGCTAGTAGATAGATGAAAATAGAATAACAAAATATAACATTATTAAACCAATCCAAACCCATCTTACAGATTTATTGAGCATTGAGAAGGGCTAATTAAATCTATGGAAGTGCAAAACTTCAAGTTTCCGAGCTGTAAAAAATTAATGAGTGTGATCCATGGTGATTTGAAATCTAGGAAATCCATTCTTGATTTAGATTTCAAAGTTCGTTTAATTAAATTTGGTCTTGCTACTTGCTACATTGGTTGAACTGCAATGGCAAGTTCTCCTCGACATATTGCACACTAGAAGGGCTATATATAGAATTTATATATTGTGTGTCAAGGAGGGAAGAAATAATATTCCTTGGGAAAGATAACCTGAATTTATTTTGGAAGGAGCTCCAACCGAGAAAGAAGAAAATTATAAATAATATTACAACTTCTCAGTGGCTCAATTATGCAAGGCAGCTTTATGAGCAAGATCCCAAGGTTGACCGTCCCCCCTTGGTCAACACTACTACTATGATTCAACCCACACATGGAGGCCTTGTCATGCATGCAGTTGGGACCCCAAGTTAGCGAAAAGGCATTCCAGCTCAGGATTTGGGCATTGGCATTCTTGACTGTGTTGATTACAATTTTTTTTCTCGACCCATCTAAAATAATTAAGTGTCATGTACACATTCTTCTGCCTCTTCAATACTTCTACGACATATCCAAGATGAGACTTACCATTGATCCTTTCAAGAACTTCTTCCACATACGGTCCCCACGTATCTTTATGAAGAATGTTGCATATCTCATTAAACTCATATCCCTTGCTTTCTTGTTGGCTATTATTATCATGCTCTTTCCCACATCCAACTTGCTTGCCTTGATCAAAAGATCCAAAACATCCATTTTGAAATGAAGAAAATTTACTCCTCTAACACAATAACCATCAGGTAACATAAAGCCCATGTTGGTGATGAAGATTTGCAACTGCAAGGAAAGTATCTAGCCTTAATAACAAATACCACTTTTTATTTATTTTTAAGGATCCAGAAAAGGAGAAATAAACCTTTAAGTTCAAGGGACTAATGACAAAACCAACAATGACAGTTAATTCCTGAACAATTGATTGACACTTAAAATAACTATCAACACATCTTCATAACTTGATTCTTTCCCGATGACAAGTATTTGTGTGATGTATGCATTCAAATTGAGATCAATCGCGTACACATTGGGAATTAGAAATAAAATCTACCAAAACCACACAAAAAATAAATTGTAAAGATAAACCAAAAACCTAGATGCATGAAATTTAATACTAAGGTCTTCTTGGCATCCTCCTAGATGGCTGCAATGATCAAATAAAATTTACATTGTGGAATTAGGGAACATCGTGTTGATTGTAGTAGCCAAATAAAACTTTATCAAACAAGTAACTTGTCAAAAAAAATTGTGGGGGTAGTATGAAACAACCCTTTTGATGTATGTACACAATACACATGGAATTTGTTAACATGAAATCATAATGTTGGAGTCTCTAGTGTCTTATAATAGACAATACATGGAACCTTCAAAATTCCTGATCTAGGTGGAAATTGGTGGCCACCCGCCTATTCCACTTGGAACTCCACCATTGTTTCTTTCAGTTATTCAGTTTCATTATTTGTAGCACAATTTACTATTTTTGGCAGTTTTTTGGGTCCTGAATTTCCAGAGCTGTTTTGAGGCCCTAAACGACATTTTTTTGGGAGAACTGGGAGCAACATGGATCCATGGAGCGATGTTTCTCACTCAAATGTTGTAGTCCTTGGATAGATATTTGTAACGAGGTATTGTGTGTTGATTTGGGGTAGCATCGGATGTGCTCTAGCCACGAAATTTGGTGGAGAGGTTGGTGCACATGAGATCTCCAATACCCAGAAAGGGTTTGGGAAGATTATAAATAGTTCAAGAGATATTAAAATAATTAATATTTTTAATGGAGTCCCTAAGTCTAAACTTAGGGAAATTAAAATATTATTGTGAATTAATATGACATTGTGTTAGAATGGTCCAAAAGAGATGGATCAAGCCAGATCTAATCTTAGCAATTGATTAGGGACTTAATCTCGGCCATTGATATGTCAACAAGAAAAGTATAAGAGGAGGCTTGAGGGTTGCTTGGAGAGAACACCAAAGTGATAAATCATTATATTCTCTAGGGCGGGGTTTGCTAAGAGAGATAGAATTAGTGATCGGAGTTGCAGCTGAGGGGCATTGAGTACAAAGAGACAGAGAGGCAAAGATAGTTTCGGGAGAGTAGCGCAGTAGCTAGAGAGAGTGATGCAGTAGCAGCGAGGGCTCATGCAAGGCCACATAGAGGTATCCGGGAGCTATGCAGAGCTTCAGAGAGGCAAGAGATGCTAACATAGAGGGCTAGAAGGCTGATGCAGGGCCTCCTGAGGTTGACGCAGGCCCATTCAGGGTGATGTAGGGCCAACACTAGGCAGAGAGAGGCTGACGTAGTCCATAAAGGAAGATGCTGGGGTTTCTGGGGTAGATTGGAGCTGAGGATCTACCTGAAGGTTTATTCGGGGTTTCAACCAGGACATTTGTCTCAGACTAAGAGGTACTACTGCCAAGGAAATTCTCTGTTGGGTAAGCCGAATTTGGCACCCATATTGTACTCTGAATTGCTTAATAAGAAAACCCTCAGATAGCTGCACCGTTTTTTCGGCATTGGGTTTTTCTGGGGATATAGGTCCAATAATAATGGTATCATTTGGTGTGATTGTTTATGTTTCCTTCAGTTGTTGATCTGTAATATGTTGAGCATGAACTAGTGTTTATTTCCAGTATCTACATTGTAAATAACTTGTTAAGTAACGAAACAAGTAGGTAGGAATAAATCAGTAAAGTGCATGGAGGGTTTCTAATCGGTAGACTTAGAAACTTCAACATTGTGCGTGTCAAACGAAGATCGTATGCCAAAGTTATGACCCCAGGAAGTTGATATACCAATTTACCCAAAATGGGGCCCATAGTTTGGCGCTTCATCTCCTAGGGTTAGGTTTTTGGAAGTTTATGGTTTTCCATTGTTTCTCAATGATAAATAGGCCTTCGAGCCTCATTGTAAGACAGTTCAGAGGCATGTAGATGCAACATCTCTTCTTAGAGATAAGCTACCATCGCCCGAGCTAGTTTATTTCAATTTCTGTTTGTAAGCATATTTCAGTATTTTACATCAATGAAATGAAGTATTTTTTCTATTGCATCTTTGTAATTTGTTGTGTTCTTGTTTAAATCCAGATCAGTGGTATCAGAGCGGTTTGCTCTTTCTCTATTTTTTTTTGTATATCCCCAAAAAGGTTGGGATATAAGGAGTTAGGGCTTGAACTAGTCAAACTTTTGCAAGACAACCTCACAAATCCCGACGACCTCCCATGGCGGATGAAGAGAAAGATGAGGGGGCAAGAGATCCTATCAAAATCTTGCTCAAAGAGGCCCTTGAGCAACAAAGGAACATGATGATGGAAAAATTTGTCCAGATCCTTTAGTGGCTACCCAGGGATGACACATCTACTTCCAACAACTACTCTAGAGTGCCACACCCTTTAAGGTACAAGTTAACTTTGATATTCCCATATTTGAGGGTCAGATAGATGCAAACGTTGTAGATAAATGGGTAAATCTGCTAGAAGGGTATTTTTTGTTCATGATTTTTCCAGCTAGGAAAAGATTACTTTCAGTCTTCTCAAAGATGTGCCCCACGTCAAGCACTGGTGGGAAACCTACTGCAAGCAGAAGAATGAAAGTATGACCTCACGTTTTCAGCCACACCCACTTGGAATTCATTCTGGAATGCCATCAAGGAGAAGTACTACCCTGTTAGAAGCTATGAGGATAAATACATAAAGTGGACCATGCTGTGGCAAGGAAGGGACCAAGATGTGCTGAAGTTTACAATATTTTTCATACCCTTCGCAAAAATTTGGGCATCAAGGATTCTGAGCTGCATTTGGTACTCAAATTTCACGACTGCCTACACAGGTACATCTAGGATGAGATAGAGTTCCTGGACATCTCCTCACTCGGCATGACGTACTAATACACTGTTAAGATCAAGCAGAAGTTTAAACAAAAGAAGCGATACTTTGAATCTGCGAATCTGAAGCAAGGGAAAGGTGCCCCCAAACCAATGAACAAAGGACAAAACCAAGGCGGGGTGGCCCAGGAAAACCTGCCAAAGCTGCAAGCAAATAAAAACATCACGAAGCCGAAGAAGGACATGGGAAAGTAGCGTGAGTTCCATAAGAGCTCCACTCACAGCACAAGTGAGTGTCAGGCCAAGCAGTCACTGGTGGCCGAGCTCAAGTCTTTGGAATTAGATGCATGTTCCAACTCTGAGTCAGTTTCCGATAAGGGGAATGGAAAAGCTAAGCAGATTATCAATGTGGAGCCCAACACCACTATTACCACCATAAAGATCCAGAAGGAGGAATTCGAAGATTCGGAGGAGGAGGAGCGCCTCTTTCACTCCCAGATGTGGGTAAAGGGTTCCTTGCTACAGTTCATTGTCGACAGCAGGAGCCAGAAGAACCTCATTTTGGCAGAGGTTGTGAAGTGGATGGGCTTACCGACCACAACACATCCACAAACGTACACCATCGAGTAGCTTCACCAAGGACAAGATCTTTGCGTGAGCCAGTAGTGTCGCCTTCCATACAACATCAAGCCCTTCACGGATGAGGTATTGTGTGACTTTGCTCCCCTTGATGTTTGCAATGTATTATTAGGCTAACGATACTTGTGGAAGAGACATGCTGTGTATGAGTCAAGGCCTTGTGCTGTTATTGTTAATTTGGGAAATAAGTTGTACAGGATACCAGAGGTAGCACTGCCTACCACCATCTCTTTGGTTACTGCAAAACAATGCAGTAATCTCATTTCCAAAACTGAGCAATTTGTGTTCTTGATGATATGCCCTCAAGGAAAGAAGATGACAGTGGCCAAAACCTCTAGACAGGGCCCCTTTGCATGACAACAACAGATGAACAAGGTCATGGAGGAGTACGAGGACATATTCACCTCCCCCACAGGGGTGCCTCTACACTTCCAGGTCAAGTACTCCATTGATCTGACCCCAGGTGCACCACTACCCAATGGACCAATCTATTGACGCTCCATTTTGGAGACGATGAAATCAAGAGGCAGATTCATGAACTGCTGCAGAAAGGTCACATCCGATCGAGTTCATCACCCTGTGGGAGCCCAATTGTGTTGGTACAGAAGAAGGATGGGACTTGGAGACTCAATATTGACTATTGGGCGCTAAACAAGATCATTGTCTGGAATATGTATGTGATCCCATGAATTGATGACCTTCTGGACCAATTGAAGGGGGCAAAATATTCCAGCAAGATTGACTTGAGGTCAGGATATCACCAGGTACTAATCAAACCCTCCTATGTGTGGAAGACTCCCTTCAAAGACAAGGAGGGCCTTTGCGAATGGTTGGTTATGCCTTTCGGGTTGACAAATGCTCCTAAAACCTTCATGAGGCTAATGGATGACATCTTGTAGCCATTCACCAACTCATTTGTAGTGGTATACTTGGATGACATCTTGATCTTCAACCAGAGTTGGGAGGAGCACCTCCATCACATATGACAAGTTCTCCAAACACTGCGACAACACAAGCTATGTGCCAATTTGGAGAAATGCACTTTTGGCATGACCCAAGTTCAGTATCTGGGATACATTATTGATGAATGGGGAGCGCATGTGGATCCAACCAAGATCCAAGTCATTCAGGATTGTCCAGCTTCAACCACTCTGACAGAGTTATGCAGCTTTCTGGGTCTTGCCAATTTATACCACAGGTTCGTGTTAGGATTCTCTCATATCACTTGGCCCTTGAGTCAAGTCACCAAGGGAGGAGCGAAAGAAAATTTCTTTTGGCCTGAATCTCAACAAAAGGCATTCATAGAGTTGAAACATCACCTCTACTTGGCACCAGTTCTCACATTACCAGAATTGCAACAACCATTTAAGGTCGAGACAAATGCCTCTAACTATGCTATTGGGGCAGTCCTTACTCAACACGAGCATCTAGTGGCATATCATAGTGAGACACTTTCAGGCATAGTTTGGAGTTATCCCACTTATGACAAAGAGATGTATTCCATTGTGCAGGCCTGCCAACAATGGAAGCATTACATTTTGGGGAAGGAAACGGTCATCCACACAGACCACCAGCCCCTACAGTTCATATAGACATGAGGGAAGTTGCAGAACAATTGCCATCAGAAGTGGTCCACATACCTACAACAGTTCCATTTGAATATCAAGTATAAGAAAGGAAGCACCAACAATGTTGCAGATTGCCTCAACTGACCACCGATCATTGAATTAACCACCATGCTCAACTCTTGTGGGCATGACACTTTTGATTGGCTACTTCTCTACAAAAGTGACCCAGAATTCGGCCACACAAACCAGACACTCTTGGAGGGTCAGCATGTTCTAGATTTTCACCTCCAAGATTCCCTATTATGCCACCTGGGTCACCTTTTTGTTCCTTCAAGTGAGCGTGCCAACATGATTTGGGAATCGCACTATAGTCGGGCTGCTAGGCATTTCGGGGCCGAGAAAACAGTGGAAGTACTGCAGAAGTATTTCTATTGGCTGAATCTTTGACATGATGTCAGGAAGTATATCAGATCCTGCACTGCCTACACCATTTCCAAACCAACCATCAAGAATCAAGGCCTCTATACTCCGTTGCCTACCCCTAGTCAACCTTGGGAATCCATCTCCATGGATTACAATGCGGGCCTTCCTTCTACTAAGCATGGCAACAACTGTGTTTTTGTGGTTGTCGACAGATTCTCGAAGATGGCCATTATGGCGGCCTGCAAGAAGAATATCACAGCAGAAGCCACTGTTAAACTCTTCTTTGAATGAGTGTGGGTACAATTTGGGATCCCACAATATATCATCTCATATTGGGACAACAGGTTCCTTAGTGCATTTTGGTCCAATCTCTGGTCAATGCTAGACACCAAGCTCACTAAGTCCACAACTTTCCATCCCAAAATGATGGCCAGACAGAGGTCGTCAACAGGATGATCATACACATTATGCACTTGTACAACTCAAAGCATCCACGCACATGGGATCGGATACTCCCTTATGTCCAACACAGATATAACCGGGCTCTCCATAGCTCGACTGGCCACAAGCCCTTTTAGGTGGCCTTGGGATTCCAGCCACTATGTCCCATTGATGTGGCCATGCCATTTGCAACTACTCAGGCAGATTCAGCTCATGTCTAGTCTGAAACTGATAAGGCAAACCACTTCATTGAGCACATCCAATATATCCGTCAACAAGTACACAACATTTTGGAGAAATCAAATGCCAAGTACAAGCAGTGACATGATAAACATCGGGTGTCACACAAGTTTCAGGTGGGCGACAAAATCTAGTTGCATTTGTAAAAGGAACACCTTACTGGAGCCTATCGGAAACACAGATCAGTCCGATATGCTCCTTACACCATTACCAAGGCTGTGGGAGACAATGAATTTGAGCTCAACATTCCCCCATTCCTTGGCATGCACCTAGTGTTCAATGTGGACCACCTTCGACCATACTTCCCACCATTGCTAGATACATCAGACATTGCAAAACAACTCACACCTACAGAGTTAAATCCAGATTGCATGGAAGAAGCCACAATTGATTAGATCATGGACACGTAGAGCAAGAACACCCGATAGCAAAGGATCCAATTTTGTCGAGTTGTCAAAGCAGGCCAACTCCTTCACCAGGGCAAGTGGCTCACTAGGGACCAAGTTCAGTAGAAGTTTCCTCATCTCATGGAGGAACTCAAAGCAATGGGGACCATTGCTTCCTAAGGGGGGAGGAATGATCCAAGTGGATAATGGTGGCCACCCGCCTAATCCACTTAGACCTCCACCATTGTTTCTTTAAGTTTTTCAGTTTCATTATTTGTAGCACAATTTACTATTTTTAGCAATTTTTCAGGTCATGAACTTCCGGAGCCGTTTTGAGGCCCCAAACGACGTTTTTTTGGGAAAACTGGGTGCAACATGGGTTCATGGACTGATGTTTCTCCATAAAAAGTTGTATTCCTCGGATATATATTTCTAATGAGGTATTGTGCACGTCAAACGGATATTGTATGCCAAAGTTACGACCTCGGGAAGTTGATGTACCAATTTACCCAAAACAGGGCCCATAGTTTGGCGCTTCATCTCCTAGGGTTAGGTTTTTGGATGTTTAGGATTTTACATTGTTTCTAAATGATAAATAGGCCTTCGAGCCTCATTGTAAGACAGTTCAACGACATGTAGCCGCCACATCTCTTCTCAGAGATAAGCTACCATCGCTCGAGCTAGTTTATTCCAATTTATGTTTGTAAGCATATTTCAGTAATTTACATCAATGAAGTGAAGTATTCTTTTTGTTGCATCTCTGTATTTATGGTCATATCTGTAATTTTTTGCGTTCTTGTTTAAATCTAGATCAATACCATAATCTAAATTGATGTCGAATATTGAAACAATGGACTCAATTGCAGAGAAGGATTTATTTCACATAGTTCCTTCATGTGGGTAAATGAAAAAACAACTGCAGCCCGACAATATTAATAACAACATAACACCAAATGAAGTAATTAGAGATGAAACAAACCAATGCAAAAATAGTCATAAGTTAACAAGGGAAAAATGGGTTTGTTTTGGTTGTAAGACAAGGTATTTCACACATTCTCACAGGCTAACATTATAAGCCAAAATAGTGAAGGATACAAGTATTTCAACAAATATGCCCTTTTATCACTTGGACTCTTCAACTCCAATTTACCATATATACATATATCTACATATGCTTGAGTGTGTATTCATACAGACAGGGAAAGGGCCTTAAAACAAGGATTTGTACCTGAAATCATCAGATTCTCTTGTGATAGAAGTGACGCCTTGTCTGTCCAATAGAGTTGAAGGGTAAGTAACATAGCAAAATCAAAACCAAGTGCAACACTTTTAGTAGAATGCATTTTTGTTTGAATTTATATAGATGAAACAACTCAGAATGAAACCCAACAATTTTTTCAGAACTAAAAGGGAGTTGTGGTGAATTTGAAGGAGACAAAAAATTAAAGCCTAACCTAATCGACCTCTTGTGGATTTCCACAAGTATGTTTGTTGATAGTCTAGTGTGATACCAACATACTTGAATTGATATTGTTTTGGGGATTTCTGAGGGTCAATGGTTAGCCCTATAAAGAAATGATGATGCCTTGGTTACATGATGATTGAAAGGTGTGGCGCAAAAGGTTTGTTTGTTGATAGTTCGTTGTGATACCAATGTACTTGCAGTGATATTGTTTTTGGGATTTCCAAGGGCCAATGGTTAACTGAATGATCACGCCTTGGTTACATGACGATTGGAAGATGTGGCACAAAATTAAAATTATCAACAATGAAGTTAAATTTAAATGTATATTTTCTAACTTGAAATTAGGGTGAAGAGGACAAAATTATTGAAAAGTTCCTTTGATTCCAATTAATTGCTTGGAGCATATAAATATACTCTACTCTTAGAAACATGTGCTTTGGCAATCTAAGGTCAAAAAAAGCAATCGCACTTTGTTGGCACTTGATTTAATTCATTTTTAAAGGTATGATAGGAATTCTTCAAGTTTACTTTCAATTCTTATCTGACACATGATGCTTTTTGAAACAATATAAGGCATACCAACAACCTCAAGCCTATGTGGGAATACATATAGTTCAAATGTTTAAATAAAAATGTGTCATTCATATACACATATAGTGATAGGATTGAAGGGAGACAACAATCCTATGGTGTCGTATATATATATTGCGTACATTACATAAATGACACAAAGAATTTTAAGTGGTATAATATTGTTGTGGTGTAGCATGTAGATTTAGGAGTTGGGTGAATAAGAGGGGACAAAGTGGACTTAAGGACATTACAAGTTACTTATGTCTCTAATTAGAACATAGACAATGATATATAATGCATGAGCTTAAAGCAATGGAACTCTAATTGTGTATATGAAACTAGGAGGGTTCATTGTAAAGGTTTTAAGTGTCAACACAATACTCATAAATTTAAAGGAGGAATATGATTTATATTCCAATTACACCATGGAGAGATATGTCAAGATAAAGAGAAATTATTGTTAAATTGTATTTTGTGAGTTGGAAAAAAAATTAGTGTGCAAATGAGGTACATTCACTTCTAAGTTTAGATTGTTGAAGTGGCACAAATAAAATGATTACATAAACAACTAATACATATTATTGTAGTACTTGTTAGGTAGTCATAGTTTTGTTCCTAGACTAAATTAGTCATTCACATTAGTCATTTTTAGTTGTATTACTTATTAGCTAGTCATATATTTTAACCCAGGACTAAATTAGTCATTTTTAGTTGGGTCACTTAATATTGCTCATTTTTGGTAGTATTTCACTTGGAAAAGTTGTGGTGATTAATGTTTTTAGTCACCTAGTCACTAATTTCTCATTTTCTACTAGTGTTGACCTTCGTGTTTTCACACCTATTGTTATAGACATTTTTGTGCCTTACAGCATGAAGCATGAAAATTCCATAATCTAAGGGATCCAAAGTCCCTAAACATGTTGTTCCTACCCCTAGAGGAACAAGGTCAGCAAACCACAGCACTGAATAAAAGTTCTCCACCTGAAAACACTAAAAAACAAGGCAATTCTAGATCATGTCAACTGCTCCACTGAGCATCTGCGCTGAATGTCAACTGCTCCACTGTCTACCTACGTTGAATGTCAACTGCAAAGAAGGCTACCTGCGCTGGGCGATTTTGGACATGTGGCACAGTCATTCCTCAAGGTGTCAATGCCCAGGAAGCTTCCAAAACGACACTTGGATCAGGGAATTCGACTGGTGATGAGTAAGAGGTTCTAAATCTCCAAGTGGAAGCAAGAACCTCCATGTGGACTCAAGAACTGAAGAATAACTGAAGTAAGAGAGGACACTAGTCAGCTTCATAACCTCAAGCTGACTCATCCTTTCTCCAAAACTCCTATATATAGATCTCTCTCATGAGGTCTAGGGGGGCTGGAATCTTGTGAATGTAAAGAATTCCTGTTGGTTTGAGTTTAGAACTATTGGGTGATTTTCTTTGAAGGAGGTGAAGAGGTGATTTCTTTCTACTGGAAAGGTGATGCTGGATTGGGCCTCTTATGGTTGTATCACTTCCTGAACCTTACTTCTTCCATTAATAAAGCATTTGAGGTTCTTCTATATGCATGTGTCTCAATGGTGTATTGTTATACTTGTGTATTTGATTTATTCTAATCCTTGAATCAATTATGAATGTACGCTTCTTGTAGTTTCCCTCTCTTGCCATTTTGCAGGATCTTGGTGTAGCTGGGCCAGTGAAAGAGCAAGGAGTTGGGGGCAAGCAGCAAGGAGAGAAGATTGGATCAACCATTAGCGAAAGACATCGGTTAGTGGATCTCTTTCTCCCCTCTTTTACATCTCATAAAGAAGTAATCTTAGATAGCTTTGCTTTGATTGTTGCTAAGGAACTATCACCCTTAGAGTGGGATAGGGTCATTCCGTATTGGATACTTTTCCCAACAACAAATTGGCGACTCCACTGGGGGACGTATCTTGTTGGTTGTTTGTGTTTTTGCTATTCATTTCCTAAACACAGGGAGTACCGAATCGAACTGCATTTGGATCTTTCAAATGCAAAGTAGAGGGTAGCTACTCTAGCTCAGTTTCTGGGTATGTTTATGATTTGAAGAGCTGATCCACAAGGACTCTGAACAACTCTTAGTGATAGCTTTTCATCCTCCCTTGAATCATCCTTTAGTATGTACTTGATTGATAGCTTTGATTTGGCCAAAAACTGTTGATTTCTGAGCAATCTGTGACCCAGAACCTGAGGGAAACGAGAGTTTCTCTCTTCATTGCAGGCACTGTGAAGGTAGTCTGCATTTCATCGTAGGTCCTGAAGGGGCTACCTGCGCTGAAAATGTGATTTTAGGTGCATTTTGACAGCTTGCATGTTGATTTAGGAAAAAGTGCATTAGTGTGTGCTCTATGATCTGTGTGAAAAGATGATGTCTTTCTTTTCCCTCAGTAGTTAAGATTTTCATAAGTTGAAAAGATTGAAAAAGCTTGCTTCTCATCTTTAGACTGCATTTAGGAGTTGTACCATACATCTCGTGGTGATCCATAAAGGCAAACTGCTAAACAAGATCAACCTAAAATAAATTGAATTTACATAACAACGCTTTGAAACATAACGCAAACACATAGAGGTCTAAGCTAGAGACGTGTTCCGGCGTCGTTAAACATGATATCTTAGCATTGAGTGGTTGGGTGATTCCTCCACGGTGAAGCGATAAGTATCAATACGGACTTGTGCTCCCACGTACCATTGCGTATATATTGGGAGACCCCTATAGGAACAAAGCCTTTATCCATAGGAAGCCGTGTCGGCCGCCCTACTGATCGCAATGTAGTGAACACAGCATTCACGAAGATCGACCACTCGTACCGTAAAACGTATTCTGTGGTTTTGCGAAAAGTTTGGCACACCCTCTGCCTAGAACTCCAGAGTAGTTTCTTTTGGCCTTTTTCAAACTCTATAACTGAAAAAGTCCATCCGAGCATTTGTCACTTCGGGCTCGTTAAAACATCGAAGGAGACTAGAGTCATCTTTAGCTTTTTCTCGACTCTTAAAAAGTGAAAAAGCAAGTTGTGTCTAAAGCGTCGTTATAAAATTTATTTTAAACGGAACATAATCACCTCCCATTCCTGCGTTGATCTGTAGGTTGAGAACATGGAACGCACAAACCAAGGAATTCCCCATGATGGAAATCCTAGTCCTTTCTCCTCTTGGGGAGAAGTTGGTGCGCCCCACATGGCCACATTGTCGCTTCCAGGACTGACAATTGGCCTGCCAATATGGCTATTCTCAACCAATGTAGTTCAGAACACCATGGTTCCTGAACAGTCGAGTCAACAGTTAGATCAGTCTAGAGCTGCCCACCAGCCTTCTACTTCCTATAACTCTTCCTCCAATCCTTCATCTTCGCAAGATAGAGCCAGCAAAAGCCAAGCTCCCATGGAGAAGAAGGAGAAGAAGAAGAGAGAGAAGAAGAAGAAGGAGCCTAAGGCGACTGGGGGCAAGCAAAAGACATCTGACAAAAATCCACACACAGCACAGACCGGGCCTAAATCGCCATGTGTCATATGTAGAGGAGACCACTTCCATAGAGATTGTCCCTGTATTCCCCGGATACTAAGGGACTGGTCCCCTCGTTTGCACAATTCGGGAGCATCAACCTCTGATAGCCATGTTGAATGCTTACCGTCAACCAGCGAAAGTGAAGGTTCAAGACAAAGAGGGGGAGCAAGATCCCCCTTCAGACTGTGTGAAGGCGATCATGCCATCCACCATTGTCCCTTCTTAGACGAAGCGAAAAGAGTTTTGGAAGATCGTCCGGTTTCACCGTTGAGACTTCCTCCTGGATATAAAAAACTCGTTCCAAGTCCTTCGTTGGTTGAGAATACAGCTGGCCCGCTCAAGTGGTCAGCTGAAGCGTCAGTCATTGAAAATGAACCTACTGAATCCAGACCAGACGAAAGTCCAAAGGTCAAAACGGCAGTTGACCCGGTTCTCCCTTCAGAAGTTTCATCTTCAAATGACACCGTCACTGAAGATTCATCTTCAAATGACACCCTCACTGAAGAGAATAAGGATGGCACCATCCAGATTCTTTTCATCAACACAGACTCTGACGAGCATCAGGGCAATGCGCCCATTCCTTTATCGCAGGAAGGAACATCGTCAGGGTCATATCCGGCCGTGTATTCGGTCCCACCACCAAGCAAACTGGTTGTGTCCTTTGATTGGAACCAACTAGGCAGACCCCGGTTGCGAGCCAGTATACCATTCAGAATCATAGTCCAAATATACAGAATGGTAATGGCTGGCACTATCATTGATGAAGGGGCATCTGTGAGTATCCTTTCCTCTGTTGCTTGGAAAGCACTGGGTTCCCCGGCGCTTTTACCTGAGATAAGAAATCTCTTGGGTTTCGATAAAGGAACCAGTCGACCATTAGGGATCCTCCCCAATGTGCCTATAACATTGAAAGGGAAGACCATTCAAATGAACGTGATGGTCGTTCAAGGACCCTTGGATGATAACCTACTCCTTGGACGAGACTATATATATTGCATGGGAGCTGTAGTCTCCTCACTCTTTAGAGTAATGTGTTTTCCACACGAAGGAAGAATGGTCAAGCTCGTAGACCAACTTTCATTTCCGGGATCACACATCGCAAATAGTCACATACCAACCCTAAATGGTCTATTCAATCAAGAAATGTCTCCACCCCCAGTCCTTCTTCCCGATGAGTGCGAGTGATTCGGAAAGATGGGACTGGAACCCAGGGGGCATGCATCCTGGTCTGCGTTGGGCAGAAAGAACTTTGGGTATAAGGTAGAATTTCCGCGAGAGAATATGACTAGTCCGTACCCCGTCCATGGATGGAAGAGGGGTTTTTCTGCAATAAGATTCTTTTGTCAAAGTTACGTGTTTGACAAAGGTCATTCACCGTTGTCTATTTAGGTAGACATCGCCGAAGAAGTGTTCAGTTTGAAAGATTAACAGAACAATCTTTGGGTAACCTGAAAGAGGTAAGCCTCACCCTTTAAAACAAATGTTTTGACGGATAAGTAGGGGCAACCTTGAAATTGTATTTTATACCTGGGGGCATGCAACCTTTTGGAATGCAAGCAAGGGGCGACTATTTATTTTTTAAATTTTTAGGTCCTCCCTTTAAACCTGTAGGTCTAACCCTTTAAACTCGTAGGATTAGCCGTTTCCAAACTTGCATAAAGAAAGGAGAGTGAGCATGGCTTCGGAAAGGCGCAAGCTCTATAAAAAATGGGATCTTCCATGAGACATTCTTATCTTATGACTGGTATATCGAGCAGTTTTAGCATAAAGTTCATGCTCGTTAAAAAATAAACGCAAAATCGAGCAGTTTTAGCATAAAGTTCATGCTTGTTAAAAAATAAACGCAAGATCCGAGCAGTTTTAACGCGGTCTTCATGCTCGTTAAAAAATAAATATAAGCAGTGAGCAATGTTTCCTCCAGAGTTTAAGTTCATTTTTAAATAAAAAATGAACCTATCCCGGTAAATAACCACTGTGATCGTAAATTTTATCAGCCATAAAAAGCCTTGGTCGTGTTTGCACCTGCCACCTCCACTTTCATTTGGCCGATCGTTCACCTCCATCTGATTGTTTACCCATTTTGAGGAACAGCTATGAAGAGTGATTTCACCTAGCCATCCTTGTGACACTGCCGTGATTGGAAAATTCCAACCTGTACCTGGAATCAATTGCTATCCCTATTTATCACTCGTTCCTCAAAAGACGAGTCTTCTTTGAGCTCTTTTCAACTGACTCGTAAAATATGAAAAGATTGCCGAGTTTTGGCCTTCCAGCTTGTTAAAGGACCGGAAGAGCTATCCCTCCTCTAGATTTTAATCTTTTTGGACCTGAGGGATTATTGCACAAAAAGATCGAGCGCTTGTTTTGTTCGGCTCGTTAAAGATATCGAAAACTCATCCCTTTTGTATTGTTTTATACTTTTTCGGACTTAAGGGATTAGATGACGAAAAAGGAATTTTGGAGTTGACTTTACGCACCTTTTCAGACTCTCTAAAAATGAAAAGGACCGAGTTTTCCTTGTTGTTAGACTCGTTAAAATGATTAAATAGCGACAAACTTGTCTTTAGACGAGAACAAGTTTCCCTATCGCTAGGCTCGTTAAAACATAGCGATGGGCTTGCCCGAAGGGCAGGTTATAGAACAAACATATGTTATCCTCCTCAAGCTTGACAAAAATAAAGAGGTACTGGTCAGAAATGACTGGGGAAAAATTGGGAGAACCTCATAGCTTTAATGGTAGCAAGTCGCTCTTGAACATGACACTTTTCCTCCGTACCACATCGGGTTGGGTTGTTTCATTCACCGGTCTCATCACCATGGTCTCGCCAAACCATCCACATTTGGGGTAATGCTACCAATCCATCGCATCAGTGTCGTTATATGTTCAAGAGATGTTGTTCAGAAAGAGTCAACCGTGTCCCGTCCACTACCATACATCATCTTTCATCCTTTCATGACCGCCACCCTGAATCATATTTCACAGATTGATTTCACCTCCATTAAAATCATTAGCTTCGTTCCGTGTCACTGATGTGGGATTCATTAAGGCCCTCCTTTGATGGATCGCTCCTTGTCGACATCAGCTCATTATCCAAGGAGTTGGTCTAGGAACAACCCCCTCAGTACTTTGAAACTTGCATGCCTCAATGGCAAGTTTCTCACTTCCGGCGACAGGTATACATCAATGACCTTCGACCAGAAGATTTTGCGTGGTGTTCGACGCCAAGTCCTTTATTCACACCACGTGAATTGTACTGCAGTACCTTGAGGATCATTATCATTATCGGTGATTCCTCTCGCGCTTGTTAACGGTTTACATCATTGGCCGGTAATCAAGCGATGTCTTTCCATGTTCGACTTCAGCGCAATTCTCACATGGATCGACCTGTACTTAGAGTGAAGATCGAACGAGTTTGAAGACCCCGGATCTAGTTTCATCCATCCGGGCTGCGATATATATTCAGGAAATAAAGACATTGACATGTACAGCAGATGATCATCCTACTCAAAGGATGATAATTTCAGCAGAGAATTATCAGTCTACCATTAGACGATTGTCTGTTCTATGTACAGAAAAATGTATTTATAAAGCTGAGCATGGGAATGCCTGCCTCAGCTAGATCATGAAAGTAGTATGAAAAATAATGTATTGTATTGTATCTTATTACAGGTCACCTCCCAGCGATTGAATGAACTTCGGATCCTCCTGATAAAGCATTTCACCTGATAAACGACCTCATACTTTAGGGGGCAACTGTTATAGACATTTTTGTGCCTTACAGCATGAAGCATGAAATGTCCATAATCTAAGGGATCCAAAGTCCCTAAACATGTTGTTCCTACCCCTAGAGGAACAAGGTCAACAAACCACAGCACTGAATAAAAGTTCTCCACCTGAAAACACTCAAAAACAAGGCAATTCTGGATCATGTCAACTGCTCCACTGAGCATATGCGCTGAATGTCAACTGCTCCACTGTCTATCTGCGTTGAATGTCAACTGCAAAGAAGGCTACCCACGCTGGGCGAGTTTGGACATGTGGCACAGTCATTCCTCAAGGTGTCAATGCCCAGGAAGCTTCCAAAACGACACTTGGATCAGGGAATTCGACTGGTGATGAGTAAGAGGTTCTAAATCTCCAAGTGGAAGCAAGAACCTCCAAGTGGACTCAAGAACTGAAGAATAACTGAAGTAAGAGAGGACACTAGTCAGCTTCATAGCCTCAAGCTGACTCATCCTTTCTCCAAAACTTTTATATATAGATCTCTCTCATGAGGTCTAGGGGGGCTGGAATCTTGTGAATGTAAAGAATTGTTGTTGGTTTGAGTTTAGAACTATTGGGTGATTTGCTTTGAAGGAGGTGAAGAGGAGATTTCTTTCTGCTGGAAAGGTGATGCTGGATTGGGCCTCTTATGGTTGTATCACTTCCTGAACCTTACTTCTTCCATTAATAAAGCATTTGAGGTTCTTCTATATGCATGTGTCTCAATGGTGTATTGTTATACTAGTGTATTTGATTTATTCTAATCCTTGAATCAATTATGAATGTACGCTTCTTGTAGTTTCCCTCTCTTTCCATTTTGCAGGATCTTGGTGTAGCTGGGCCAGTGAAAGAGCAAGGAGCTGGGGGCAAGCAGCAAGGAGAGAAGATTGGATCAACCATTAGCGAAAGACATCGGTTAGTGGATCTCTTTCTCCCCTCTTTTACATCTCATAAAGAAGTAATCTTAGATAGCTTTGCTTTGATTGTTGCTAAGGAACTATCACCCTTAGAGTGGGATAGGGTCATTCCGTATTGGATACTTTTCCCAAAAACACCTATAATTCGGGAGGATGCCACATCAGCCCCCATTATTCATGGAAAAGGGGTTAGCCATGTTTTTGTGATGTAAAATACTCTAGAAGAGTTTATATTGTAACTCTAGTTAAGGGTAAATGTAGTCAAAATTAACCACTAGTAGGCTATCGAGTTGTGTTATAACCAGAGCACTAGGAGGAAGAGGCATTCCATTTATTTTGAGAGAATTTTTTTCCATAGTTGAGAAAAGATAGACAAGAGGGATATGAGGTATAGCACACATGGATGATTTGTGCACTCTAGCAGCCCACGAGCCACAAGCTTTACTTCTTTGTACCTTCAACATATTTCCAGACAAAGAAAGAGAGCAAAGCGACCTCACCTTCCAGCTGGTTTTTCTCCCAAAAGGGTTTCCAAGAGAATATATTGTGTCTTATGTGTGTGAGCTTATTTTGTCATTTTCTATTTTTTTGCATGGTTTCCATTCACATGCATGGCTAATTATAGTTAAATCTATAGATATTAAAGTTTAATAAAACTGTAATAGTGTAGAATCTGATATTTCTAATATAATATTATCATATATGTTTTCACGAATTGTCCATTGGAATATCCATTACAATTTACTAATCATATACCTTTCGAATGTCATAAAAATCACCTTAATCCGATTTTGTATGCAAAAGTTATGGCATTTAGAAGTTGACCTTCCTATTTTGCGACACATAATTCAAGAAGATGCCATGCTAACCCCTGTTATTCATGGAAAAGGGCTAGCCACGTGATCATGATGAAGAATATTCTATAAGATTCCATTTCGTAACTCCCGTTAAGAGAAGAAGGAGTCAAACATAACCACTAGTAGGCTATTGGGATGTGTTTTGACTAGGCCACTAGGAGGAAAAGGGGTTCCATTATTTTTTAGTGCACTTGTTCTGTGGGCTTAGGGGGTCCTAACCCAGGTTCAGAGTTAGCTGCACCAACCAAAAAATCCCTACACTACTGGCCCTTTCGGCAACAACCTGCATAGCGTATGCTACAATCTCACCCGAAGCAGTATGGGGGGATGCAAGAACCAAGTTTCTGCATCCAAAGACTAGTATGATGTCTTTCAGCGCCTCAGATCTACCTTTACACAGATCGATAAAATCTTAGGGTAAACTGTTGCAAATTTGTTAACATAGCCTTCAAACCTTTGTGAAGGTCTATGATCAGTCTTTGCGGACCTTTAACATTCAATTTATTCACTTACATCATCAGAGAACAACCCTAAATTAGTGTTCGCGCATATCTACTTAAGTTATTAGTAAACATAACAGAGTTCATGGGAGCCTTCATGAAATTATTTAAACATGCATTGCGTACATCATTAAGACTTGTTCGAGAGAATCGCCAAACATTCGATCAATATTCCATAAAACACATTATTCATTGATAACATATAACATCAATAGAGATAAATAGAAATAAGCAAGGATTCTTTGGAAACTGTCTTTATTGATCTTCAATTCAAGGTTACAGACTCAAAACTGCCCTATGCACTCAACCGCAGGGGTCTGCACACTCAGCTGCGGACACTACTTAGGCCTCTGAACACTTAGCTGCAGACCCTTTCTTCTATCTTACCCACTTCTCTTCGATATCACTTCCCTTCCCTTGTCATCAATTATCCTCAAATACCTTCCTTAGAATTTGTAAGACACACCTATTTATAGACTTTTTCATACAATGCCATGGTCTGTGGACCATGGGTGGATCTCAAAACCGACTCAAACTTTACATAAAACAAGGGGCTAAACCCCTTTGACTCTTATTCATCTACACACTCTGCATCCAAAAATCGCGGAGACTTTACATTAATTACAAAACTATATCAAACTTGGGTTATATTAACCCAAAAACTGACCCAGGGGACCCCATCTCAACAAGCCCCCAACACAAAGATCATGAATTGCATTAGAATCACTCTGATGGCATTGTGATCTTACTGCAAAGGCCTCCTAGCTCCACCTGGATCACTGCAACTTCGGCAGTGTTCTGTGTTGCTACTTGCTTGACTTCCTCAACCAATTTTTCCATCGCTGGTCCTTCTACAGCCAGCCTCATCGTCTGCTATTTCTGTTGCAACCCTTTAAGCTTATCTTGAATAGTAATCATGACTTGATAAGCCTCCTCTAACCAATGCTGCAACCTGGCCTTTATCAAAGCCTCCTTCTTCTACACTTCCTCCACCTGTGCTAGGAGCTTCTTTCCTTCCTGTAACTTAACAAGGCACTGCACTAGTGATATGTAGCACATAGTTGCCTTGACTTTATCATATTTTCGTTGCATCTCCCTTACCTTTGTGTTTAGTATTTGCAAGTTCAAATCCTCCTACAGATTGGTCACTACCTCCATAGCTTGCTCAAACAATTACACACATTCAGTGACTGTGGCATTCAAGGTTGCCACACCTTCCTTTATCGCAGCTTCGCGCTGCTCCCAGATATTAGGCAGAGTTGTGGGCTACAACTTTAACTACATATTTGTAATCCTCATGTTGAGATCAAACACAACTTAGCCAACCTCTGCTTTAGCCTCATGCACACCAGTAGCTAATTTTTTGATTTTGGCTTCTGGCTGTGCATCCTCTGGGATGTGAAGTTCATGCACTGTCTTGCATGCCTCTGTTACTACTGACTCCAAACTGGAACTACGCGTCTGAAGTGCCTCCTTTTCCTTCAAATCCTGCATCTTTTTTAGTGAACATTTTCTCATTGTTCAATTTGTACTCACTGATGAGGTTGAAGGCACGCTGCTCCTTGGTTCTCAATTCATTTTCCACCCTTTTATGCAGCACGTGGAGGGTCTCGTTGGAGAGCACTGCTATATTCAGTCCAATGTTCTTGATTCTACTCAGGATAATGTGATCCTCGATGGACTCTGCATGAATATAATTGCTTGGTAATGGTATAGTTCTGAGGTCTAAGTACCTTATTAACTCTACTGCTTGGCTTATCCCGAGTGTCAAGTTTTCTTGCTCCAGGCTCGCTTGTTCGGTGCGCACCTGTATTTTGGTTGCTTGGATCTGAAGCTCACACGGATCCTTTTGGATGATCCCTAGTGTCTGCATGTATTACTTCTCAAATTGCTGCAACACTTCCGTGGTGGTGTCCTGAATTTTATCCCCGATCTCATTGAGATCGCCCTCTGTTAACACCATGGGATCACCTTGCGACTTATCTGATTTCTGCTTCTTCCTTGTACCACCTTGCTTCTCCTTGCCACATCTCTTCAGAATAAATGGGGTGCTCTGCCCCTCATCCCCTTCGTCGCCTTGTCTTGAAAGTTCTTCCTCCTTTGTCTCTGACGAAGGTGACTTGTCACCTTTTTATGACTCGTGATGTTCTTGTTCCGCTTGCTCCTTGGCAGCGCATTCTTGTTCCACACGAGCCTTTTCTGTGGCTTCCTTATTTTTCTGCTCTATGAGTGTATGTACAACTTGCTTAATTGTCTCCTTTCTTTTTTACACAACAGAACTTCCTGTGCCCATTCTTGTTCCAGCATCTAAGTCTGATGGGGTGCGCCACTCTGCAAGCCATTTCGATACAACTGCCTGGATGTCCATTTCTGACACTAAGTAAGGCAAGTCATTCCATTTCTACTCTAGATCCTTCTGCGCTTGGATATATACTTTGTGGAAGCAAATCTTTAATGTTTCGTAGGATGACAGTTGCGTGAACAAGGTTGGGGACAACCTCGGACATTGATTGATGGCCACGCAGAGACTCATTTCCATAAGAACCAAAAATATCTTTGTTTCTGTAATCCGCGTGGAATCCTTTATAGACCATAATGAAGCAAATTACGTTGCCTCCGAAAATCCTTCCTTGAGTGGAGGAAATTGGCTATCCTCCGGAAATTCCCATGCAACAAGCACAATTGACAGCAATAACCAAGCGTAGTGGAACAACTTGGATTCATCTTGGTCCTCTCGGTAGTATGCTAGGAACTCCTGACAGAGGTATCTTGACTAATTAAATTGGATACCTTTCACGCACTATGTAGCAAGGGAAACTACAGGCACCAGAACTTCATCCGTGTGGCATTTTCTTATCACCTTCCCTGCTAAAATTTGGGCAGCCAATTGAACTTCCCAGTCTGTTATAGAAATAATTGAATACCCTCGCGACTTCTTAATGAGGCTGTAATCCCTCTTCATCCTTTTTGCGAGGTCTTTTTCCCTATTTTTCCACTAAACTCCTTAGCTGGGTTCATGCCTTTATAAGGCAAGTGTGTGATTCTGTGAATAAGCATGTCTATAATGGGGATAGGCCCTCCTAGCCATAAACAACCATCGTACACCAATGTGAGAAATTGGCACACACATATCGTATTGATGGGGGTGCAGTGATAATGGGGTACCCATAGCAAATTGAGTAGCCTTGAGTGCTCAACACCGCTGACCCATTCCTCTGTTTCCAGGGTTGTAACACCTGATTCTATATAATAGACCCTACACATATACTTTTCCGTCGCCAAGTGTGGAAACTTAGCGTGGTCTGCAAGGTCGAATCCTCCATTTTCAGCAGCGGGACCCTTGTGAGCCGTGGGCCTTCAAAAGGGACCTGCTCAGGTAGCAAGGGTGTAGATATGTTGAACTTCTTAGAATCCGATCCTTCGTGACCTTTGCTTTTCCCTTCCGTGGAGGGATATACTTGGGTAGCATGGTTACGGGTTCTTCTCCTTCAACATCAATATATTCTGTTCCCTGGGCTTCTTTAGCCTCCAAGTCCACTACCTTCTCGCTGTTTATCTTTCTTCTACTTCTATGTTTTCATATGCTTCCTTGGGGATGCATGCATTGACATTGGATTCTTCTGCTTTTCCTTCATGGATTGCTTTGATTTGGCTAGTTGGGTTTCTCTAGTAGGGGTAGGCTTCGGCCTAGGCGACCTCGGCACCGTAGGCATAACAGCTGGAGCTTCCATACTTACAACTTCCAGGGCAACGATCTTAGAGGAAACATCGCCAGTACTCACAGTTTCAATAGGACTTGGTGCAGCCATTTTATCAAGGATAAACTTTTGGTTTATTGCATCCAACTCAGCAAATGTGGGGCTCGCAATGAAATCCTCCCAAAATGCTGAGGTCATAGGAAATAGAGAGCGAAGTTCACTAACAATTCTGAGAGCGCAAAGTGTTCTCTGTTGGACCGGCACACATAATTTATAGGGAGTTTTGAATTCAAATCTGACCGTTCCCCCCAATTTTTGATAATAAATGTTGTTTTGGCGGTAGATCTTCAAATATTTTTGCCTTAAATGCCTCCATCCCACTCCACTTAACCGTCTTCTGGCCTGTTACAGATCCATTTGGGCATATCACTCCCATCATCCAGATCAGTGTTTTAGGGCTCATCAAACCCTAATTTTAGTTGCTACATGCCCTAAAAAAGTCAAGCTTCTAAATGCCTCCTTCCCAGACAGTTTCATGACTTGAAGACATCTTGAAATGATCTCTAAAGGGACCAGTGTAGGTAGGCCCATGTAAAGGTGCACTGCAAATCAGTTAAGTCCATGCCAAGGTGCTCTGCAGAGCACTGAGGCCCTCTTTGACCTACGTTGGGCGAGATTGAGCGAAATTCACATAGGTTTTGGGGAATATTCTTATCTCTTGGAGTCTTCTAGAAGTTTCCCTCACTTATCAACTCCTATGAGCTCAAAAATGGATGAAGAATGAGTTAAGATGCATCCTATCCTCTCATCCCTTCCTCCATGGAACTGATTATAAGTATGGAAGGCCATTCAATACCCCCATTTATGACATAACCTCTTCCATCTTCCTACAAATTGAGCACTCATCTAAGTGATTAGGGGCTGGACTTTGATGAATTGTAAGGAGATAATGTTGCTATGAGAATTGACTTTGAGACAAGTATTGTTATGTTGCCGGAGTGTCATGCTTTTTGTGTGATATGGATGGGATCAAAGTTGGAGGAGTGACTTTGAATCAGACTTCATGGTTGTAATTCTTCCTTCTATTCAATAAGGTATTTGAACCTTTTTCCATATGTTCATCTTGTTATATGATGCTTATATGTGTGAATGTATCTGATTCCATTTACTTGTAATCAATAGATCTTTTTCTTTGATTGGTTCTTTGTCTTCTGTTGATGTTTACAGGTACTTCTCAAACGTGTTACGTATGGAAAGGAGTGACGGGACCGATACAAAGGAGACAAGAGGAAAGCAAAACTACAAGTAGGTCTTCTCATCCTCTTTGTCTTATATATTGCTTATAGGAAAAGGCTAAAGTGCTTTAAACTGTTGCTCTAGATATGGCTACTTATCTAGGGAATTAGAATTTATCCGTAGATACGAAATTATCCAAAACATGGCTGTCAAGTCATGAACAGTGACTCCAACGGTTTCCTACTGTGTTGTGCGAAACCTTCTTCCAGGGCATAGCTTCCTGCACGTAGCTTCATAGGTTGCCTCTTTGTCACTTTCCGCGTAGCCTACTTGCTACATTTTCCTCCAAATCGGGCAGTGTATTTTATAGTCCCATGCTCCCTTGCAACTGCCTAGAGCACTAAAACTATCCTGCTACCATATAATCATTGTGAAGGATCCCCTATATACAACTTCAATCTTCTCCCATTCACTCTTCCCGGGAAGGGTTCCCCATTCAGCTTCACGAGCTAAATTGTGCCTCCATCTGTAATTTCTTTGACAATATATGGTCCTAACCAATGCATCTAGAATTTACCCAGAAATTTAGTGAATTTACTATCATATAATAGGACAAGATCGTTTACCTTGAATGTGTGAAGCTTGATATGGCAATCATGCCATGCTTTTTCTCATTCCTTTTGTAATTTTTTGATGAAATCCTGCCAAAAATCGATCCTCTTCGAGCTCCATCAGCTACATGAGTCATTCCTCCAAGGCCTTGCGATCCTCCATATCCGTCGGGGATTTGATGCGCAAACTAGGCACAATGTACTCTATCGGCATTACAACTGCACCCCCATATACTAATCTAAGCGACGTTTTCCCTGTCAGCTTCTTACAAGTAGTCCTATAAGCCCATAGTACTGTAGGTACGCGCACATCCTAGTCATTCCACTACACATTGTAGATCTTTGTCAGCATGTTCTCCAAAATATTATTTAAGGCTTCAACAGTTCCATTGGATTGTGGGTGATACGGTGTACTCTTTTGATGGTAGACCTGGAATTCTTTAGTCAACGCATTGATCATTTCATTCAGGAATTGCATACCTCTATCAATCATCAACACTTTTGGGCAGCCAAATCGGGTTAAGACATACTCAAATAAAAACTTTGCCGTTGTAGCCCTTGTACAATCCTTAACCGGTTGTGCTTTCACTCATCTGGTTAGATATTCTGTCGCGGTGATAATATAGTACGCACCTGTTTTCTTTCCAGGGGGTTTAATTGGCCCAACAAAATCAATTGCCCATTTCTCAAATGGCTTCAAAGATACTTGAGGATGTAATGGCAATTCATCCCTTCGTGATGGTCTACCAGTTCTTTGACATGCATCACATTCCTTACAATACGCCTTGGCATCCTTGTGTAGTTTTGGCCACCATAGATCTGTGCGCAAAATCTTCTACGCAGTTGCCTTACCTGCGTAATGATCTCCTATAGCTCCCTCGTGAGCTTAAGCAAGAATGCTATCTTGCTCAAAATCTAGCACATATCTTCGCAAGATTTCATCTCCATGCATCTTATACAAATGTCCTGCAATAACTGAAAAATATGCCATGCGCACTTCTAATTCCTTCTTTTACTGGCTTGTATATCCTTCTAGTGCCATCCCCGTAGTCAAGAAGTGAATAATGTCTACAAAATGATCATCCGCTATGTGCACCGCGAAGAGTTGTGCATCTAGCAACTCTTCCTCCAAATTAGTAGGCTCCTCTCATATTTTGATCCGCAACAGATGGTCAGGTCTTGCATTTAGCCTCCCTGGCTTCACAATGAATTCAAAGTCATACTTCTAAAATAATAGCAACCATCTATAGATCTTCCCCCCCAAAACAGGCTTATTGACCAGGTACTTCAAGGCAGAATTATCTGTGTACATTTTGAAATGCCCTCCTAATAGATAATGCCTCAATTTTTGTAGCGCATACACCATGGCCAATCCTTTGTGCTCAGTTGTTGAATAATTCTTCTCGCCCTTCGATAAATTCCTACTCATGAAGGCTATAGGATGGTCCATTTCTCCTTCATGGCCTGCATTAACACTGCACCCAACGAAATGCAAGAGGCATCCACATGCACGTGAAACTCCTTTTTCCAATCAGGGAATACCAAGATAGGTGCAGTGACCATTGTTTCTTTGAATACATCTAAGTTGCGTTGAAATTGTTTGTCCCAACAGAATGTTGCTTCCTTCTTCAACACTTTCTCCATGGGCACAATAATTTGAGCATAATCTTTGATAAATTTTCGATAATATCTCGTATGTCCCAGCATCTCACACAACTTCTTGATGTTCCTAGGGGTCTCCAAATTCACAATTACTGCCATCTTTACAGGGTCCACCATCAATCCTTGCTTTCACACCACGTGACCCAGCAAGATTCCAAAGGGAACACATAGTATGCATTTCTTGAGATTCAACGCAATATGGTATTTGCGACATGTATCCAACATCAGGCACAAAATTTTTACATGGTGCTTTACTAATCCGAACACCATTGAGTCATCAAAGTATAATTCCAGGAACTTATGAATGAACTCCTTGAACGCTTCTATGACTACATGGGAAAATATCGCAGACACATTCTTGAGGTCAAAGGACATAATAGTGTATTGAAAACATCCCCACTCTGTCGCAAAGGTCATTTTTCTCCTATCTTCTAGCGCGATCTTTATCTGATGATACCTAGTGTTAAGGCCTAAATCTACCTCAGGCTGAGAAAGGCAGGTCTAGGGTAACATCAAACCATGCTTAACCTAGTAGCTAGCCCTACCAGGTTGGGAGAGGGCTCTCTCCTTATCATTCTAAAATAAAATATGGCAAGTAAGGTTTGAGATGACTTATATGAATTCTAATTTTAGGCTAGGTATGATTGCTCAGAGGATTTTGTTTGATTTTAATGGTTGGTTGCTGGATCAGATGGGGAAGGCAGCTTTGGGTCTAGGAAATCAACTCAGATTTGGAGAGGTTTCTGTGGGGTGAGGTAGGCAAGTGTTTTAGCACTTTGAAATGAATGTGATGGTCAGTCTAAAAACTGGTGAGTAGTTGGAGAGGGCATGCAAATGTCATGAGTCCTCTTCAAATAGCAGAAAACATGTAGAACTAAATAAACCCCAAGGTAGAGCACTGAAACACTAATGAATTCCACCTTTAAACTTGATTAATTTAGTTATACAAAAAGAGAGAGATGATGGCACACATAAACATAAGATAAACTGAATTACAAAGAAGAACACAATGCTAAATCACATTACCACAAGAATCCCACAAAATGTTGCAAAACCCTGGTTTATTTCCTTGCCAAATTGCAGAAGTGATGTACAATGTAGCTCAATGCATCCACAAGAGTCCAACCTTCTGCCAAATTCCAACCGCTACACTATGAAATTCAAAAAATATATACATTTTCTCATCCTTGTACTAAGGGAATTGAGCTCAACCATTTTCTTCAAAATAGAATCAATTACATTAAGCTTGGACTGAATTTCGAAAAATAGGTGTCGAAGATGAACTCGTATCTCCTAAACCATAGCACCTGTTACAAAATGGAAAGAGGTTTTTGTAGATAAGGTAATTTTGGAGAAAAAACTCTCTCAAATTTTCAAAATTTGTTTCCAGTTGCTCATAATCTATGCCACAAAAGCATCTCTAAAACAGAAAATCATTAAAAATTTAAATATGTGAAAATGAGCTGTAAAGATCTAGTCACATATCCCAATTCATGACACCTGTGAATAAACTAAAAGAAATTTTTGTTATATGGCTTTTGATTAACAAAAACCTCCTTGGGTTTTGCAAAAATACTTTCCATATGTTGTAAAATGGCACCACACTAAAATGACTAAAACAGTAAAAAATATGAAAATTTTGCTTTGTTTTAATGTAGGCTCCAAATATCACTGTATATCTCCCACATAGTAGCACATGTGCATAAAATAAAGGAGGTTTTTTTTATTTGGTATGTGATGAACAAAAACATCTTTCACTTTTGAAAAATTCCTTACCATTATTTTAGAAAATGATTTTGTACTAAACTTGTCATTGTGTGCAGCAACTAACCTAAAAACATGCATAACCAAGAATCACTCATTCATTTCGATCATATCTTCTAATCTGGGAGCTGGTTATGGGAGTGTGATATACAATTGGAAAGATTTTTCCGAGCTTCTTCTGATGGACATACTTGTGACATGTTTTTTTGCTGAACATCATGTGAAAAACATCTAACAAAACAAGACATAGTAAGAGCTCATGTTGATCCCTGGTGACAGGCTGCAAAGACTGGAACTAACACCTAGAAAACCCATGAGTGAAAGAATACGCATCCTGCCCTCCAACATTTTCTAGCACTTTTTCTGTTGACAACATTGGGAATGGGTCGTGAACACACGCATCATTAAGCTTCCGCAGATCGACGCAAATCCTTATTTCTCCTTTTTGTTTCTTCTCTTGAACCACCATCGGGCTCACCCAATTAGATTCTTCAACAGGTTCTACGATGCCTGCCTCCAACATTTTATCCAACTCTTGGCGTACGTTGTCCTTGTATTTAGGATTAAGGTGATACAACTTCTGTTTAATAGGCTTCACGTCTGGCTTCAGAGTGATCTTCATAATACCTAGATCGCCAATTATTCCCTTTAAATCTGAGAACTTAGTAGGGAAGAGATCCTAGTATTCGTGAAGTAACTCAACAACTTTATCCATGGTAGCGTCATCCCAATAATCTCCAATTTTCTTGCACTTCGGTTCTGCTTTAGTGCCAATGTATAATTTCTTAGTATTGAATGGTGCAGTGATGTTCAAGTTGTCTATTTGTGGGCCTTAGACTTAGTGATGCCCTTCTGCCCCTGGAATATTAAGGTTTTTTGGATCTTCATCTTCCTCCTCAATGGTTACATTATAGCATTCTAGTGCATGGCGTAGCTGGGTCCTCCAATCTGGTTGGTTCCATTCCATAGATTCTGTCGACGTTCTAAAGATGACCACCTTAATTTCTTGTAGGCCTTCATCGATGCTTGTAAAGTCATCTTCAAGGCTGAAGGTAAATAAGAACCCTTCCCTCAATATATCGCATTCTGTTGTGCCATGGTCCAAGATGACCTGGTCCATCTCATAATCACCTATCTGCGTGGTGAGCCTCATCTCGTGCCCTATTCGAGCCTTATGTTAGCCAAATTTTCTGACCACCTGGTGTCCATCAGGGTACTTCTCTTTGCTATTGCATAAGTTTATTAATTCCTGCAGGTCTTCCACAACTTTTCTATTACGCAACAGCTTTATGTAGGTCTTAAAAAATGTAGTAAGTATATAGGGATCAACCTCTGCAGGTGCGCTAGTTTCCTACATCTTGTCCTGGCTTCCTGAGGTGGAGGCCTCAGCAAAGGTTTTCTTAGCTTCCATAAATGTTTCCTTAGCGTGATTTAGATCAAAGCCAACTTCCTTCTCAGGGGTCTTGTGGACCCATCTGTCCTCTTCAGGATGTTTACCTTTAATCAAGCTAGGCCAGATTGGTTCTTCAACTTGTCCTGACGATGAACCACACTGGTTGGTTCGAAACGCGTCGACAAAAGATTGGTTATGTGATTTTGCCGAAGATTTTCTAAACAATGTTTACCTTTATCATCACCAGTCGTTATTCCACTCCTCAACACTATATTCACACTTTGATCCTCTTTGCGGAGCTCAGCTCTCATCATTTGTAAGTTCTGCATAGGGTTCACTTTATTCTCTTGCATTTTAGCTATCAGCATCGGGCACTCCTATATAGTATGGTCAAAATGGCTGTAGTATTGACATGACGAGTGTGTCTAATTCTAGCATTCTCATGCGTAGTGCCTTGGTTGTTTGTAGTTGTAGCAGATAATCTGACCGTGACCTCTACCAATTCCTCCTCCTTCGCGGCCCCATCCTCCACCCTGATAGCCTCCACGCACTCCTTCGGCACCCTGATCTGAAGGTTGAGTTTTTGCTTGCATCTGGTATGTAGATTTTCTTTCCATCGTCAACTCATAGCTACATCAGTGGCACTCATTGTGGCCCACCAATTTGTAGAAGTTACAAAACAATTGCTAGGATGTCTGGACAAACTTTTGAATTAAATGAAAATTATCCATCGCATGTTTCCAAATAACTTGACAAATAACACACCATAGCATAGTCCCTGTGCTCGTCCCTACTAGGGCTTCTGGCTTTAGGGGAATTAGTCCCCCTCCTGTAATATAATTTTCATATATAGGACAGTGGTCTTTATCGTGCCCCTGGCTCTTGCACATCAAACACTAGAATTCTGAGCATGCTTCTGGTTTAGTCTCCTTGTCTTTCTTCAAGCTTTGTAACTCTAGGTGTAAGCTCTGTAACTAAGAGTTGATCTATTATACCCCCAAGGTCACATCCTGAATAGGTGACGCATGCAACCTCATCACAATTTCCAAGGCTTCTACCTGCATTCTTATCTTTTGTTGTGACAAAGCAAGTGGGGCAGAAGCGAAGCTATAAACCATTCGCGATGTTGACTATCTATAAGATGCATGTTAGCTTCTCAAATCTGACACTTCAACCTCTGATCTAATTCCCAAGGCATCTTGTCGACCCCCATCATGATTTCTTTTAATCCGATTACTGACTATGAGTCAGACTTAGGCTTATTAAATTTCTTGTTAAAGCTGCCCTAGTATCTGCTAGTGATGCAAGAGGATTATCAGAACAATACTTAATATACCAAGTGTTATAGACATTTTTAGGCACTGCAACCCCAATCATATATGTCCATAAACCAAGGGCTCCTAAGTCCCTAAAAGTGTTGTTCCAACCCCTAAAAAAAACAAGGTCAACTGATTACATCATCTCCCAGAAGTTCTCCATGAAAAACTACTCAGAACTGGTCAAAATTGGACCATCTCACCTGCTCCATGGTCAAAGTGTGCTGCATCCCACCTAAATGCACATGGGAGGTGCAATGCATACTGAAAATCCCTTCTATGGGGTGCGATGGACGAGAGTGGACAAATGGCAGAGTAAATTTGCAAGGTGGAGGATCATGGAATCTTCCAGAAACTTCTCCTGTGACACTTGCATTCACCCAAGGATGAGTAAGAAATCATAAATCTCCAAGTGGAATCAAGAACTATCAGAGAGAAGACACTAATCAAATCTCAGAAGCTCACCCACCTCCCTGCAATCATCTATATATGGATCCCTCATCCCAGAGATCCAGAGGCTGGAATTTTGTATCTTGTAAGGAAGTGATGCTGGTTTCTTGGTGTAACATCATAGTGTTGGGTGATCTAAGCTTTTCATGAGGTGAAGAACAGCTTTCTTGCTGAGAGGATGACGTTGGGTCAGAACAATTGGTTGTAGTCCTCTTTGCTATTCTTGATATTAATATATATATTCAAGTTTTCCTCCACATTCTTGTATGATTGATGATATATGCATTTGTGTGGTCAATATATATCTGGTCCTATATTGTTTATGATAGTAGATCTCTGTTCTTAGATAGTGTTATGCCTCTTTAATTCTATAGGTGCTCTTTGAAGCTGGGTAGACAAGGAAGCGAGTGGAAAAGATCTCTCAGAAGGGAGAGGAATCGAGCAAGGAACCAAGCGCAAGACAGAGGTTGGTCTCCTTTGTTCCCCTCTTATATACTTCTCATAAACGAAAAAGAAAGTAGTTTTAGTTTGTTTGTTTCTAAGATAGCTACCAGTCTTAGTGGGACTAGTAGCTCTGCATAAACACTAGATTTCCCGATAACAAAATGGCGACTCCACTGGGGAGTGAATAGATTTTTTGTTTGTCTATATTTGTTTGCTTTATAAACTTACAGACGGAGCCTGAAGTCAAGCTAGCTAGCCTTCGAACTGCATTTTCTATGCAAGTGCAAAGTAGATCAATGCTGCTTCAGTCTATCTCTAGGTTTGTTTATGAACTGAACAATCGATTTACAAAATATCTAATTGCCATTGTGGTGGCTCTAGTAACCTCCCTAGATCTACCCCTGTGATTTATTCACTGATTATCACTTGCTCGGCCTAAATCCCTGAACTGTGCTGCAAACTGTGATCAAGAACTGGATCAAAAGTCTCGCACTGTACCATCGTACCCTCTCTTCAAGGATATCAGTATGCATCACACTTCCCATGTGCTGTAGGTGGGATGCATACTGGAATCCCTATGTAATAGGTGCGCTGATCAGAGAAGGCTAATTTTGCCTCCAAACTTTGGTTTTTCTTCACTCTTTTCAACTCTATTCAGGGGTTTTGCTGTCTGTAGTCAGTATACCTCTGTTGGAAACCCCCTTCCTTTGCATTATTCTGCCTCCATTGTGCAAAGAACTATAAATGTTTTTATGTATTGTGAGCTATTTTCAATTCTCTTTTACAAAGAAGTAGCGTAATTGAACTGTCGTTTCTTGATTTGGAAGTGTCGCAAGTGTCGTTTTCAGTCATAGAAGAGAATCCGATTGTTCTTGATAGTCGATTACACTGTTACTCTTGTATTTGATTTGAATTAGTAGTTTTTCAAGTGTCGAAAGCAAGTTTTAAATTCCAAATCGCAAAGTGTCGTCATTGTCTTCATTTTGTCTTGAAAAGAAGCTTGTTAGTAATGTCGCTTTGAAAAATAATCCAGATTTGTGCTTAGCTTTCTTTTTATCATTCATATTAAGAAGGCTGAAAACAAATACATGCATGTGCATTTGCATTTAGACTGTTTGTTGGTTTGATTTAGGATAGTGCATATAGTGTGTGCTCTCTGCTCTATGTTGAAAGAATATCATCTCTCTTTCTTTAGTAGCTAGGATTTTCATTGCAAAAAGAAGATTAAACGATTGTTTATCATCTTAGATTGCATTTTAGGAATTGTATATCTACATCACACGGTGAACCTGAAAGGAAAATTTCTTAAACAAGATCAACTGTAAAATAAATTTAATGAATCTAAAAACGCTTTGGAACCTAATGCACAACATTTAGAAGTCTAGGCTAGAGACGTATTCCGGCGTCGTAAAGCCTGGTAACTGTTGCCTTCATTGCTGGTTGGGTGATTCCTCCACTTTGAGACGACAAGTACCAATATGGACTTGTGCTCCCACGTACTGTCGAGTATATATTGGGAGACCACAATAGGCTATATCCTTTATCCATAGGAAGCCGTGTCTGTCGCCCTATCGATCGCAATGCACTGAACACAGCATTCGGGAAGATTGACTGTTGTACCTAACCCAAAGTATTCTGTAGTTTTGCGATTGGTTTGGTAATCCCTCTATCTAGATTTCCAGAGTAGTCTCTTTCATTCGTTTTCAGACTCCTTAAAGGAAAAGGTCCATCTGAGCACTTGTCACTTCAAGCTCATTAAAAATCGAAGGTGACTAGAGTCATCTTTTGTTTTTTCTCGACTCTTAAAAATTGAAAAAACAAGTTGTGTCAAAGCGTCTAAAATTTATTTTAATCAGAATAACACCACCTTTCCTACGTTGGTCTTAGGTTGAGAAAAATGGAGTCCACCAACCAAGGAGTTCCCCTTGGGGGAAATCCTAGTCCTTTCTCCTCTTGGGGAGATGTTAGTGCACCCCATATGGCCACATTGTCACTTCTAGGATTGACAATCGGTCTACCCGTATGGCTCTTGTCGACCTCTGTCGTTCATAACACCGTGATTCCTGAGCAATCAAGTAAGCAACTAGATGATACCAAAGCTACCCCCCAACCTTCTACTTCATCCGATTCTCCCTCTCCTCCTTCCTCTTCGCTTGATGAAGCCGGTAAGGCCCAAACTAAGAAGAAGAAGGAGAAGAAGAAGAAGAAGCCAAATATGACAGGGGGAAACTAGGCATCATCTAGTGAAAATCCACACATTGCACTGTCGAAACCTAAATCTCCATGTGTCATTTGCAAAGGAGATCACTATCATCGAGATTGTCCTTGCATCCCTCGGATCTTAAGGGACTGGTCTCCTCGCTTGCACAATTTGGTGTCAACAACCTCTGACGATCATGTTGAAAGTACACCGTCAACTAGTGAAAGCGAAATGTCGGGATAGAAAAGGAAAAGTAAATTCCCTTGTAAACTGTGTGAAGGCAATCACGCCGTCCACCGTTGTCCCTTCCTAGATGAGGCTAAAATAGTTTTGGACGACCGTCCGGTTTCACCGTTACGGCTTCCTCCTGGATATAAGAAACTCTTGCCAAGTCCATCACTAGTTGAAAATCCGACTGACACGCCATTGTGGTCGGTCAAAGCATCTATCATTGAAGATAAACCATCTAAATCCACACTAGATGAAAGTCAAAAGGTCGAGGCGGCAGTTGACCCGGTCTTGCCTTCAGAAAGTCCATATTCAGATGATACAGTCACCGGAGAGAACAAGAATGACACCGTTCAAATTCTCTTCATAAACACAGACTCCGATGAACATGGGGGTAGTCTACCCGTTCCTTTACCACAGGAAGGAAGTTCGTCAGAGTCATATCCGGTCGTCTATTCGGTCCCACCTCCAAGCAACCTAGTTGTTTCCTTCGATTGGAATCTACTAGGCAGACCCCGTTTACCAGCTAGTGTACCATTTCGAATCATTGCTCAAATATACAGAATGGTCATGGCCGGTACCATCATAGATGAAGGGGCTTCTGTGAGTATCCTTTCCTCAACTACTTGGAAAGCGCTTGGTTCGCCATCGCTTTTGCCTGAAATGAGAAATCTAACAGGCTTTGACAAAGGAACCAGTCAACCGTTAGGGATCCTTCCCAATGTGCCGATAACATTGAGAAGGAAAATCATTCACATGAACGTAATGGTAGTCCAAGGACCCCTAGATTATAGTCTACTCCTTGGACGCGACTATATTTATTGCATGGGAGCCATTGTCTCCTCGCTCTTTAGAGTAATGTGTTTTCCGCATGAAGGAAGAGTGGTCAAGCTCGTAGACCAGCTTTCATTCCCCGGATCACACATAGCAAATAGTCAAATACCATCCCTGAATGGTCTTTTCACGCAAGGAATGTCTCATCAATCCCCTGTTTGTCCACCTGATGAGCGCGAGTGATTCGGGAGGACATGGCTGAAACCCAGGGGGCATGCACCCTGGTCTGTTTCAGCAGGAAAATTACCGAAAATTCATCCCTTTTGTATTATTTTATACTTTTATGGACTCAAGGGATTATATGACGAAAAAGGATTGTTGGAGTTTTCTTTATGTCCCTTTTAGACTCTCTAAAATTGAAAAGGACCGAGTTATCTTTGTCGTTAAACTCGTTAAAACCGAATAGCGACAAACTTGTCCATACTGACAAGAACGAGTTTCACTATCGCTAGGCTCGCTAAAACATAGCAATGGGTTTGCCCGAAGGGAAAATTATAGAACAAGCATATGTTATCCTCCTCAAGCTTGACAAAAATAAAGAGGTACTGGTCAGCAATGACTGGGGAAAAATTGGGAAGAAAACTTGAAGAAACTTTATTGGTAGCAAGTCGCTCTTGAGCATGACACTTTCGCTCCGCATCCAAGTCGGGTTGGGTTGTTCCATTCACTGGTCATATCACCATTAGTCCATCACACCATCCACATTTGGGGTTAACACTACCAATCCATCATGTCAGTGTCGCCGATATGTTTAAGAGAAGTCGCTCAGAGAATTCACCCGTGTCTCACCCACTGCAATACATTTACGCTCCATTCTTTCATGACCGCCACCCTGAACCTTATATCATTAGATTGTTTTCACCTCCATTAAAATCATTTGCTCCGTTCCGTGTCGTAGATGTTGGATTCATTAAGGCCCTCCTATGACGGATCACTTCTTGTCGACATCAGCTCATTATCCAGGAAGTCGATCTAGGAACAACCCTTTCAGTACTTTGAAGCTTGCATGCCTCAATGGCAAGTTTCTCACTTCCGGCGACAGGTTTACATCAATGACCTTCGACTGAAAGATTTTGCGTGGTGTTCGACACCAAGTCCCTTATTCACACCACGTGAATTGCACTGTAGTACCTTGAGGGTCATCATCATTATCGATGATTCCTTTCGCGCCTGTTAATAGCTTACATCATTGGTTGGTAATCAGGCGATGTCTTTCCATGTTCGACTCCAGAACATCTCTCACATGGATCGACTTGTACTTTGAGTGAAGATCGAATGAGATTGAAGACCCCGGATCTAGTTTCATCCATCCGGGCTGCGATATATATTTAGGAAAATAAAGACATCAAATGTACATCATTGCTGCACAGATAATCATCCAATCTAAGGGATGATGGCTCTACCAGAATCATCAGTCTGCACTCGGACGATTGTCTGTTTTATGTACATGAAAATGAATTTATAAATCTGAGCATGAGAATTCCCGCCTCAGCTAGATCATGAAAATATTATGAAGATAATGTATCGTATTGTATCTTATTATAAGTCGCCTTCTAGCTTGAAAAAACTTCGGATCCTCATGATAAAGCATTTCACCCGACATCAAAAGATTAACGACCTCATGCTTTAGGGGGCAACTGTTATAGACATTTTTGGGCACTGCAACCCCAATCATATATGTCCATAAACCAAGGGCTCTTAAGTCCCTAAAAGTGTTGTTCCAACCCCTAAAAAAAACAAGGTCAACTGATTACATCATCTCCTAGAAGTTCTCCATGAAAAACTACTCAGAACTGGTCAAAATTGGACCATCTCACCTTTTCCATGGTCAAAGTGTGTTGTATCCCACCTAAATGCACACGGGAGGTGCGATGCATACTGAAAAGCCCTTTTATGGGGTGCCATGGGAAAGAGTGGACAAATGGCAGAGTCAATTTGCGAGGTGGAGGATCATGGAATCTTCCAGAAACTTCTCCTATGACACTTGCCTCTCTGCATTCACCCAGGGATGAGTAAGAGATCATAAATCTCCAAGTGGAATCAAGAACTATTAGAGAGAAGACACTAATCAAACCTTTGAAGCTAACTCACCTCCCTACAATCATCTATATATGGATCCCTCATCCCAGAGATCCAGAGGCAGGAATTTTGTATCTTGTAAGGAAGTGCTGCTGGTTTCTTGGTGTAACATCATAGTGTTGGGTGATCTAAGCTTTTCATGAGGTGAAGAAGGGATTTCTTGTTGAGAGGATGACGCTGGGTCAGAACAATTGGTTGTAGTCCTCTTTTCTATTCTTGATATTAATAAACCTATTCAAGTTTTCCTCCACATTCTTGTATGATTGATGATATATGCATTTGTGTGGTCAATATATATCTGGTCCTATATTGTTTATGATAGTAGATCTCTGTTCTTGGATAGTGTTATGCTGATTTGATTCTATAGGTGCTCTTTGAAGTTGGGTAGATGAGGAAGCAAGTGGCAAAGATCTATCAGAAGGGAGAGGAATCGAGAAAGGAACCAAGCACAAGACAGAGGTTAGTCTCCTTTGTTCCCCTCTTATCTACTTCTCATAAAGGAAAATCAAAGTAGTTTTAGTTTGTTTGTTTCTAAGATACCTACCAGTCTTAGTGGGACTAGAAACTCTGCATAGACATTAGATTTCCCGATAACACCAAGTTAGCGTGCTATCCTGCAAGGCGGTAACCAGCTGTGCCTTCTTTATATTTTCATCAGTAATCTGTTGTGTTGTCCATACAACATTTGTAGCAAACCAAAATTGCTCCATATCTTCACTCCCTATGCCTTTGAAAATCGATAGCTTCATTGTGTTTGCCATGTTGGATGGTGGTGGTGGTGGTGGAGGTGGAGTTGTGGGTGAAGGTGTATGCAGTGGAGGTGGAGGCGGAGGTGGAGTGGGCATATGATTTACTCAAGGAATCCCTTGAGTGATTAGCTAAACAACACTTTGTGGTGAAATCTGTTTGGCCCCTTCATCGTCACTTAAGGGGGGTCCAATTAATGGACTATACTCCGGTCCTGATCCTTCTCGATTTCTAAAGAATCGTCCACTTCATGTAGCTCCGAACATCAAGGTAATGACATCACTCTTTTTTCATACAACAACATTTTAATCAAAGTATTAAAATATCTTAAATACTTACCTCGCGGTCCTTTGAAAAATCTCCGCTCCGCTTCACTATAGCTTACCGAGGTATCAACTGCCAATTTTGTAACAAACCCTCCCAGAATTTGATCAAGCCAATGATTGACAACCTGTGCGATCTTGTTTTCATAGGTTTCTAGCCGTCACGCTAATTCTTAAGTCCACACTACAGGACTATCGAGCTTTCACCTTCCTTGATTGTATGTTAATTTAGATAACCACTCATACAATGCAATGGGAAAAGTGTAGAAGAAGTTCTCATGTATCTCTGTATATAGATACCTGTTCAACCACTCTTCCTTCGACAGGCGAGGATTCCTGTTTTCTTGCGCCACAAACTCATGAATCTTCTGATCCAACCACTTTTCAATTTCTTTCTTGGTCGAATTCCAATGATATGACATAACACATCTCTTTCAATCATATCCCCACCCTGTCAATGGAACCATTTGTTGGCTTAGGGGGTCCTGACTCAGGTTCAGAGTTAGCGGTGCCAATAAAAGAAATCCCTACACTACTCACCCTTTTGGTAACAAACTACGTAGCATAGGCTGCAGTCTCACTCAAAGCAGTATGGGGGGATGCAAGAACCAAGTTTCTACATCCAGAGACTAGTGTGATGTATTTCAGTGCCTCATATCTTCCTTCGCACAGATCGATAAACTCTTAGGGCACACTGCTGCAACTCTGTTAAAATAGCCTTCAGACCTTCGCAAAGGTCTACGATCAATAATTTCAGACCTTTAATAGTCAATTTATTCACTTACGTGCATCAAAGAGCATCTCTAAATTAGTTTTCACACAAATATACTTAAGTTATTAGTAAACATAACAAAGTTCATTAGAGTCTTTGTGAAAGTACTTAAACATGCATTGCGTAGATCATTAAGACTTATTCAAGAGAATCACGCAACATTCGATCAATATTACATAAAACACATTATTCATTGACAACATATCACATTAACAAAGATAAATAGAAATACATAAAAATTCTTCAGAAATTGTCTTTATTGATCTTCAATTCAAGGTTACAGACTCAAAACCTCCCTACGCACTTAGCTGCAGGGGTCCTCACACTCAGCTACGGACTCTACCTATGCCTCCGTGCACTTAGCTATAGAGCCTTTCTTCTATCTTACCCACTTCTCTTCGCTATCACTTCACTTCCCTTATCATCAATTATCCTCAAATACCTGCCTTAGATTGTCTAAGACACACCTATTTATAGCCTTTTTCATACAATGCCATGGTCCACGGACCATGGGTGGATCTCAAAACCAACTCAAAATTTACATAAAACAAGGGTATAAACCCCTTTGAATCATATTCATCCACGTGCTACACATCCATGAATCATGGAGACTATCAAGTCATACCAAGGTGAGATCGACGCTCTGAACCTAAATCACTGGTTACAACAATTATAAGTTTATTTTAGTTTTCATCATATAGAGGAAGAATAGAAGATTCCATTTGTGCAATTGAAATTAGAGGGCCATGCCCTAACTTGGTGGGAAAGCCACACAAAATCCTAGAGGTTGCAGAGATATCCTCTAGTGACTAAGTGGGAGGAATTTAAAACACTCATAAAGTCAAAATATTACCCTATCAAGTATGTATAGGACCAATGGATCTAGTGGCACTACTTCAAGCAGACACAAGGCTAAAGTGTAGAAGAGTACATTGTAGAATTTAGAAACATGGGCATAATGTTGGGCATCTCCCCAAAGAACCAAGATGTACTCCTCAAGTATTTGGAGGTTCTACACATCCATTTATGGAAGCAAGTGGTGATATTCAAGCCTATATAGGTGGACAAGGCTTGTGTACAAGCTTAATACCTAGAGAAAATAAGCCTAAAGATAGGGAAATAAAATGAATCGAAGCTAAAGGAGAAACTTGATGCTTCTAAAGGGGGGTAAGAAGTGGAAAGGGAGAAAAGATACAAATATGATAGCCACAACACACTAGTGAAAATATCCCAAGAACTGCTGCAAGCACTATAACATTAACAATCATACATAGGCAAAGTAGTAGAATTTGCATCGAGAGCTTAACCCAAAGAACATAAAGAAATATTATAAGAAGAAGAATCTAATGGCCAATGATTTGATAAAGTAGGTTGAAATAAACTCAGACATGGATGAAAATATCATCTATACATCAATGTAGAAGGAGATGAATTTGAGTAGTCTTCAACAATAGGAAGAGAAGGAAATGACCAAACTCTTCCACATAAAGATATAGTTTAAAAAGACCAAGATTGATGCTTTGTTTGAATTAGGATCACAAGTGAATCTCATTGTAGCAGAGCTTCTTAAATACTTGGGATTGGAATTTCATTATCATCCAAAACCCTATCCATTGGGATGAGTAAATAATGATGCAAAGTTAAAGGTAACAAAACAATCCAAAATTAGATTTGTTATCAGTGCTGATCTTATTAATGAACTAAAATTAGATGTAGTTCCACTTGATGTATGCTGAGTGGTGTTTGGAAGTCCCTACGTGTACAATTGAGATTCAATATTCATGTAGAGATCCAACCATTACCGACTTGTCAAGGATGGAAAATCATTCACCCTCAAAGCACACAAAGGTAAGTCACAAATTTTGTTGGTAAGTGCCAACCAAGCCAAAAAATTGGCCAGTTCTATTAAGAAGTATGTTTTAGTATTTTTAAGAGAGAAATAATCTGTAAAAGAGTCAGTTAGAGCCAAGGCATCCCTGGAGGGTTATACTAAGAAACAAAAACAAAATTTGGAAGAGTTTCTACAAGAAAACAAGGATATGTTCTTGGATCCTAAAGGTCGACCATCTAAGAGGGAAGTGGAGCACGAGATCCAACTATGTCTGGACCCCCCTTTGCCAAAAATTGGGCTGCATAGGTAGTATATTATAGAAGCAACTGAGGTGAAGAAAAAGTTGCAGTAGCTACTGGAATAGGGTATCATTCGACCGAGTAAATCACCACATCGATCACCCATGATCGTTGTTCCAAAGAAGGATGGGACTTGGTGAATGTTTGTGTATTACAGGGTGTTGAAAAAAATTGCACTCAAGAACATGTACTCATTACCTAGAGTAGATTGTCTTCTGGATTAGTTGCAACAAGAAAAATACTTCACCAATATGGAATTAAAGTCTAGATATCACCGAGTTTGAGTCAGAGAAGAATATGCTTGGAAAATTTCCTTCCAAACTAGGCAATGTTTGTATGAGTGGTTAGTCATGCCATTTGGCGTATGTAGTGCACCTACTACATTTATGAGGTTAATGAATGATATACTGTGCCATTTTATAGATTCAAGTGTTATTGTCTATTTGGATGATATATCAATATATAGTGCTTCAAGAAGCGCGAGATTACAAAACAGTATTTTGTGTATCGTGGGTATGTGATAGGTGGAGGATACTTGAAGATATATTATACTAAGATGGAGGCCATCATGAAATGGCTAGTTGCTACTAATGTTTATGAGGTTAGGAGTTTTTTTAGGGTGACACAATACCTGAGGAAATTCATAGCCTCATTTTCAATAGTAGCAACACCAATCCATTCCATAGCAGGAAGTGGAAAGACTTTTTAGTGGGGAAAGAATCAGTAGAGGGCCTTCGAGGATTTAAAGAATAATATTAGTCAATCACTAGTTCTATAATTATCAAACTTGCAAAAACCCTTCAAAGTGGAGAGATATGTGAGTGGGTATGTTATGGGAGTGGTGTTGATTTTGGGAGGAAGGATAATATGTTATCATTATGTAGTATTTCATGGGGTAGTTCTTAACTAACATACCTATGCCAATGAGATATATTCCCTAGTGCAAGCTATGAAGAAATGGAAGCACTATCTGATGGTAAATGAGACAATAATCCACACAAATCACTAGCCACTATAGTATCTGTAGGCCTAGAGTAAGCTACAATAGACCATTCATTACAACTGGATGGCATTTCTAGAAATATTTAGTTTAGTGGTAGAAAAAACAAGTTGGCCATCATGCTTTCAAGGCCACCCACATCAAATATCACAATTTTGGGGATTGATGCACATAGATCCATTCACCCATGATTCATAAAAAGAGGCATATTCAGAGGATCGGGACTTCAAGGAGGTGTTTCAACAGTTGTAGAGCCATATTCATGTGCATGATGGTGACAACAAAGTTGACTACCATCTCCAGGATGAGTTACTCTACAAGATGGATTATGGATAATTTATGTGCTCCCAAAGGTGAGTGAATTCAACTGATTAGAGAGGCTCACACCTCCAAGTTTGTAGGGTACTTTGGTGTGGGGAAGACAATGGCCAAATTGCAGAGGTATTTGTATTGGCCCAATATGTAATAACATGTAGCTATGTTAATAAGGGTATGCATGCTTTGTTGTACCAACAAACATAGTAATAAGAAACCTAGTCTATATCATCCCTTACTTGTACCCACTCGTCCTTGGGAAAGAATTTCCATGGCATTTGTGGGAGGGTTATTAACAAATAGGAAGTGACATGAATACCTATTCATGGTAGTTGGTAGGTTCAACAATATGTGTGTTCTTGCTCCCTTTAAAAAGACCATCAGTGGGAAAGAATTAACAAACTTGTTGTTTGGCTAGCTCTGGGTTCACTTTGGGATACCAAAGAACTTTGTTTCAAACAGGGACATAATATTTCTTAGTGCATTTTGGAATACATTGTGGGAGAAGATGGACATGATGTTGAAGAGGTATACAACATTCCATATTTAGAAATATTAGTAGATAGAAGTAGTCAACAAGACTTTGGTGCAACTTTTGAAGGGTTATAATCAGAAGCATCTGAAGACTTGGGATGAAAGTATGGTATATATACAACACTCTTATAATATAGTAGTCCACACTTCTATTGGTAAGTCCCATTTGAAACTTGTTTTGGATATTTTCCACCTTCACCTTTGGATATTGCATATGGGAAATAAGGAAGAGTGAGGGAGGATCTTATAGGAGATGCTTTGAGGGTTGAAAAATCTATGGAGAAGATTAAGCATATCCATATATAAGTACAATATATGTTGTAGAAGTCACATGAAAAATATAAGGCCAGCCATGACCAACAAAAAATAGAGAAGTCGTTCAAGGTGGGAGATAGAGTATGGTTATAGTTGAACAAGGAGACGTTATAGGGACTTGGTAAGAAAATAAAGGCTCTATGATATGGTTCCTCTAATATACTAAGAAAGGTGGGAGATAATTCCTATAAAATTTATCTAACCCCTTACATGCACATTTACTCAATGATGAATGTAGATAATTTGAAACTATATGAGCCTTCCATACTAGATCAAGAAGAGGAATAGATCCTACCTTTTGTATAGGATTTGACACCAGATTCTTAGGAAGAGTTGGTAGAGGATATAGTTTTGCAGAAGAGTTCCAATACTAGAAGACAAGGGCAACATGAATTTTGGCTTATTGGGTTGGAAGGACAACTTCAGGCAAGGCTAAATGGTACACCCAAGATAAGGTGGAGGAAATGTTTTGTCACATCATTTAGTATAATATTTTAAGGACTGAAAGGGCCCCAAAATGGGGAGGTGTGATATGGATTGGATCATTATAATTTTTGTGATCCATATCAATTCTTTGGGAGTGGAAAGAGTGGAGGAATAAGCTCACATGACCATTTTTACCAGTGGGACCTAGTTTGGTAAATTTGGGTCTCAAACCTTTCAGGAGAATTTTGAGGGATTAAAAGATGTTTTATGGGATTAAAACTTTGCATATTTATAATAACACCTTATTTTCTTATTCTACACATAGATACCCTTCCAATGGCACAATATTTTCCTTAATCGAAGTCTTGTATGCAAAAGTAATGCCACTTGAAAGTTGAATTTACTATTTTGGGACCCATAATTTATATGATGCCATGTCAAGCCACATTATTCATGGAAAAGGCGTTGGAAACATTATCATGACGAAGAATAATACAGAAGGGTTCATTTTTTTAACTCCAGTTAATAGAAGAAGGATCCAAATCTAACCATTGGTAGGTTATAGGGATATGTTATAAATAGGCCACTAGGAGGAAAATGGGTTCTATTCTTTTCAAGTGAATTTTTTCCATAGATGAGTATAGTAGAGAGGGATAAGGAGAGAGTGAAAAAATATTATTTGTGTATTGTAGTAGCCTGTGGGGCCATAGGCCTTACTTTTTTTTACTCGTATCCATTTTCTATTCAGAGAAAGAGAGCAGGGTGACCTCACCTTCTAGTTGGGTTTTCTCCCAAAAGGGTTTCATATGATATATATTAAGTCAAATGTGGTTTGTGAATTTTAATTTTGTTCTTCTCTATTTTTGGTATAAATTCTAATTTGCATGCATATGAGATAAACAATTATCTACAGATACAGAAATATAAAAAGAAATAGACCCTAATAGTGTAGATTTCAGATTTTTAAGTATAGTTGTATTAGATTTGTTGTGATGAATTGTCTAGTGAAACATTGATGATATTTTATGGATCATAAACCTTCTGTAAATAACCCTAACCAATTATCAATTCCCTTATAAAAAAATTATTCTCGTTATTTTTTTTTCCTTGATATAGATTAAGCATAGACTTCTCATATGCATTTATTAATAACACAAAAATTGATTTGACTAATCAATATACTCAATTGAAAATAATTACATATTATGCTTTTTTATTCTCTATTTTTATCTATAAGATACCTATTCATTCATTTATTTTAGGTTAAATGTCAATTTTAAATTTTATTAAAATATCAACACGCACACCGTAATAGAGGAATAAGAGTTCCTTTCGTAGTTTTCTTTTCTACAATTTAATGTTGAAAAAAAATATTTTTTTTAAGGTTTAATATTCTACACCAAGGAAACTAAAATAGTAGCAATGCATTAAGTTTTTAATTGATACATAGATAGGTCCAAAATTGAAACAAAAAATTACTGAAGATCTTGTCTAAAAGATTATGGCATCCAACCAATTGGGGTATTCTAACTGAGTTATGTAATAGAGACAAAATATACTAAAATAGGGTTAATAATGGACAACGAGTGGAATAAGAAGGATCCACCTCAATGAGTTCCTTGCCATGTTGTTTGTAGATTCCTATATTAGGAGGAACACCCAAGTGGGCTTCAATCCTTTTAATTGTATAATCCAGGTGATTCATGTGAAGATGGATAGTATCCAACATAAGTAGGATATAGCCCTTAGCATCATCTCTGTCTAAAAACACCTTCCCCAATAAATATTTAATTTTCCCATACATGTCAATGGTGCAAAAGTATTTGTGATACCTCTGACTAATGTTACCCATGACTGTGATCTAACTTACAACCTCATCGATGATGCTAGTGTTAGGAATGCAACCTCTTTCTTTGGAAATATCCTACTCAACCTTACAAAGTTTTCATTGACTTTCGGGGGTGTTTGTCCCTAGAATCTATGGGTCAAAATTTCAGCTTAGAACCTTACTCCAAATCCTCCCCTAGCCTTCTACTAGGAGACCCCTCTCTTGCAATGTTCCCTCTGATGTGCCATGGCTATAGCCAATGAAAACATTAGATAATGTGACCTATATTGAGTTCTTGGTGACCAAGGGAACCTCCATGCCAAAAAAATATGAAGAATTTGAGATGATGTAGTTAAATATCTGTTGATGTCCCCCTGTCTGATCATCTTGCTAGGCTTCCTGCACTCGTTGGATACTAAAAACAAAATAGAATATTAAGTGAAAGGATTGAATATCTGATCTACAGAAAAAATATAGTGCTATGGTAGAAAATTTACTCTTACCAAATCCCTCCATTGGAATCGACTGTTTTGATTTGTCAGGATTTCTAAATGGAACTAGGCTCTGCAACCTAGGGTTGTCATGCGAATTTAGCAAGTGATAGGGGAAGAAACAACACACACCAACATTCTAACAATGGAAATTATCAAGAGTATGTATGGAAGAGTGTTTCCAATCTAGAAACTTCCAAGATGAGGGAATAAATACCATTAATAAAACCATCCATAATAAAATTTGCAACTTCATTTATTTATGTGAGAATAGACTTGAATTATCCTCCTTTGCATGGTGAGGGTGGTGGAAACCCAAAGGTAGCTTATTATAGTAATAATTATACATGATGGTGGCTTTTGGGTTTAGTGAGTTTGTTGACATTTATAGGAAGGGTTGTCTTGAATGTCCCTTCTTGTCATTTCTGGGTGGGATGGCCACTAACCCAATCTCTGTGTATTGCATTCAATCCCATCCCATATGGGGATTTCATGTATGATTTCATTAACTTTCCATATTATTCTTTTATAATTGATGTTAGAACATATTTCAATGCAACATTGAGAGAAACTGGGGTGTGTGAACAACCTTCATTTACTAATTTGTTTGCAACCTTGTTCTCACTCATTTAATATGGGAGGATATTATCATCAAAATACTCAAGAGAATCATTATCAGATAGACTAAGATAGCTTCCAACCACCAAATATAGGAAACTTTGCTTGGAGCAGATCTATGCATGAGTTCTTGAACATTGAAAGGAGAACCTGGGAGTCCCCTTCAACTATTAGTTTTGAAAAACCACATGATAAAATAAAACATAGACCAAATTCAATAAAGAAGAATTCAACAACATTGTTTCCATTGTGTCACATAGATCCTAAAAAAATACGACTTATGGATCCTCGGTGGTCTCTGAAATCTCCTTCGAAGCCAATTACGACAAGATTTCCTTTAGTGGCCCTATCAAAGTTGATCCTAATGAAGCAAGGGCGAGGAGGGGACAAAGAACTTAGGATTGTAAGGGAGGGTTTGGGAGAAAAATTAGGTTGAGGTGTATCTATTTATTTGTGTAGCTTGGGAGGTACTCCAAGCCCTAGGGTTTAGGGTTTGGAGGGAAAAGCACCACAAGTATCACTTGTGGGCTTGGAACCCAAGGATGGGGTTTTTCACCCAATCATGTTTAGGGAAATTCTGGTAGCACATTTCTACATGTGATGTCATGAGATGATAGAGGGCAGAAAGGATAATCCAACGCTTCAAGAATCATTGAATTCCATTCAAAATTAATTATTAATTTTCAATTCATGTAGGCTTGAAGTAAAATATGTCTAATAGATGTGTCTCTTTACTAATTCGTGGAGCCCCTCAATTGGATATAAACAGAGGGTGATTTGATGTGTTTTAGAGCATCCATTGTGTGCAACATTGCCTCTAGAAGAGGACTCGGTGAGAGGATAATATCTAGCCCTAGTCGCAACAAAGGAGGAGGCCTAAACAACATGAAAGAGAGGGATCTAAAGCTTGATGAAGGTTGAGTAATCTGAGGTTGGAGCGGATTGTCTTTGGGCTAGAAAAGTGGTGAAAACAGCGTCTAAGATTATTTTCATGGAGGCCGAGGCTGCTAGATGATAGATCGAGCCCGTGAAGGGAAAAACGTTATTGATATAAGTATGTTTGGGCATTGTTTGGACGATTGTCTCGCTACAGAAGGGTTGTTGTGTTAGGCTGTAGGCCATAACATTACATTTGGGCTACGTAGGAGGTGCATCAAGGCTTAACACATATCCCTAGTGACAACGTGGGTGAGGAAGAAGTCTCTAAAGGTATGGTGTAGCCATTTGAGGGCCTGTTTGGGGATTGTCAAGTAGATTTAGGGCTACAATAAGTGCCCGAACTAGGACTGCTACAAAAAGTAGTATGCAAACATAATTTAGAGCAGTGTTTTAGAGGAGCAATGGGTCAAGAAGTAACTAGTTTGGATCGCTTGCTTATGTAGCCAGTGGGAGCTAATTTGGAGGCTTGTTTGAGTGACCATAAGCCTTCATTGGTGTAGATTCTGCTATGATTGGATTGGGTTCCATTTATCTTATTGTAGGGTAGTGCGTTGGCTACCTAAAGTATCCCTAGAGCAGCATACAAGAAGGATGTTGTTTGTTGTGTGATTGGGTGAAGATTGCAGCCTTATGAGTATCTCTTTGATGGATGAAAGAGGCTACTAGAAGGCTAATTAGAACGCTAGAACTAGGCCTACCCAGAGAGAATATTTATGAGCCTATGTACATGTAGCAGTGTTAGGTAGCAGACCTCTTAGAGTCTCGATGTGTAGTGGCCTTGATGGACTAAGGCACTAATAGTGAGAAGTACGAAAGCGAAGGACTGGTAGGACATGATACAACATCAAAGTTGTAGCAAAGCTTGTCATTGTACCTTGTATACCATAAGCTGTTGTATTATTGAGATTTGGTTTAATATAACGAATATTGGGGTTGTACATTATTGTACAATTTGTTTAAAATTGTGTATACTTGTGCATATATGATTTGCTGCTTTATATTTCAACTATGCAAAGTAGTTTATGGTTGAGATTCTTGATTTGGTAGAATAATTTATTTTAAGACTCTAACCTAGACCCAAGGTCATGGAAATTCAACATGGTATCAAAGCGCATCTGAGCTACCTTAGAATTAAGTAAATCAGAGTTGTGCGTAGCGAAGTACATCATGAGAGGGAATTGGTCACATTATAAGTTAAGGGTTGACTGTAATGTCAAAGTTGCAGGTAGGTCTTCGGTATGAGGACATGTTGGAGGGTTTGTCCAAGTATAGTCCTTGGAAGGAAACGATCAAGTTGGTCTTGTAGGTCAACAAGATCTGGGATTTCATCGAGAAAGGGATCAAGAAGCCAATCGACCCTAAGGAGATGGAAATATATGAACATTTGGATGCGAGGGTGAGATTTATCATCCTAGATGGTGTGAAGGATGCCCGTATACCTCATTTGTCTAGGAAGAACAATGCACATGAGATGTGGATGGCTCTTCAAAAAAATTTCTAGAATAAGAACGAGAACAGGGTATTGGTATTGGAGGATAAGTTGAAGTCCACCAAGATGATAAAGGACGAAAGTGATACCTCGTATCTGACGAGATTATCTCAAGTCAAAGATGAGCTTGCTACCATCAACATGGCTATCGTAGATGGAGATATGTTAAGGATTTCCTTGCAAGGGTTCACCAAGGAATGGAATCCCTTCATTAAAGGGATCGTTGCCAAACTGGGATAGGTTGTGGGATGAATTCATTAAGGAAGAGTTGCAAGACAAGGATATTCATCCAAAGAACAAGTCTTTCAATGATGACATGGAACTTGCAGTGTGAATGGAGGGTAAGCATAGGAAGGACTTGAGTAAAGTCAAGTGTTTCAACTGTGGTGAGATGGGTCATTATTCATCGAGATGTCCAATGAAGAAGAAGGGAGATGATGAGAAGAGGAAAGGAAAGCAGGTCTCCGATGTTGCCACTTCAATTGAGATAGATGATCTCTCCAGGAGATTGGAATAGGAGGACTTTTCTATGATTTCTCATTTCTCACAAGGTATTGTTAAAGAGGATGGATGGTACGTAGATAGTGGTGCAATGAAGAATATGACAGGGTCAAAAGAGGTTTTTGAGACTCTAACTGAATGAGATTCAAAGTTTCACATGATGTTAGGTGACAAGAGTTAGTTGGAGATCCAAGGATCAGGAGTTGTGCCATTCACGATGGAGACAGTATGTGTGATGCGGGTCCAAGATGTACTATTTTTACCATGACTCATATATAGTGTGATTTCTATCTCAATGATTAAGAGGAAGGGGTTTGAGGTCTTGTTCCAAGATGGGAAGGCAAGACTCAGGCATAGAGGCTCTAAGTCTGATGGGATTGTACTTAGAGTTAGAGATCATGGTCTCTATAGGTTGACGAGAAAGCTAATGGATCATGTAAAGAAGCATGTGGAGTAGGTGTAGGTTCTAGAGAAGAAGAAGTAGGTGTAGGTGCAAGTGTAGGATTTAGAGGAGTAGGTATAGGTTCCTGAGAAGAAGGAGCACCTTCCCTAGAAGAAGGTCTAGGTTCCAGAGACTCAGAGGGAGTCTAGTTTGAGAGGGAGTTTACAGATTCAGAGGGAGACTCTCTAGTCCAAGAAGAGCGCATGATCAGTGGGGAGGAAGTGTGCTCCTACAACTGCCAAGAAGGAATCATGGAGAGAGTGGAATATGTTACAAGATAAGAATAAGAAGCATAGTGCTTCCAGTAGTGACAATGACACTTCTAAGAAGGGCGTAGTTCACCGTACAAGGATTGTTGCAATTGTGAGCACTAGGAGTTGGGCAAGTGTTGCGAGTAGTGATGATGATGATGAATTACTTCATAGTCTTGGAAGTACCTCCCTTGCTAATAGGTAGTGGTGATTTGTGTAGCTTAGGAGGTAGTCCAAGCCCTAGGCTTCAGGGCTTGGAGGGAAAAGCACCACAAGGGTCACTTGTGGGCTTGGAACCCAAGGATGGGGTTTTGCACCCAATCTTGTTTAGGGAAATTCTGGTAGCAAATTTATACATGTGATTCCATGAGATGATAAAGGGCATCAAGGATAATATAATGCTTCAAGAATCATCGAATTCCGAGTTGTAGAAGTGGATAAATGAATTTTTGAAGTTCACAAATAATTATTTGTTTTCAAGTCATGTAGGCTTGAAGTAAAATTTGTCCAATAGATGTGTCTCTTTATTAATTCATGGAGCCCCTCATTTGGATATAAATAGAGGGTGATTTGATGTGTTTTAGAGCATCCAGTGTGTGCAATGTTACCTCTAGAAGAGGACTCGGTGGAGAGGAGATTATCTAACCCTAGCCGCAGCAAAAGAGGAGTCCTAGACAACGTGAAAGAGAGGGATCTGAAGCGTGTAATGAAGGCTAAGTAATTTGAGGTTGGAGTATATTGTCTTTGGGTTGGAACAATGGTGAAAACAGGGTTCAAGATTACTGTCATGGAGACCGAGGCTGCTAGATGCTAGACCGAGCCCGTGAAGGAAAACATTCTACTGATCTAAGTATGTTTTGGCATTGTTTGCAGGATTGTCTCACTACAGGAGGATTGTTGTTCTAGGCCAAAGGACATATCATTACAATTGGTATATGTAGGAGGTGTATCATGGCTTGACACCTATCCATAGTGACAATGTGGGTGAGGAGGAAGTCTCTTAAGGTATGTCACAACCATTTGAGTGCCTGTTTGGGGATTGTCAAGTAGATTTAGGGCTGCAATAAGTTCCCTAACCAAGACTGTTACAAAGAGTAGTATGAAAACATAATTTGGAGCAGTGTTTTAAAGGAGTATTGGTTCAAGAAGTGACTAGTTTGGATCACTTTCTTATGCAGCCTCTGGGAGCCAATTTGGAGGCTTGTTTGAGTGACCATAAGCCTTCATTTGTGTAGATTATGTAGTGATTGGATTGGGTGCCATTAATCTGATTGGAGAGAAGTGCGTTGACTACCCAAAGTAGCTCTAGAAAAACATACAAGAAGGACGTTGTTTGGTGCGTGATTGGGTGAAGATTGAAGACTTATGAGTAGCTCTTTCATGGACGAAGAGGCTACTAGATGGTAGATTTGATCTTGGGAACTAGGCCTACCCAGGGAGAAGATTTATGAGCCCATGTACATACAGTAGAAGTGACATGTAGCAGTGTTAGGTGGCAGCCCTCCTGGAGTCTCAATGTGTAGTGGCCTTGATGGAATAAGGAACTACTATTGAGAAGTACAAAAGTGAAGGATCGACATGACAAGATACGACATCGAAGTTGCAACGAAGTTTATCATTGTATGTTGTATACCATAGACTATTATATTATTCAGATTTGGTTTAATATAACGAAGATTGGGGTTGTACATTATTGTACAATTTGTTAAAAAATGTGTATACTTGTGCATATATGATTTAATGCTTTATATTTCCACTGTGCAAAGTAGTTTATCGTTGAGATTCTTGGTTTGGTAGTGTCGGTGATTTTAAGACTCTAACCTAGACCTAAGGTCGTGGAAATTCAATAGTATCTATATCGATTGGATTACAAATACTTGAAGGATGCTTTATTCTAGGCTATTATTTCATTTCTAGTCTTGATTTGACAAGAGATTAGAGAGAATTGCCTCATGAGCGATTTTCCCAAAACCTAGTAATATGCTTACTTCCATTGTTGAAGATTCTATGATTTCATTATTTACATATCTCCCAGAGAATGTAGCTTGGGAGAAAAGTCCATATTGTTTTGAGGATAGGGTTGATGAAATCCATCCTTATCTAAGTTCTTATAGTTAGCCATACAATATCCTAGTCATTGTGGCACATGATTAAGGCACGATGATTCTAAAGGATTTCCATGAAGGTGCACATATTGAAGAGGCGTTCCACATCCTTTGAGTTTGATTGGCATAGATGGCAAAATTAGGGTCCTTGAAAGCATATTTTAAGGAGGTTGTCCCAAGTTACGATTATGCCCATGTTAAGGAGCTAGATGAAGTTGGGAATTTTAAGCCAAATATTTTTCTTCCAAATATTCCACCATATTTCCTCCTATTGATGGTTGGAATGCTTGATGGCCTAGTGATAATATTCTTTGTCCATAAACATGTCCTTTTATTAGTAACCCCAAAAATTAATATCTAATTGTTAGAGAGTCGAATGAGATATTTTTGAAGAGATTTCCAAAATGATTTCCAATCCTGAGTGTTTGGTTGTGGATTCCACACTATTTCTAGGAGCTATATTTTTTTAGGCTTATTTGGTTGATTTCGTTTCCAACAATCTACTACAATGTGTTTATTAGTAGAGGTCATGGAGGATTTTAGTTCTTGGAGTGCTTCCTAAGTGTTGAGATTTAGAAGTTATTTCTATGAATCATCACATAAATGAGCTTCTCGAACATCTTTTACTTTCCAAAAATAGTGTTGTTATATAATAAAAATTCCTTTTCTAGAAAGGTTTTAGATTAAGGATCCTAGCTACATATAATGCATTTTAATCAAATGTCATGGGGGTAACCATTACTATATTTCTTATTCCAATTTTCCATAAATCTTGACCTCCTTGAATACAATGTCACCATTTTTTCAATCCAAGGATGGTGTTAAGTGTCTCTAGATCCCTTAGACCTAGATTTCATCTAAGCTTACGGAGGAAGAGTTTATCCAAAGCTAATAATGACCATTTCTTCTCTTTTGATACTCCTCCCCCAAAAAATTCTCATTGGAGGTTATGGATTAAGAAAAGAATGATTTTAGAGGATGCCAATGTTGAAAGAAGGTAATTAAGGAGGGCTTGTAGGACATACCTAAGGAGCACCAAATGAACTGCAATGTTAAGAGAATGAAATCCCCAACTAGCTAACTTTGAGTCTAGTTTTCCATGAAAAGTTAACCATGAGAAAAATCTAAGCGAGTTAGATACTATAGGGGCTCGCATGTATTTGGAAGATAACGAACTATATTTGTAGCCAAGAAGGAAAGAAATGTGGCTTTGGACACAAAAGGGGTGTTGAAGAATACCCATTGAGATTTAGACTTATTAATTTCAATGCTTGATGCTTCCCTAAATTGATGTAGAAATGTGTTGAATGTTGCTAATTCCATGACTATAGGTGTGCCTATAAACATATTTTCATCCAAAAATTGTTGATGGGAAATAGGGAGATCCTCTCCAAAAATTTGGATGCCTTTTATTTTTCCCATTTGGATAGCCATTTTGAGAGCTCTACCTAGTCCTTCTGCTATTAGGATTAAAAGGAAATGGGAGAATGGATCCCCTTTTATTATTCTACATGATGGAGAGAAGGTGGCAGTAGGGGATACATTGAGAAGGATTTAGAAAAATGATGTATAGATAATCTCTTGGATCCAGTTAACCTAAGTGTTAGCAAAGCTAAAATATTTTAGGATTCGAGAAATGAAAGAATAATTGAGCTTATTAAAAAATGTGAAAAATTAATTTTAATAAGAATACCTATAATTTTAATCTAATTTAAGGAATGGAATACCTCATGGGTGACTGAGATTTTATCTAGGATCTATCTTCCTTCCACGTAACTCATTTGGTTTGAAGAGATCAAGTGAGGAAGGATTTGCTTGAGATAGTTTCAAATTAATTTTGTAATTATCTTATATATAACATTAGAAAGTGAAATATGAATAAAACCACTCGATTTGTTCACTTTGGCCTACCTGGGGCCAATGTGAGAAACATGGAATTGAAATCTAGCAGAATTGAAGTTGTTTTTGTTTATTGCTCGACCATTTCAAGTACTTCCTCACCTATAATTTGCTATCAAGTTTGATAAAAGTATATAGTGAAGCCACTAGATCCAAAAGATTTACTTTTTTGGCATGTCGATCATTTCTACCTCCACCTTAGCTAAAATAATTCGTTCATTATTTCCCCATCTTACTTTAGAGATATGAATGTAGGGATGTTACTTTCCTGAAGGTGGAATCTTTGTTAGGCTTAGCATTAGAGATCATGTATTTGTAGAAGAGGAGGATCTCCTACTTGAGGTATTTTTGGTTGAATATCTTACTGCCATCCTTATCTTAAGTGAGGAAATATGGTTGTGATGTTTGTGTTGGAGCATGTATATGGTGGTTTTCTTTCCCCCTCCCTTAGCTACTGAACTATAGATTTTTGTCTAGACTATAGGGTTTCTTCTTGTTGTCTTCTTTCTTCTGGTTGAGAAAGGATTGTGGCCTCTTCCATTTCCATATTATCTTATTTCCAATTCTTTAATTACAACTTTCTTCACTTGAACCATTTTGTTTGGCCTAAAATATGTTTTTTTAACTCTTCTTTGTTCCAATGTTTCGATTTGGATTTTATATATTTAAGTTTTTCTTGGAATTAGTACACTATGTGGTCTTCAAAGTGGTTGGACTCCCACCACCATGTTTGAATGGAATCCATAAATTTCAATTGTGAGATCCAAAATGGAAGGGTCTATTCTTGGGGATGGATTTGATATTGAGATCTAGATATGTCAGCGATTAGAGTCACCATAAGGTAACATATTGACTTTGATGAAGATGTCCTTATCTAGTGAATTTTTTAATACTAGAAACCAATCCAGATGAGATTTGATTTATTGAGCTGCTCCCCTTATTTTGTCCCAAGTATGAATTCCATTAATTTTGTCCAGATCCACAAGATTCAGTTGTCACATCATGTCTACAAAATGCTTCACGTCTACACCTATGCATTTGAGCCCTCCCTTTTTTTAATTACAAACTTGATAATATTAAAATCCTCTTGAATGATACATGTAAATTTCACAATGATTAATATTAATATTGTAGATAGATTAATAAAGTCCATTTTCTCTATTGGGATTGAGGAGCCATAAATGTTGGATAGAAATCCTACATCCAACAAGCCTATGGCATGGAATTCATTGTAATAATTCTAGGGGGTAACTAAATTTTTTAAGATGGCCACCTCTCTAAAGCTTAATAATAAATTTGGTCCTCTTTCCTAAGAATTCGTGTCAATTTATAATGGATGATAGCCTACCCAACATTTGGAAGTTACTGAGGTGAATTTTTTCACTAGAGGAGTTGGTTTCTTAGATCATCATAATTTTTTGTTTCTTTTTTGCTACTTATACTCTTGAGAAGCCTTTGATTTCCCTTACAATTGAGGCTTCTTATGTTCCAATATATGACCTTCATTACAGGTTTGATGGGTTGGAGGAGAATTCCTCCATCATGACTATTATATGTCATGAAATGACTAGAATTTCCCTTAGTTATTGGAGGAGTTGTTTATTGCTACTTTTGCCCCTCTTTTTGTCTTCTTATTTTTCTTCTTATTTTTCAATGCAGGATGTCATTGAATGAGTGAGTATGTGAACCTAAATGAGGGTTAGAAAATTTTGTACCCAATGCTTCCACTTGAGGTTGAAATTTGGATTTGAGGAGGGACTTTCTCAGGATTTAGATTTAATGATCTATGATTGGATGTTGATTTTCTCCTTTCCATGTTGTTTCCATTGCTGGAAGGGTCCAAGACATCAAGGTCAATATCTTCCAGTACCCCTTGTTTTGGGTTAGCTACTAATTCTACTGTTATTTCCTTGGTGGTAAAATGATTTGAAGATTTTCATCTTTGATGAAAATATTCTTCCTGGTTGGCGTTTGGTTGATTGACTGATTTGGGTTTTGTGGTAGTTTGTGATTGGATAGTGGGTGAATCATTTAAGGGCGATGAATTGTTAGAGATATCCTAATCTTCTAGTGAGGTAAGGGCTTCAAATCTATTGCAACTTTTTAAACCCTCATTGGTGGTTGGGGGTGGGCTAAGAGTTTTGGTTACAGGGGTTTTTAAAGCCATTAGGAACATTCGTTGGATGGGAAACAACAAGCTAGGTTAAGGAATTCAAGGGGAGGTCCTTGAAAATATGGTTGTATTTATGAATTTTCTTACAATGAAATGGTTCTCAAGATCCAAAGATTGCTTCCAGCTTTTTTCGTGGCAGGGAAAATCAATGGAAATTGGGAGAGATTAGAGATGTTAATATACACATATTCTTGCATATGAGGTGTAATTGACTTATTCGGTAGTTTTAGATACTTTCATGAAGTGACCTAGGGTTTTGTATTCCCTCAAAGGTTTATTCACCCTAAAATTATAGTGGAAGGGAGAAGAGATTGATCCACACAAGAGCTACTAAAAAATATTATTTTTCTAGGATTAATCTCTCAATATAGAAGCACAAATAAAGGTCCACAAAATTTAAGAAATAGATCCCATTTTCAAATAATATAGTTTTATCTTCTAGATTTTCAACTACAATTGTAAGGAACCCTTTTATCCCCAATTATATATCTATTTGTCCCTTTGGTTTCCATTTTTTCTAGATCCACCATACCTGGGGCTCTCTTGGTGGGCCAAATTCTCGTACACTTTCCAAGAAAATCATGACCTTGCATGAAATGAATGTATTCCCAAATTTAGTTGGATTTGAATTTATATTTGGGATCTACTACTTATTTCGGTAAAAAAAAATTGCATTAAGATCGAGTATCGAATCCATGGATTTCATAAAGGGATGGATTGTTTCCTAATATCTTTCTTAGACCATCAAACTGCTCTAGCAACTAAGACCGATTTGTTAATGACTATTTACTTTGTTGTTGAGAGTGAGGAGAGGTTGACCATTTGTTTCCCAATACTATGTTACTATAGGAGGAGGCAGAGCTCCCCCTATGGCGCTTGCATGTTTTGGTTGCACCAGAAAACTTATATTATGAAGAGAATATTAGATTTCTTCTTTTTTCCCTGGCTCCTTGTATACCTCTTAATATTGAAAATATTGACATGAACATTGTAATTGTAATTAAGTTGAAAAGTTTAATAAATTAAAATTAATAAATAAAATACAATATTAAAGATATTAACACACATATTGTAATAAAGTATAAGAAATTAAATTACATTTGGAGTAGTATTTTCTCACGTGTGAGATTAAGGTTATATGTTAAAAGTATATGATCCCATTTTAGATAGTCATATTGATAACCACAAGGGACATTGGATTTTCTATGTATGCTATTTAGGTTGATACCTTCTTTTGAGACCTAAAACTATTTTGAATTAGTTAATAGTTTATCTTCTTTGAATGTATGGAAACAAAATGACCTAAGACCTAGAAGGATGTAACATGAATAAAAATATACCCCTTTATAAATCACCAGTAAATCATTTCGGGTAACATGTTTTTCCAAATAATTATGATGAGTTAACCTTAAAATATTTTATAAATTACCCCTCTTATTGCATACCTGATGCCATTTATACTTGAATAAAATCCTTCTAGATCTAATGCTTCTATTTTTAATCTAGAAAATGAAGCATGATTTTTTGAACTTTCAATAGCTCCTAGATCTATTAAACTTGAAAAAATATTGTTATCAATATTACCTGTAGCCTCCAAGACTATAGAATGATGTTCTACCTAGTGGTCATTCACCATTGCATAAATTCTTTGGGCCTTGCCCAAGTCTCCCATAGTGGTTTGACTCTACTGTTTTCTAGGTTCCTATTGTGCCTAAGGAAAATATCTCTAAAAGTGTGGTCCTCCACAAGTCCAACTCCCATTTTGAGGGGTTGACTGGTATCAAATCATTGTATCAATGAAAATCAACCTCGTCAATCAAGACAAGGTATATTAGTCATATCACAACATATCTTGAGCTTACTCACTAGATAAATCATCATAGGATCATAAACTAGATTGCACTTACCACATTGATGCACCCATTTTCTTAGATCATAGGACATGAAAACATGCTAGATTAAAATTCCACGACAAGATTACTATCAGTCTATAGCCATATGCTAGATCTTATCATTGACCCATAATGATACACTCCATAGACAAAATCAAATCATTTTCCCACACTTTGCACACAACATCACTACTTCAAAATGTGAATCACGAATTGTACACAATCATAATTACTCCTTACAAACCTTTCCATTGGCATATCTAAAATAGACATGTCCATTCATTATTCAATCTGCATTGCTTGACCACATCTGATTGCAACTAGACCAAGATCAGTTCGCAAAACATCTTCTCGAATTCCATTGCACTCTTTCTAAATATCTGGTTATTCCATTATATAGATTACATCAACTCAACGTCAAATTGGATGACAATTAACTGGTGCTCAATTATACATCTTATGAATCAAATCAGAGAAGGATAATGATAGTGTTAATGGTGCTAGACCCGCCAACATCTAAGGGGATCTCCCCAGTAAGAAGTCCCAATTATACCTCATACCGTTTGGTGTAGGAGTCCTAGCAATGGGTCGTATGGTAATGCCTTGACTGCGATTTCGCACAGAGGCAAGTAAGATGACTCTGTTGGTAGCAAGGGTGTGACAACTGCAATGAGTCAAGGAAGGTACATGAGAGGTTCTAACACATAGGGGTTGAGATGAGTGCGCCCCTTGGAAACCTGTAATAGTACTTGAATGGGAAGGGAACACACGAGTGAAAATGCATCACAATTTGGAAAGCAAGTTGGTTGGCAATCCAAAGTGATGGTTTAACCAACAAAACATTTCAGAAAGATTTATACATACTCATATAAAATAGTCCATACAATCATGCGTAAGAAGAAAATTCATATGCCATTTAGAGTAAACAAGATAGCTAGAATACAATACAACATATGCATGAAACATGCTATATCTTATTATAAAAGAAGTGTAATTTCCAGTCATACAATACATCCATGTCCAAACACTAGCTCCAATAGTGGAATGTTATAGCCACATCTGCCTCCTCCTCCAAAGAGATGTACTAGCTCCATGCAATGGAGAAGCCAAGGTGCATTACAATATTGTCCAAGCTCTCTCCAAGATAGTCTTATCAGAAGCTTAGATGACCAAAATCCTATACAATGAGTTACGAGGGACTATCTATAGCAAAGGGTGGGGTGACCCTTGATATTCCCCTTTGTGATAATTCAACTACCCTCATGACTCTTCATCTACTCTATGACTGTTAAATCCAACTATCGACACTTGACGTACACTTGACAAGACATACATCACAATGCACATGTACTCATGTGAGACAACATGGCTTGAGCAAGCCAAGCAAGACATCACTGACCCTCGGTCGATTGTGATGAGACCAACTCTTTGACATGCTTGTGATGGTGAATGTGGTGAGATGATGCCAAGCTTGGTTGTCTGTGATGGTGTGCATGCACTCCATTGTGACCTCTTCCTAAAGTGAACTCTTGCCTTCGTTGCATCTGGCTGCATTAGTATGGTTCCTCCATCCGACTCATCTACTAGCATGTGCATGGTCTTTAGGTGCAGATGAACCAGAAACACACTGATGCATAGTGTCCGTGTTGATCTTCCAGTGTGTGTTGGTGGTCATGCACATCAACTATCAACTACATGTTTAGCTCCAGTCAAACTTGCTTCTTGTCTTCACCTTGGTGAGTGTGCTAAATGGGTTGGATTGCATGCATGCGCACAATGACATGCATGCTACTGAATCTCTTGCATGAGATAAAAAACACTGCTCACCATGCCTGCTTCGTGCTAGCTGGTGGGATATATCTATAACTTGTACGAGCGCAGTTTCATCCGTGAGTGTATTTTGCACCCCCTGCTATTCTTCTTACTACTGTAAGTCATTCATCTATCTACACAACTTCATGTTCTTCCTTGAGTTGCTTCTTCAGCACATGAAACTCCTTCTTTGTTCCATTCTCTGTCCTCACGTGATCTTCATGTCGTGTTGTCACCTCATAGCATGAATCTCCAAAGTTGCTTTCATCATCAGTGGATCTGCTTGAGCTCGCAACTTTGTTCCGCCTCTGTATTTTCAACAAACTTCCTCTTGCATTCATTACATTTGGTATGTTGCCTTCAACTGCTATTCATGATGTTTCTCATTGTGATGCTAATTCTGTTATACCTTGATGTCCTTGTCTATGAACAACTTGATGTCTCCATGGGTAGGAAAGTTCATAGACACTTGATCGACTGCATCCCCAAGTGTGCTCTGAACGGTGTCTTCATCTCTGCTTTCCTGGAAACCATTGTACCTTTACTGCTGAGAGGCACATGAACACCTGCAATACCTAGAGACATGGAAACACTCATGTCAAGAAATCAGTTAGTCGAAAACCAAAAATGAACTTGAGAACTGACTTGCAACATACCTATGTGACTCATCATGAAGTTGCATAATTTCAGCCGGGAGGTCGGGAGACTAACTGCCAAGACTACACAAGGCACAATCTAGGCTACTGGGAAACTGACTAACTACTGGAACTGTGCAATGCACAGTCCAGTCTAGCTGCTGACTATTGGAGTTGTGCAATGCATAATCTCAACTGGCAATGGCTACAAGCTCAGTGACTACATTGCGCAATTTTCTGGGCCAATAGTCACTGTCCCTCAGAAATGCACAAAATAGTCCTAGAGGATAGTGTCTGGGCAGAAATGCACATTTATGGAGAGGAAGACAAAGCCTTCCTTCCCTGGATTACGCAATGTTATCTTAGTGAAGGCAGAGTCTGAGCCGAGGTTTCCCAGACCCGTCGACGGGCAACTAAACACGAATGTGAGTGTGAATGCATGGTGACACTAAGTGTAAGAATAATTGAATGACCATGCATGCAAATTGTGAATAACAGATTCAGAAAATGAAACAACATGCATGTGGGTGAGGTGAGTCGCTTAATCAACGACCGTTCTTGAAAAACAGTTTCATGCATGCGACAGTAGTGAGATAGCAACGAAAACTGGAACGATGCTAGTACAAGCTAATATGTATCAAAATGACATAAAGCACTCACTGAAATCAAGAAGACAATGTTCATACAAAGTGAAACACAAAAAGCACTAGAAATGCATCACAAGACATGGGAAGTGGGCTTACCCCAAAACAACTGAGTTGAATGTGTCGACATCTCTTAGATGTGATGTGGGATGTTAGAGATGTAAGGTGGATGTGAGGAATCAGCTCTAGAGCATATAGTTGATGAGTTTTGATAACATCAAGGTTGTGACACGCATGCCACAAATCTAGGGAAAGCGACACTTGGTGGGATGTTTATGAAATGATCCTTGCATTTAACCTCCAACTACCAAAACTAGATCCCTGAAACAAGGGATGCCTTTGAATGCTACCTTGGGAGAAGAAGCCCATGCATGCAAGTCTGTTTTGCTCGGTCCCAGAGGGAACCAGTTAACTCAGTTGCACATGCAAGAGGCTACTCAACTGTTGGGAGAAAATGTGCATTTATGGTTGGGAGATGTGCTGCTTTCCCAGGAGATTTGCGCAATTTCTGGGTAGAGCAGCTGACTGCTACTCAGATTTGTACAAATTTTGGGTAGAGCAGCCATGCTGGGGAAAATTGTGCAATTTTCACTCTGAGTGTTGACTGCCATAATTGCATAATTCTGGAGCCCAACAGGCTGCCAGTAAGGATTCCGTAATTTTTGGAGGGAAGGCTGGTTTCCCTCCAGAATTGTGCAATTTCTTTGGGGAGCTGCTCAACCTGCAGTTGGGCCAAGTCTGGGTGATCATCCTGTGAGGGGAATGCATCAATCTGTGATCGAAAGGCTTCCTTTGTGCAAGAAAAACATTGAAGCTTGTGTACTTGACGAAGCAAGACATGCTACTATGTAGGTTGGAAGGGAGTCTCCAAAACGAAGCTGAGGAAAATTTTTGGAGGGTGGTTGTAGCTACTATAACACTTAGCGACACACTGGTAGAACTCTAGCTCTCTCAATGGACCTTGTTCATGAAAAGCAAGTATAACACCTCCAGAAGTATTGTTCAGTTCTTAGCTACTCTTGGTTTCCACACTAGATTGATTGTAATATGTAGCATCTACCAAGATCTTGGTCAATTGACACACATTCCAAGCCAAGGCATCACATTTTTTTCTATTGTGGTTGAGGGGTATAGTGGTGCACAAGTAGTATAGTCGTCAGAGTCTTAGTTTCATCTTTAGTGTTGCTCCATTGCTAGCAAGCCTAGAGAGTACCTCGACAGAGTCATATAGGAACACAAGCATGGCTCCGCTGCCAGTGAGCCTGGTCAGTACCCTGGTGGAGTTACTTGCATCACCTCTCTACGCAGGAAGCCTTTCTCTTCTTTTGCCTTATCCATTTTTATTTTTTCATTTTTTTCACTTTTTTTTTCATTATTCATCTTCGTAACTGTGCATAGCACTTATTCATTCCAGAGGCAAAAGAGGGATCCCAACTTATTGAGAGCAGAAGAGGTTGTTCCTGTAGAGAAGTAGTTTATTATACCTCTGACATGCTTGTTAAGGTTTTCCCCCTCACCTTACTCTACTTGACTAAGATGACAAGGATTAACCAAAAAAACAACCGACTAGAGTAGGTGATACTAGTGAGCGCGTAAGCATTGTGTTTTCATCAAGGTTCACATCGAATAGTACGTATTTTCCTTCAACGTATCATGGACTAAGAATAACAATTTCTTCATACAGAGGCAAGATGACAGATAACCAAGTAGTGATAGCAACACAAGGCCTCTTGTACTTTACCCTACTTGCTTTAAGAGTCATACATGGTTTCATGTGAAACTATCCTACAAACTAAACAAGCGAACTAAAAAACAACAAAGCAAAGCAGGAGCAGAAGCAAAAGTGAAAGCAAAGAAATTAAGCGAACAAGAAAGTAGACAAACAAACAAACCAAGCAAGTAAGGAAACAAGCATGAAAGAAAACAACTCAAAAGCAAACATTACTCCTACTCTTAAGCTAATAGTGCACAGATCATCTCATGTGAAGTGATACTTCCAATGCAGCCACTGGCGCATTGGTTGACCCATGTGTTATAGAAATATTTGGGAACTACAATCCCAAATTCATATGTCCATAAACCAAGGGCTCTTTAACCCCTAAAAGTGTTGTTTCATACCCTAAAGGATCATGGTCAACTGATTACATCATTTCCCAGAAGTTCCACCTGAAAAACCACTCAGAACTGGCCAAAACTGGACCATACTGACTGCTCCATGGTGAAGGTGCGATGCATACTAGCTGCTACACCAGCCAGGTGCAATGCATACTGAAAAGGCCTTCTGTAGGGTGCAATGAGCAAGAATGGACAAATGGCAGAGACAGTTTGATAAGTGGAAACTCATGGAATCTTCTAGAAACTTCTCCCATGACACTTGCCTCTCTGAATTCGCCTAGGGATGAGTAAGAGATCAATGAAATCTCCAAGTGAAATCAAGAACTATTAGTGGAATGACACTAATAAAAAACTGAGGGCTGACTCACACCCTTGCAAGACATCTATAAATGGATCCCTCATCTGAGAGATCTAGAGGTTAGAATTTTGTATTTTTAAGGAAGTGTTGTTGGTTTATCTGTGAGAAGAGACATTGTATTGTTGGGTGATCTTGCTTTTCATGAGGTGAAGAGGGCTTTGATGCTGGAAGGATGATGCTGGATTAGACAGCTGGGTTGTAATCCTCTCTTCTACTATTAATAAAGTTCTTTGAGCTTTCCTCCATATAATCGTGTATTTGTGAATCTTATTATTTGTGAATGCAATTGTATGGTCAATGTGTTTCTTATTCTGCATTGTTTATGATATTATAGATCGATATGCTTTGATGGTGTTTTGTTACTTTGACTCTACAGGTATTCTCTAAAGCGGGACAAGTAGGAGAGGAGTGGTAAGCTCTATCAAGGGAGAGAGAAATCAAGTAAGGAGCCAAGCAGAAGATCTAGGTTGGTCCCCTTTGCTTCTCTCTTATCTATCATACATAAAGGAAATCACAAATTGATTGGATTGTTTGTTTCTAAGATAACTACCCGTCTTAGTGGGACTAGCAGATCGAAAAGACACTAGTTTTCCTGGAAACAAAATGGCGACACCACTGGGTAACAAATATTTTGTTTGTTTGTTATTGTTGTTTGCTTTATAAACTACAGACGGAGCCTGAAGTTAGCCAGATAGCCTTCGAACCGCCTTTGCTATGCAATTGCGAAGTAGATGAATGCTACTTCAGTCAATCTCCAGGTTGGTTTATGAACTGAACATTTGAATTACAAGCATTCTAAGCGCCCTTGTGGTAGCTCAATAACCTCATAAGATCATACCCCTGTACTTTGTTCCTTACTATTCATAATAGCTTAGCCTTAATCCCTGAACTTAGTTGCAAATTTGACCAAAAACCCAACTCAGTTTCACTCCCTGGCCCATCGCACGTTTTGTGAGTGGAAACCATTATGCATCACACCTCCCATGTGTAGCAGGTGAGATGAATCCCTGTTTCTCTGAAGGACAGGTGCGATGACTGAGTGATCTCATTTCTCTCTTGGAAATTTGGTTTTTTGTCCTTGTTTTCAACTCTGTTTGATTGTATTGCTGCTTATGATCAGTATCTCATTACTGAAGCCTCCTTCCTTTACATACTTCAGCCTCCATTGATTAGGATTTGTAAATGTTTTTATGTATTTGTCCATCATTTACAGTCCTTATTTGTCAAAAGTAGCTTAATCGAACTGTCGTTTTTGATGCAAAAAGTGTCGTAACTGTCATTTTGAGTCAAAATAAGAGTGTCGTTGTTATGAAACCAGCTCACAAAAAGATAGAAAAGATAGATCAATGCCTTAGAATTCAGCCTCTTCGAGGGGGAAACCTCATTTACATTACATAAATGAACAATTCTTGGATGATACAAATGAAAAGACCTCCTTTCTATATATAGGAGTCTAAGGGGTCATAACATAATCAGAGCCGACATAACAATAATAATGTAAGGGCATAATAATAACAATAGTGGGCTTCTATGTGGCACAATAGTAACAATATGAGCACTACATGGGTACATCAATATAATAAGTGGGTTGTACTGATAACAATAAGGGGTTACACTAGTAGTATAGGGGCCTAACATGCCCCTCTCCTTCAAAAAGCGTTGTCCTAAACGCTTGAGTAGTTCTTGATGCTTCTGTATAAAATTATTTTCCTCCCATGTGGAATCTTCAGTGGGTAAGTTCTTCCACTTGATGAGATACTTTGAAATTGATCAATTTCATAGCCGTCGAGTTCTTGTTTCTGTGACTGCTCCAGGTTCCAATATGATTTTTCCTTCCTCTTCAATTTCTGGCAATATTGTTTGAATTAGGATCTTTTGCAACTTTTGAATAAGTGGCCATACTTCTTCGTCCTTCTTCCATTCATCCCTTGCTTCGTTTATCCAATCTGGTTGGTTAATAGAAATAGCACAAAACAATGCTTCCACATCCTCATCCTTGAAGAGTCTTCCCATTCGATAAGGTCGCCATTTTTTAAGTTCATGTAGTATTGCCAACATTTCCTTCTCATAAATAGCTTGCTTGAGATGTAGTAGTAAAAATACCCAATCACCTACATCAAAACATTTTTCACTACGATGTTGATCTACCTGTTGTTTCATTTGATTTTGCACCGAAGTGGCGTTATCCTTTAAAAGTTGGAGAACTTCTTGTTGATGCTCGATGTGATCTTTCTCTGCTTGAACCTTTTTCTTCTTGATATGTCCTTCTATCTCTAGAGTTTGAGGAGTGGTAATTTCTTCCAATCCTTTACAATATATGGTTAGATTCATTTCTTGATGCTCGATGTGATCTTTCACTTCTTGAACTTTTTTCTTCTTGATATTTCCTTCTATCTTGATAGTTTGAGGAGTGGTAATTTCGACCAATGAATTACAAGATATGGTTTGATTCATTTCTTCTTTCTCTAGGGTGGGGTCCTGGAATATATCCTCTTCTTTTGATGTTTCTTGATCCTTTTCTTCCTCCTCTTCATATTCTATGTAAAATAATTTCTTCTCAGTACACTTATGACCTTTAGTGCATTTTCTATCACAATTGTAACAAAGCCCTTTTTCTCTTTTTTCTTCCAATTGTTGTGGTGTAACCCTTGTAGGTTGTGGAAGGTTGGGAGAAACAACACTTCCATATTTATAGTTGTGAGGGGTATGTTTCCTAGTTTCCATAATTTTTCTTTCCACTATGTCACAAAGCCCTTTTACTCTTTCCAAATTTTGTGGTGTTGCTATTTGTATCCTCATAATGTGCTATCATTTCCTCTGTGAAAATTGACCACGTAACAAGTTGTTTACAAGAACAAATCCCTTCATACCATAAAAAATGATTTAGTTCTAAATATGAAGATGCAATAAATACCTTTTGTAACAGTGATACACCATGTAGATCAAAATATTGCTCCATCTGAAGTATCCAATTTACTGGATCCTTGCCATCAAACTTCCTCATCTTGCTTTTTCTTGATTTTAGGAGCTCGATCTTGAAATGACTGTAACTCTGTACTTTCAGATCTTTAAGTTCTGAAATTGCGACCTGTAGTAGCCCTCTGCGTCCTCTTTCCAATGTCGCTAGTCTGATCCAAATTGGATTCTTCAAGAAAGAGTTATACACAATCTCCCAAGATGACCTAATTATAGACCTTTCAGAAGAGCAAACTTGTATGAAGTGCCACGTGTCACTTTTTCGACCTTTGGCTCTAAAAAAATATATACAAGAAACTACAGTCCTTCCTCTTTCTGTACCTTCTTACGAAATTTCAATCCAATTCTTAGAGAGAAAGTTATGACGATTTTCCCCAGGTCACTTATTTGGAATGTAATTCAGGAGTCTACAAAAAGACCAACTTCCGCATATCATATCTCTGCAAATATAGCACGAAAAGCTCTGAAATTCGGACCCGAGATTCAGCATGATGTCTTCTCAAACGGGTTTTTTTAGCTTTTGAAACATCGCAGAAAAAAGTTATAGCGAAAATGCCACGATGACCTATTTGGAACAGCGAAACCCTAGAATCCAAAGCTCTGATACCAAATGTTATGAAACCAGCTCACAAAAAGATAGAAAAGATAGATCAATGCCTTAGAATTCAGCCTCTTCAAGGGGGCAACTTCCTTTACATTACATAAATGAACAATTATTGGATGATACAAAAGAAAAGACCTCCTTTCTATATATAGGAGTCTATGGGGTCATAACATAATCAGAGCCGACATAACAATAATAATGTAAGGGCACAATAATAACAATAGTGGGCTTCTATGTGGCACAATAGTAACAATATGAGTACTACATGGGTACATCAATATAATAAGTGGGTTGTACTAATAATAATAAGGGGTTGCACTAGTAGTATAGGGGCCTAACAGTCGTAAAGTCTTCCTCTTCTAGATAGTCGATTGTACTTTCGTCGTTGTATTTGATTTGAATTGTTAATATTTGAAGTGTCGAAAGCAGTTTTCTATTCGAAATTGAAAATTGTCGTTTTAGTCTTCCTTTCGTTTTTTGAAAAGAAATTGTTGAAATGTCACTTTGAAGAAAAATAGTTCAGATCTATACTTAGTTTTCCTTTTTGGCATTCTCACATTAAGGAAACTAAAATCAAATATATGCATGTGCATTTGCATTTAGACTGTGTGCGAAAATGATTTAGGAAAAGTGCATTTAGTGTGTGCTCTTTGCTCTATGTTGAAAGAATCGTAATCTTCTTTCCTTAGTAGCTAGGATTTTCATTGCTAAGAGAAAATAAACGATTGTTTATCATTTTAGATTGCATATTTAGGAATTTTACATCTACATTACATGGTGAACCTTGAAAGAAAAACTTCTAAGCAAGATCAACTCTAAAATAAATCTCAATGAACATTAAAACGCTTTGGAACCTAATGCAACACATCTAGAAGTCTAGGCTAGAGACATGTTCCGGCGTCGTAAAACCTGGTAACTATCGTTTTCATCGAAGTTTGGGTGATTCCTCCTCTTTGATATGACAAGTGCAAGTACGAACTTGTGCTCCCCATACCGTTGAGTATATATTGGGAGACCACAATAGGCTGATATCCTTTATCCATAGGAAGTCATGTCTGCCACCCTATCGATCGCAATGCACTGAACACAGCACTCGAGAAGATTGACTACCATACATAAGTCCTTGGTAATTTCTCTTTAATTTATCACCAAGGTGTATTTTTCAGTTTTGCGATTGGTTTGGTAATCCCTTTGTTTAGATTTCCAAAGTAGTCACTTTCGTTCCTTTTTGACTCCTTAAAAGAAAAGGTCCATCTGAGCACTTGTCATTTCAGGCTCATTAAAAATCGAAGGCGACTAGAGTCATCTTTAGCTTTTTCTCGACTCTTAAAAATTGAAAAAGAAAAGTTGTGTCAAAGCATCATTAAAATTTATTTAAAACGGAACATCTTTTTCCCCTTAATTTTGAGTTGATCAAGTAATCCGCAATCGTGTAAGAAAGTCAATCAAAACCCCGTCATTTGCAGAGACTAGCGAGTCAACCGTCTTTGACTCCAGAGATGAAACCATTCCGGGAAAAACAGTCTCGTTTAATTGAGTCCAATTCACCTAATTTATTTGAAACTTGTGTTTCAACATCGTCAAAGACTACTGTTACTCCGATCATTTCTGGTACATCTGCCTTTATAGAAGAAGCTCAATGGTTACAAGAGGACATTAGAACTTATCCTAGTGTAACAGTAGACACTTTTATACCTGAGACAGCTCCATATAGAGTTGAACCAGAGATTGAAGTTCACTTACCTAAACATCTAGAAGCTGAGTTCCAGAATTCAAAAGGTGTCACCCCTCCAGTATCTGTTACTGCAGAAGCTATACCTTCTTCGGCCCTAGAATTATTTTATAGACCTGACGGTCTACCTATTCCACCTAGACTGATTGCCATAGAGGAGATAGTAGAGGATCTTCCATCCAGTATGTTATCACTGAAAATTTTGTTGCCAAAAATTGCTCAGAATAGCTTAAGGACAAAGTGCTTTCGCAGCGCATAAATCCTTTAGCAGTTTCGCAGCGTAACCTGTTTTAGTGATTTTGTAGCGAAAAGCACTGACTTTGCACTAACTGCGCTACGAAATTGGGAATTTGTCTTATAATTACGGGAATGAGTAATCTTCTGCAAATACTCAACTGCTGTGTGGTCGTGTACCTAATGAATAGGGACATGCTGTTGTGATGAATGGAAGTGCTTATTTTTCATATTTCAGGGATGGGCCCATTGCTTTGGTTGATTATGAAGGTGAAGACGATGATTCTCCAGTGCCAGAGAGTGTTACTAAAGAAGTTACTGATGTACAATCTATAAGCTCAGTGTCTTCTGCTACTACTCCAAGGGACAACTCTTTGGGACCTGAAGCAATTGGCTCTGAAAGCCCCAAACGAAAATTGGTTACAGAAGATTCCAGTGATGGTGATCCTGGTTCTCTAAAGAAGCGTAGACTACAAGAAAATGCAAAAGATGTTTCTTCGTCGACGGATTTGATAGATTGTTTCCAGCAAAGCGTGCCCAAGGAAAACTGTGCTCTGGAAAAAATTGATGGAAAAGATGAAGTTCTCAAAGTCGGTGATGCTGGGGCAGATGGCTCGAAAAATGAAACAGGCTCGAAAATTGAAACAGGAGAATTTGTTGTTTCAAGGGAAAACTTAAATGGTCACGAAATTAACATCATTGTAAGAGCTATGAAGGCAGTGAAGAGCGAAAGGCCCTATTCCACGGAGAGCATGCTGCAAGTTTGAATTATGCTAAATTAGCAGCAAACGTTTCTATTGGTTCAACGGTAATGTCTGTTGGTTATGCATCACCTTCAGGAATTCCTCCTTCCAGAGGTCTTTATAGTCAATATGCAACGCAGATTTATGCTAAACAAGAGAGAGCTGTGTGGACAAAATTTCGTTATTATCTGCGCAAGCTTGTGACAGTTGGAAAATGGAGAGCCACCCAATATTCAGAGGCTGTCAAGGCTGAACCACTTGTAGCGGGATCAGGTTAAATAAATCCGCCAACTGTTGTAGCACCTAGGGTTGCCAGACCTGTGCCTTGGGTTCCTGATGTGCTTACAATGGCTCCATGTCCAGTATCAACTGAACCTGTAGCCATCATGACTGCATTCAAAGCCTGTTTGCCTGGAAAACCTTTAGAAAATGGGGATATTGAGCTTCCTATCGAGACCAAATAAAAGTAATGATGTACGTTGAACAGTTCTTCTAGGAAGTTGAGGATGCCTAGCGCATTACTCTCAGCATTTGATAATCGGTTTTGGGATTCCAGTAACAAACATTCTTCTGCAGTTTTATAAAGGTTCTGGATTCAATCCATCATGAATGAAATAAAACAGGGCAAACGGCTTTCGTTGCTTGATTCCTGTAAGCTTGATAGGGTCTGTTGGACAGGTGTCACAACACATCATTCAACAACACCATTTGTCGAAAAGTTGTATGCACGCATTAAAAAGACTTTAAATGAATATGCAATTATTGTTTGTCGCTGGCCCGAGTATACATTTTCTCTAGAGACAGCAATCAAGGAAAATTGCGAGGAGAGATTTGTGTAGATGTGTTTCACTCTGTTAAAGGTTGTCATCCTTGGCAGTAGCAGGGTTGGTAAAACCTCGCTGATGAATCAATATGTAAATAAGAAATTGAGTATGAGGATAGATTGTTCACGTTGCAGATATGGGATACCGCTGGCCAGGAAAGATTTCAGAGCTTTGGTGCTGCCTTCTACCGTGGTGCCGATTGCTAAGTTCTTGGTTTACGATGTTAATGTGCTAAAATCATTTGATAACCTAAATAATTGGCGCGATGAATTTCTAATTCAGGCAAGCCCTTCTGATCCGGAGAATTTTCCATTTGTTGTGCTTGGAAATGAAATTTACGTGGATGGTGGAAACAGCAGAGTGGTCTCTGAGAAAAAGGTCAGGGCATGGTGTGCTTCTAAAGGCAACATTCCCTACTTTGAAACTTCTGCAAAAGAAGGCTTTAATGTTGAAGAACCCGAAGAGGAAATATATCTTCCGGACACAATTGATGTCAATGCTGGGAGCTTTCGCAACTGTAAACCATCGGCACTTCCAGGTTTATTACCTTAACATTCCTTTCCCATCAAAAAAGCACCCTCAAAAGAGTACCATGGTAGTCTGAGAAAGGCGGGGTCAATATCTTGGAGCTTCTCGACTATCCCGTGAGGAGCCTGGTTTTTGAAGGGGGTAATACTGTTAAGGATCTCTCCAACACCGTTGGCAGCGCTTGTATTTGTCTTCAAGATAACAACATACCATATAATTTTCTCATTGCAAATTGTGGCAAAAAGGTGTTTTTGTTTCCTCAGTGCTATGCAGAAAAATAGGCTTTGGGAGAAGTTGACCAAGAGATATTAGACACTCGAGTTAATCCCGATGTGTGGGAAATTAGTGGACACAACGCTTTGAAGCAGAAGCAGGACTTTAACCGGGTTTCTGAGGGCTATGCATGGAAATTACTCGCTGAAGTCTTTTTATCAGAAGAAAGATTTAAAGAAGTTAAAGATAATATTTTGGAAGCAGCAACTGCAAACACAGAGATGCATGTGATTCAGTTCTGAAAGTTGTCGGTTTGAGGGGAGTGATGACATTGATTTGCCATCTTTTTCTTGATGAAACTTAAATCATTTCATTCCATTTTTGCCAGATGATATTAGATGCAGATTTACTGAGGACGATGATGGATTGGCAGGAGTATTTATTCTGAAAAGAGATGTAGCTTTCTGTCAAGTTGCTTATCTGAGGACAGTCCATAAAGCTATGAGTTTCAGAATAAAAAAAAAATTTAGAGGGATAACTGGTTGCAATGAAACAAAAAGATAGAACCTTGATGGAAACAAAAAGCAATCGGGCAAAACCTTCAAGGGTAAATCAGAGATCTGCATAGCATTTAAAAAACCAGTGCTTACTGGGATGCATCCAAAGGCTCGGAAATGCATTTCATGTTATAGTACAAACTGGCTTTTTCAAAGGAAAAATCATGGAGAGTTAACTAAGAAATTATTAAAAGCTTTATGGCAAGAATGCAGAGAAGTGATGAGGTTTTGTATGGCGAATATTTTTATATATACCTGTCCTAAATTTATTACTCCTTCAGTACCAAACTATGATGAAGCTCTTGTAAAAAATAACCAGGATGCATATAGGCATCAGTTGAAGCTGTTCTTATCAGAAGTTATGACATACAAGTATAAGACTCATGCAATTGACCATGATGGAGGAATTATATCAAATGCAGATGTTGACTTTTATATTGATGAGGATATTGTTCATATTGTTGAATCAAAGTCTTCAAAGCTATATGCTAATAACTTTATGCATCACATTATCAAGTATGAAGAGATTATTAATGATTTGGACAGAGTACATGAAACGGTGGACAACACATCCAGGACGTGGCATTGGGTAATTAAAGAATAAAGGCAAGCTTCTTTGGATCCGAATATTTTGTAGCACATCAAGGACCAACGAACAGGAGTAGTTTCCTATATTTCAGGGTATTGGAAAACATGTTACATTAAAGGCCAGCAAGCAACTACAGACACCTATCACAGCCAAACTAAAAGAAGCCATTTGTCAGAGAATGAGCCTGTTTTCTCCTTTTTTTTCGTAGGAGCACCATCCTGGTTGTAATAAATGCTATTTCCAGCATGATGTAGAATTAGAGTTTTAATTGTTTTAGGATTCCAGCGCTGTCAATTAATAGGCAGCTGTAATTATTAGTTAGTTAAAAAGTTAGTAGGTGTCATCATAGGCAGTCATCGAGCTCCCCTCATGCTGGAGGTGGCAGCTCTAAGCAGTTAGAAGTATGTGTCTATATAGAGGAGAAGGATCTATGTAATAGAGGGTTGGAGATTTTGATAAAGAACAAGTCTATTTTGGTTTATGTAAAAAAGCAGATTTCAGTAATACAAACAACTGTTGTTTCTTCTCAAGATTCTCAATAGATCTTATTGTTCAAATGTATGGTGGTTTATTCTCTTAGTGTTCCTTTACAGTCTTGTTACAGCATAATCACTCAGAATTCATGTTTCATGCTCTGACTTCCTGTATGCTTTGCAAGCTGTGTTTTATGTAAAGTATGTTTGAACATCTGATGTAAAGAGCCTTGATTTCCATGAAAAGATAGTGTTTTTGTTTGCTGAGATGTGTGAGACTCCATAAGCCCAATGGAGATTAATTTGATATTTGTCCAACCAGCTTATTTTTCATGTGTTGTTTAAAGAGTTAGCCATCTTTCCTTGTCATTAATCCATATTCATAATCTGTGAGAGAGCCCTCTCTGACTAAGGAGGCTAAGCCTTAGTCTAAAGCCTGGTTTGAAATAGTTACATAAGATCTTGCTAAGTGGCAGCCCTTAGTACCTGATTTTGTGATAACATTTTGGTGCGTCTGCCGGGAGCCTGAAGATTATTCTTTCCCGAAATTATGAAGCTGAACTTCTGAAGGTAGCAGGAGCTCAGAAGGTTTTTGAGGCTGCAAAACTACCTTGGTGACTCCATTGTTGAAGAATTCGAAATTCATAGTTTCATGGTGATTCCACTAGAGTTATGAAGGACCCAGAAGCTACCATTCTTATTTCAAGGTATGCATGCATAGATTTTTCAGGAATTCATGGTTTCCCAAATCATTTTCCCAAGGATGCATATTTTCTAAGGAATGGTCCCAAATTTAATGGAGAAGATTTGAGTTTAACTCTGAAGCATATCTCAGATTTCTGTCATTTTGCTGAGCTTCTTAGAGTTAAACATGAGGATGTTTGCATTATGTTATTTTATGATTCACTTCAAGGGAAATGCAAACAATGGATTGAAAGTTTTCCTATCAAATCCGTTAAGTCATTTCAAGACTTATGGCTTATGTTTTTGGAGGAATGGATAGATAGGTCAGAGGTGGTGGAAAACTCTCCTTCAGTTGAGGGTTTCAAACAATGGAATGATGATCATATTAATGAAGAAATAGGTGAAAATTTTTCTTTGTCCTTGTCCTCATATCTAAAATCCTTTGACTGCAAGTCAGAGGATAAGATGAGATTTTTGAATGAAGTTGCTGAGGACATTGAGAAAGAAATTGAAGGTTTAGAAGGTCAAATTCAGGCATATAGTTTTCATAATCATGATCATTATTTTCAGAAGTTTTCTATGGCAGAACGTAAGGAGACAATGCTGGTTCCTTTCTCTTTCACGATTGAGGAACTGAACACTGTTGTTGAAGATCAGTTTGCACAGCTGGAAAGTTACAAGGAAAAACAAGCTGATCATGTATTCTGGGATCCTGTAGCTGATTACATGGAAGAGTTTTACTCTCAAGTTTTTCAGTTTTCCTATAAAGATCAGAGACAATTTCAGTGGCAGCGGTCATCACACTATCAGATTGGCTCTGAACTCCAATGCAGTCAAAGAAATCAAATATCAGATAAAATAGAGGATTGGCTACATTGGAAATTTCATATTGATTGAGCAGAAAGAAGTTGAAATTGTTAGGGTAGGTAGGTAGAGGTAAATGCAAAATAAGCTCAAGGTCAACTGAGCATTTTTTTAGTAGAAGTAGCTTTCTTTCTCCTACAGTCATGCTGGTCAAGCAAATTTCTGTTTGTCAAATAAATTTTATAAGGCACTGGAACTGCAGGTTCTTAGTGCACCCCAAGGGCACACTATCCCAAGTGGAGCCACTGTTATCACTGAAAATTCTGTTGCCAAAAATTGCTCAGAATAGCTTAAGGACAAAGTGTTTTCGCAGCGCATAAATCCTTTAGCAGTTTCGCAGCGTAACCTGTTTTAGTGATTTCGTAGCGAAAAGCACTGACTTTGCACTAACTGTGCTACGAAATTGGGAATTTGTCTTATAATTACGGGAATGAGTAATCTTCTGCAAATACTCAACTGCTGTGTGGTCGTGTACCCAATGAACAGGGACATGCTGCTGTGATGAATGGAAGTGCTTGTTTTTCATCTTTCAGGGATGGGCCCATTGCTTTGGTTGATTATGAAGGTGAAGACGATGATTCTCCAGTGCCAGAGAGTGTTACTAAAGAAGTTACTGATGTACAATCTATAAGCTCAGTGTCTTCTGCTACTACTCCAAGGGACAACTCTTTGGGACCTGAAGCAATTGGCTCTGAAAGCCCCAAACGAAAATTGGTTACAGAAGATTCCAGTGATGGTGATCCTGGTTCTCTAAAGAAGTGTAGATTACAAGAAAATGCAAAAGATGTTTCTTCGTCGACGGATTTGATAGATTGTTTCCAGCAAAGCGTGCCCAAGGAAAACTGTGCTCTTGAAAAAATTGATGGAAAAGATGAAGTTCTAAAAGTCGGTGATGCTGGGGCAGATGGCTCGAAAATTGAAACAGGAGAATTTGTTGTTTCAAGGGAAAACTTAAATGGTCACGAAATTAACATCATTGTAAGAGCTATGAAGGCAGTGAAGAGCGAAAGGCCCTATTCCACGGAGAGCATGCTGCAAGTTTGAATTATGCTAAATTAGCAGCAAACTTTTCTATTGGTTCAACGATAATGTCTGTTGGTTATGCATCACCTTCAGGAATTCCTCCTTCCAGAGGTCTTTACAGTCAATATGCAACGCAGATTTATGCTAAACAAGAGAGAGCTGTGTGGACAAAATTTCGTTATTATCTGCGCAAGCTTGTGACAGTTGGAAAATGGAGAGCCACCCAATATTCAGAGGCTGTCAAGGCTGAACCACTTGTAGCGGGATCAGGGTAAATAAATCCGCCAACTGTTGTAGCACCTAGGGTTGCCAGACCTGTGCCTTGGGTTCCTGATGTGCTTACAATGGCTCCATGTCCAGTATCAACTGAACCTGTAGCCACCATGACTGCATTCAAAGCCTATTTGCCTGGAAAACCTTTAGAAAATGGGGATATTGAGCTTCCTGTCGAGACCAAATAAAAGTAATGATGTAAGTTGAACAGTTATTCTAGGAAGTTGAGGATGCCTAGCGCATTACTCTCAGCATTTGATAATCGGTTTTGGGATTCCAGTAACAAACATTCTTCTGCGGTTTTATAAAGGTTCTGGATTCAATCCATCATGAATGAAATAAAACAGGGCAAACGGCTTTCGTTGCTTGATTCCTGTAAGCTTGATAGGGTCCGTTGGACAGGTGTCACAACACATCATTCAACAACACCATTTGTCGAAAAGCTGTATGCACGCATTAAAAAGACTTTAAATGAATATGCAATTATTGTTTGCTGCTGGCCCGAGTATACATTTTCTCTAGAGATAGCAATCAAGGAAAATTGCGAGGAGAGATTTGTGTAGATGTGTTTCACTCTGTTAAAGGTTGTCATCCTTGGCAGTAACAGGGTTGGTAAAACCTCGCTGATGAATCAATATGTAAATAAGAAATTCAGTATGAGGATAGATTGTTCACGTTGAAGATATGGGATACCGCTGGCCAGGAAAGATTTCAGAGCTTTGGTGCTGCCTTCTACCGTGGTGCCGATTGCTAAGTTCTTGGTTTACGATGTTAATGTGCTAAAATCATTTGATAACCTAAATAATTGGCGCGATGCATTTCTAATTCAGGCAAGCCCTTCTGATCTGGAGAATTTTCCATTTGTTGTGCTTGGAAATGAAATTTACGTGGATGGTGGAAACAGCAGAGTGGTCTCTGAGAAAAAGGTCAGGGCATGGTGTGCTTCTAAAGGCAACATTCCCTACTTTGAAACTTCTGCAAAAGAAGGCTTTAATGTTGAAGAACCCGAAGAGGAAATATATCTTCCGGACACAATTGATGTCAATGCTGGGAGCTTTCGCAACTATAAACCATCGGCACTTCCAGGTTTATTACCTTAACATTCCTTTCCCATCAAAAAAGCACCCTCAAAAGAGTACCATGGAAGTCTGAGAAAGGCGGGGTCAATATCTTGGAGCTTCTCGACTATCCCGTGAGGAGCCTGGTTTTTGAAGGGGGTAATACTGTTAAGGATCTCTCCAACACCGTTGGCAGCGCTTGTATCTGTCTTCAAGATAACAACATACCATATAATTTTCTCATTGCAAATTGTGGCAAAAAGGTGTTTTTGTTTCCTCAGTGCTATGCAGAAAAACAGGCTTTGGGAGAAGTTGACCAAGAGATATTAGACACTCGAGTTAATCCTGCTGTGTGGGAAATTAGTGGACACATCGCTTTGAAGCAGAAGCAGGACTTTAACCGGGTTTCTGAGGACTATGCATGGAAATTACTCGCTGAAGTCTTTTTATCAGAAGAAAGATTTAAAGAAGTTAAAGATAATATTTTGGAAGCAGCAACTGCAAACACAGAGATGCATGTGATTCAGTTCTGAAAGCTGTCGGTTTGAGGGGAGTGATGACATTGATTTGCCATCTTTTTCTTGATGAAACTTAAATCATTTCATTCCATTTTTGCCAGATGATATCAGATGCAGATTTACTGAGGACGATGATGGATTGGCAGGAGTATTTATTCTGAAAAGAGATGTAGCTTTCTGTCAAGTTGCTTATCTGAGGACAGTCCATAAAGCTATGAGTTTCAGAATAAAAAAAAAAATTTAGAGGGATAACTGGTTGCAATGAAACAAAAAGATAGAACCTTGATGGAAACAAAAAGCAATCGGGCAAAACCTTCAAGGGTAAATCAGAGATCTGCATAGCATTTAAAAAACCAGTGCTTACTGGGATGCATCCAAAGGCTCGGAAATGCATTTCATGTTATAGTACAAACTGGCTTTTTCAAAGGAAAAATCATGGAGAGTTAACTAAGAAATTATTAAAAGCTTTATGGCAAGAATGCAGAGAAGTGATGAGGTTTTGTATGGCGAATATTTTTATATATACCTGTCCTAAATTTATTACTCCTTCAGTACCAAACTATGATGAAGCTCTTGTAAAAAATAACCAGGATGCATATAGGCATCAGTTGAAGCTGTTCTTATCAGAAGTTATGACATACAAGTATAAGACTCATGCAATTGACCATGATGGAGGAATTATATCAAATGCAGATGTTGACTTTTATATTGATGAGGATATTGTTCATATTGTTGAATCAAAGTCTTCAAAGCTATACGCTAATAACTTTATGCATCACATTATCAAGTATGAAGAGATTATTAATGATTTGGACAGAGTACATGAAACGGTGGACAGTACATCCAGGACATGGCATTGGGTAATTAAAGAATAAAGGCAAGCTTCTTTGGATCCGAATATTTTGTAGCACATCAAGGACCAACGAACAGGAGCAGTTTCCTATATTTCAGGGTATTGGAAAACATGTTACATTAAAGGCCAGCAAGCAACTACAGACACCTATCACAGCCAAACTAAAAGAAGCCATTTGTCAGAGAATGAGCCTGTTTTCTCCTTTTTTTTCGTAGGAGCACCATCCTGGTTGTAATAAATGCTATTTCCAGCATGATGTAGAATTAGAGTTTTAATTGTTTTAGGATTCCAGCGCTGTCAATTAATAGGCAGCTGTAATTATTAGTTAGTTAAAAAGTTAGTAGGTGTCATCATAGGCAGTCATCGAGCTCCCCTCATGCTGGAGGTGGCAGCTCTAAGCAGTTAGAAGTATGTGTCTATATAGAGGAGAAGGATCTATGTAATAGAGGGTTGGAGATTTTGATAAAGAACAAGTCTATTTTGGTTTATGTAAAAAAGCAGATTTCAGTAATACAAACAACTGTTGTTTCTTCTCAAGATTCTCAATAGATCTTATTGTTCAAATGTATGGTGGTTTATTCTCTTAGTGTTCCTTTACAGTCTTGTTACAGCATAATCACTCAGAATTCATGTTTCATGCTCTGACTTCCTGTATGCTTTGCAAGCTGTGTTTTATGTAAAGTATGTTTGAACATCTGATGTAAAGAGCCTTGATTTCCATGAAAAGATAGTGTTTTTGTTTGCTGAGATGTGTGAGACTCCATAAGCCCAATGGAGATTAATTTGATATTTGTCCAACTAGCTTATTTTTCATGTGTTGTTTAAAGAGTTAGCCATCTTTCCTTGTCATTAATCCATATTCATAATCTGTGAGAGAGCCCTCTCTGACTAAGGAGGCTAAGCCTTAGTCTAAAGCCTGGTTTGAAATAGTTACATAAGATCTTGCTAAGTGGCAGCCCTTAGTACCTGATTTTGTGATAACACAGTACTCCATTGCATTTTGGAACTGGGATCCACTTATATCCTTATATTCCTGAAGTTATTTCTTTTAATCATCCTTCATCGTAAGTTCTTGTTGAATCACTAGGAAATCTTTTGGATAGACTAAATATGTATGAGCAACCATCAACATCTAGGACTGTGTCATCTGACACAACTACGACAAAGCTTCCTACTGCCATTCCTACAATGTTTGCTGGTATACCATCTATCCTGGCTAGTTATCAACCACTAGATGGAGTCCACTCAGGGACTGTTTCGACAACATGGTCTGTTCCTATTTCTTCATCTGGATTCTCATCTGGTATTTCTTATGTTGAAACTCAACAAATTGATCCTGTATGTCAGTATCAATTTGGGCAGTCCAGTCTTCAAAGACCAATCTATCCTTTAAGCGTTAGATTGCCACCATATGGGGGGTAGCATGCCTTTTCATTGTTCCCTCCTGGGGAGCAACCATATGAGAGTTTACAACAAAATTTAGGTCAAACTGGAATTACATCCAGCGGTTGGGTACCAACACTGCCTCAACAACCAAGGGTTGTATATTCAATACAACCAGTCCAACTTGTGTCGAATATTCCCACTACACCTGCTATTGTGACTGCATCGCAAGTACAAGCATTACCTATTGTGTGTCAACCTCAAGTCTCTCAGGTTGCAATACAACAGCCTCTTGCCTCTATGGCTCAATCGCAACCTCACGTTAGTGCCTCCTTACCTGAAACGACTCAGGCTCAAATAGGTACTATCACTCCGCATCTTGGTCAATCATCTGGTATTGGGCAACAGAAAATGGTCCAACAACCATGGCTGGTACAATATCAACAACCGCAATTCCAGCAAGCTTACCGAGGACCTGAGCAACAAGGCTTTGTAGGTAATGGGCAACTGCATTTTCAAAATAGTTATCAACAACCATACTATAATGGTTATGCCCATCAACCTTATCAAAGTTATCAACATCAGATACATTATGCTGGTATGCAAAGACCTACTGCTCAGGCGATCCCATCTTATCCTAGGTATGCTTCGCCAAACCTGAATCAACAGTTTCCTTTTGTAGCAACTCTAGAATTACCAGATCTGAACTGGCTGACGAATGATCCAATTTCTTACGCCCCTTGGTGGCCAGAAATTCCTCATAAACTTCCCTCTAATATTCCTAAATTCAATGGAAATCCAGGTGAAGATCCATCGAATCACGTAATGACTTTTCATTTGTGGTGCTCATCTAACACCCTAAATGATGATTCGATTAGGCTTCACCTTTTTCAGCGAATGCTAACTGGTCCAACAGAAAAATGGTATATTGAATTGCCTAGAGCCTCATTTGATAACTTCAGCACCCTTGCCACAACTTTTCTAACCCACTTTCAGTTACCTATAAGGTACGAAATAGGAATAGAACTCCTTACCAACTTTAAACAGATAACAACCACTCACATATCTGATCATATTCATGAGTGGCGATGTTGTCGTCGAATGGTAAAGACATATGTTCCTGATCAGCTTTTAGCTGAGTGGTTTATTAAGTCATTATTGCCTTCTATTACTGAAGATGTGGTGAAGGGAGGAGTTGTCACCGAAGAGCAAGTCATTGCTCGTGCACAATATTTAGACTTGATCTATACTCAGTCTGGCATGCTCTACGACAAAATTCCTGACACTCCTAGACCAAAATTTTCCATTCCTCCCCCTCCTAAATCAAACAAGGACTCTCATGCGGCGATGGTGTGATCGGTACCACAAGCACGAAAACTGCAAAGGCTCCATCTAAAAAATCCCTTGCAGTTTCTAGTCAAAAATAAAATGAAGAACCTCTTGCCTCGGAGATTAATGCCGTGTCATCTGACAAGGGCAAAAATCCAAAGCAACCAGGGGGCAAGAAGAAAGGGAAAAATAATAAGAAGAAACAGGAAAATTCACCTCCTAAAAAATCTTCTGAAAACCCTGCTAGGCAAAAGAAACCTCGTTATCCATGTTACATATGCGACGACGAGCATTTCACGAAATATTGTCCACATAAAGTTGAGGTTATGAAATTTTTAAAAACTTCAAATACCCCAGCGGTGTTGACTAATCCGTTTCCGAGCCCAGAAACAAACCTGGTTGCTATCGATCATGCTTCCCCATCCCAAGTGCTTATGTTATCCATCTCAAAATAGCAAAATGATGCTTTGATATTGACAAGGAATAAAGATTATGGGAATCCACAGTTGTTGAACAACAAAGCTACAGATCAACCCAGTAGTTTGACAACAACTTCGCCTAAAGTTGTTCCGCCCATCATTCCTGAACTGACTATAAAGCCGCCAAAGGGAGTAGTACATAAATCGACATTTAATCCTCATGCTCGAGCAGCATAGAATTATAATATAGTGGAGGATTTGGCTCAATCGCCATCTGCTATGTTGACGCTTGAAGTACTGCAAAATTGCCCCTCCCAAAAGCAGGCTTTGTTATCAGCAATAGGTGGGATTGACCTAACAGATTCCAATCTTGTGGCCTTCAACCATAAAGGATAAGAACCTCAGTTACCGACACAACTCGCTTTCCTCATATAGGTGAAAGCCCTCAATAAAATTGTTCATTGAACAATCATTGATGAGGGGGCATCTACCTTTATTATGTCAATGAGCTGCTAGAAAACTTTGGGCTCACCACCCTTGTCATGATCATCAAGGACAGTAAAAGCATTCAATGGAAGAACATACACGCCGCATGGGATATTAAGTAACTTGCTAGTTGAACTGGGGGGTAAGACAGTAGAAATTGAAGTCAGGTCATTGACGGAAACCTTGACTACAATATCTTGCTAGGAAGGCCCTGGATTTATGCTATGGCCGCCGTTGTGTCAACATATTTTAGAAATATTGCATTTCCCTTCCAAGGTAAAATTACAATCATTGACCAACTAACCTTTTTCCCCAATAGTTCACAAGCTACTGGAAGCATTCCATTGATCCATGGAAGTTCTCAATCACTTCAAAAAGTTGGAGTAGGTCTCCTAAAAGACCCTTCCTTAATGGGTACTTTTTCCCTCCCACCTCCAAGTAATCTGGTGGAAGTGGCCATAGTGGAAACCTGTCTCCCTCCCCTTCTCCCTCTTCGCTTGGTGAAGATAGCGATGCTAGTAACCAAGTGGCTGAGAATGTGAGAACGATACCATTCAAATTCTTTTGTTACTTCAGAGTCCAATGAACATGGGGGTAATGTTATAATATGTCCGTTGTACATATTGTAACTTACAATCCGACGGTCACGATATGTAGTGATCCGACGGTTCATTCTCTCCTCGGTATTACTGACACTTGATCCGTGGCTTGACACCCGATTGGTCCATGAGTTCTATTTAAAGCACATGGAGAGTCATTGTTCGGGTAATCTGTGCATGAGAGAAGCTTATGTAAATTTTCATTCTTTGATTAATAAATTGCCTGTAGTACCCACGTTGGGACAGGCCGTGGACTGTTTCCCTCTTTGAGGGTTTTAACCACATCAAAAATACTAGTGTATTGATCTGTGATCTGGTTGTGAGCGGTGTCCTTTTGGTATTCTTTTTGAGGGCCGCGTCCGTTGGTGATCCAAATCTGAAGCCGGTAGAACTGCATGCAGCTGTCGTTTCCTAGATCTGCTGTTTCTGACTGCTTTCGGGCCGAGAGGACTACTCTGTTGCGTTCGGAGCATCTGTTCCAGTGAGGAACCCCTTTCGTTTCACGCGAAAAGGTTTCCGGTAGCCCTAGCTGCGTCATTTTTTAGATCGGGAGGTATACAGTGTTTTTTGCAGTTTACTGTTATTTTCTCTCTGCTTATTTCGGTTTCGGTTTATTTAGCCTTTTTTTTTAACCGGATCTATACCTTTCATTTTTGCGTATGCTCTTTGCCCTGCGACTCTGTGCGATCTGGGCAAATCAGAAACAGAAAGGAAGGATTTTTCTCATGCGTATGCTCTTTTCCCTGCACCTTAGTGTGATCTCGGAAAATCAGAAACATTGAGAAAAATATTTAGTTTTTCGGCTAAAGCTAACTTTGAGATTTTTTTAAAAATTTCTAGTTTTTTTGGCTAAAGCTAACTTCGAGCCGCAAGGTTCGTTTTTCTTTGCATATTCGTGTTGGGTTTTGTGTTTTGTGTTTTGTAGGGAAAAAGAGCTTTCTCAAGGCAAGCACGCAAACCAAGGCCCCCCCCCCCCTCTCTCTCTCTCTCTCTCTCTCTCTCTCAAATTTTTTGTATAGATCAATTGGTTCAAAGCTATTTTAAGAGAGTAGAGGTCTTGGGTTCAAGTCTCCATTTTGTGGGGGCGGATTTTTTCATTCCCGCACATTCGCGCACTTTGCCGGCAACGTCAACAATTTTTTTTCAAAAATCCATAACTTCTTCATCCGGAAGCCTTTTTCAGAGCCGTTTTTTTTAAAACCGCCTATTTTTTTGAGATCTATCCATTGGAACACTTACTTTCAGCATCTTCAGCTTCAATTTTTTTTTTTTAAATGGAAAGTCCATGCCAAGTCATTCTTGACAGCACTAACTACTTCCAATGGGTAGCCTACATGGAAGATTTACTTAGAAGTAAAGGTCTCTTCAGAATAGCCACAGACCAAGAGAAGAAACCAAAAGATGAAGACAAGGCTGCAAAATGGGAAAATAGACAAGATCAAGCACATGGTTTGATAGGGATGTCTATTTCTCCTGATCTTAGATTCCACATTGCAGAACTTGAAACTCCTCATGAAGCATTAGAAAAGCTCGCTAAAGTTTTTGGGATTAAAAATGAAATTAGAGCCCATCAACTTGAAAATGAGTTGCTTACTTTGGATCCTAATAATTTTTCTTGCATTGAAGATTTCTTGTCCAAATTCAAGACCCTTAGATATCTCTTGGAAGGTGTTAAAGTTAAGAAAGAAGATGGTAACCTTATTTATTCCATCCTTACTAAGTTGGGACCAGCCTACTCTGTATTTGTTTCCACTTTCCATTCTACAAGGGAAGCTTTCATTTGTCAAGGAAAAGACTACAAGGCCCCTTCCTTTGACTCCTTAATAAGAGAACAAGAAAAACTCTTACACCTTGGTCTTCTTAATCTTGGAAACTCTTCCACGAAAGCGTTAGCCGCCCAGCAGCAACCAAATTCAAAGAATCCTAAGAAGTCATATCCTCAAAAGAATGGTCCTAAACCAACTCAGCCTCAAAATGAAAGATCATTTCAGCAAAATGATAAGACCAATAAAAACAAATGGAAGAAGACTGATAGACATTGTAACTTTTGTAATCGAGATGGCCACTTAGAATCTAAATGCTTTAAGAAGATGGAAGCCTTGGAAGCCGCAATGAAGAAACATAACATCCATGTGGAGCCTACTTCAACTTCAACTTCCGGAATGGCACTTTCTGCATGTCGTTGTCAATCATCTCAGTCTGGTTATGCATTAAATGTATCTTCTTCTTCTTCTCATTCTCATGAGTGGCTCATTGATTCTGGAGCCTCTTATCACATGGCCAAAAACCAAGCCATGTTTTCTTCTTTAAATGATTGTAACACCAAAAATATATATGTTGGTGATGATAGATCTCTTAATGTTGTAGGGACTGGAACTGTTCATCTAGACAATGGTCAGTGTAATGATGTATTATGTGTTCCAACCTTATCCTGCAACCTTCTATCTGTCTATCAGATAACTCATTCAGGTGAAGGTAAAATTGTTGAATTTTCACCTCATGATGTTGTAATCAAGGATCTAAAAGATCCTAAACAGATTCTAGCTACTGGTCTTGCTGATGATTCCACAAGGTTGTATAAGTTTCACAACTTTGGGTCATCAAATCTTCCCTCAGTATTTGTTGCTCATAATGATGAAGTGAGCAAACTTTGGCATGAGCGATTTGGTCACTTAAACTATCGCTCCCTTCAGCATCTATGTAAAGAAAATATGGTGACAGGTCTTCCTATGGTATCTTGCAGAGATGGTGTTTGTTCCGGATGTGTACTCAGAAAACATCATCGGGACAGTTTTGACAAACGTGCCTCTTGGCACGCCTCAGCCCCTTTACAGCTTGTGCACAGTGATTTATGTGGTCCTCTTCCTATTGCTTCATTCTCTGGCTGCAAGTACTTCTTAACTTTCATTGATGATTTCTCTAGACGCACTTGGGTATACTTCTTAAAACTCAAGAGCGAAGTATTTAACACATTTTTGGCCTTCAAAGCCTTTGTTGAAAAACAATCTGGACATCAAATTCTTAAGCTAAGAACTGATAATGGTGGAGAATATGTTAAAAACACATTCATCAACTTTTGCACCGAAAATGGAATTCAAATGCAACATACTGTTCCATACACTCCACAACAAAATGGTGTAGCTGAAAGGAAAAATCGCACCTTAAAGGAAATGGCTAATTGTATGCTGCAATCTAAAGGACTCAGTCTTAGTTTTTGGGCCGAAGCAATTAATTGTGCAAATTATATAATCAATCGCACTCCTACTAAGGTTCTAGAGAATATCACTCCAGAAGAAGCTTGGAGTTCCATTAAACCAGATGTAAGTCACTTTCGTGTTTTTGGAAGTGAAGCATGGGCCCATATTCCAGATGAAAAGCATAAAGCTTTAGAACCTAAGAGTGAGAAATGTACTTTTTTTGGATATTCTGAAGATGTAAAAGGTTATAGACTTATTCCATTTAAGTCCAAAAATGTTATCATTAGAAGAGATGTAAAATTTGATGAAAATAAATCGGCCTGCGAGCCTAGTCCGGCGGATGTGCCACCTCTTCCTATCTCTTCTACTTTTGAAAACATTTCTTCTTCAGATGATGAAAGTGAGGATGATAATCCTCCCCCACCTTCTCAAGATCCTCAACTTCCAAGATGGGTCCGTGCTACTCGGGATGCAGCAGGTGATCTTGCCGGTGATCCTACAGATCAGCGACGTACACGTTCTCAGTTTGAAAGAGCCTCTTCTTTACTGGCTCAAGCTCCAGTAAATCATGATCCTGACACTTTTGCAGAAGCTTCAGGCCATCCACATTGGGAAACAGCTATGAATGAAGAATATCATTCATTATTGACAAATGATACATGGGATCTTGTTCCTCTACCAAAGGGACGCAAACTTGTTAGATGTAAATGGGTTTACAGAACCAAGTATGGACCAGATGGGAAAGTTGATAAACATAAAGCTCGTCTTGTTGCTAAGGGCTTTTCACAGGTTGAAGGCATTGACTACACTGAAACCTTCTCCCCTGTTGCCAAAATGAACTCTATCCGCCTTGTTCTTTCCCTTGCTGCCTCTTTAAAATGGGAAGTCCATCAGATGGATGTTAAATCTGCCTTCTTGCATGGGGACTTGCATGAAGAAATCTATATGGAACAACCCATTGGCTTCATCCAAACAGACTCCAGCCTTGTATGTCGACTTAAGAAATCTCTCTATGGTCTCAAGCAAGCTCCTCGGGCTTGGTATGCCAAAATGGATAGCTTTCTTTTAGAATCTGGCTTTTCTAGGTGTTATTCTGACAATACTGTCTACACCAAGAAAGTGAGCAACTCTCTTATCATCCTTGTTCTTTATGTTGATGATCTTATTCTTACTGGTAGTGATCCCAACCTTATAAACCATGTGAAGTCCAGCCTTAAAAAGAAATTTGAAATGACAGACTTAGGACACTTACACTATTTTCTCGGTCTTCAAGTCTTGCAATCCAAGGAGGGTATTTTCCTTTCCCAGTCCAAGTATGCTTGTGATATTCTTCGTCATTTTCACATGGAAGACTGTAAGCCAGCCCCTTCTCCCTTTCAGTCTGGAGTCAAAATTTCAGTCTCTTGTACTTCTCCTGAAGTTGATGCTACCTTATACCGTCAACTTGTAGGAAAACTCTTGTATTTAACCCATACTCGTCCTGACCTTTCCTTTGCTGTTGGCCTTGTTGCTCGTTTTATGCAAAACCCCCGTGAAAGTCATTGGAAAGCAGCTAAAAGAATACTTCGTTATGTTCGAGGTACAGTATAGTTTGGGATTCATTACAGTGCCAAAGCAGCTCCTCTATTAGTTGGTTTCACTGATTCTGATTGGGCTGGTGACCCTGATGATCGTAAGTCTACTGCCAGTTATGTGTTCACTCTTGGTTCAGGACCTATTACATGGGCTTGTAAGAAACAGGCTGCCATTTCTCTTTCGTCAGTAGAAGCAGAGTATCGTGGTGCCGTGGAAGCTGGTAAGGAAGCCTTGTGGCTTCGTCAGATCCTATCAGAGTTTGGCTTTGAGCAGCAGCATCCAACCACACTTTGGTGTGATAATCAAAGTGCCATTCAGCTATGCAAAGATCCAGTCCAGCATCAGCGCAGCAAACACATTGAACTACACATGCACTTCATCAGAAAGCTCATTCATGACCATGTTCTTGAAGTGCAATATTATCCAACAGATGATCAGGTTGCAGACATCTTCACAAAGGCTCTCACAGAGGCGAAGTTCACTAAACTTCGATATATGCTTGGAGTTCAGGAAGTTGTCACTAAGGGGGGATAGGCTCTAGTGCCTCCTTCCTTCTCTTATTGTGTCATATTTGTAAATCCTTCAATCCTATCCCAAGTTGTTCTTAAGGGGGGATGTTAGGATATTCCGACACATAGGATATAGTTAAGTTCAACTTGGTCTAGTTTAGAGTTAGGTATAGAGTTAGGTAAAGTGTGTTTCTTTACCGTTGTACATATTGTAAGTTACAATCCGACGGTCACGATATGTAGTGATCCGACGGTTCATTCTCTCCTCGGTATTACCGACACTTGATCCGTGGCTTGACACCCGATTGGTCCATGAGTTCTATTTAAAGCGCATGGAGGGTCATTGTTCGGGTAATCCGTGCATGAGAGAAGCTTATGTAAATTTTCATTCTTTGATTAATAAATTGCCTGTAGTACCCACGTTGGGACAGGCCGTGGACTGTTTCCCTCTTTGAGGGTTTTAACCACGTCAAAAATACTGGTGTATTGATCTGTGATCTGGTTGTGAGCGGTGTCCTTTTGGTATTCTTTCTGAGGAACTTACCCTGTAAATTCCTATAGGTAATCCGCCCATTCCTTTACAACAGGAGGAAAATTCCCCAGTTCATGAGGTTCATCCAGTTGTTTACCCAGTACCTCCTCCGAGCAGTCTAGTGGTTTCCTTTGATTGGAATCAACTAGCAAGACCCCACCTTCCATATAATGTACCATTCTGGATCATAGTAAAAGTTTACAAAGTGATCGTATCTAGCACTATCATAGATGAAGGGGCTTCAATGAGTATCCTTTCCTCAACTGCTCGGAAAGAACTTGGTTCACCATCGCTTGCACCTGCCACACATCATTTGTTAGGCTTTAACAAAGGAACCAGTTGACCGTTAGGGATCCTTCCGAAGTTGCCAATAACTTTGAAAAGGAAAACCGTTCAGTTGAACGTGATGGTAGTCCAGGGACCATTAGATTACAATCTGCTTCTTGGACATGACTATATATATAGCATGGAAGCTATTGTTTCCACACTCTTTCGAGTGATGTGTTTTCTGCATGAAGGAAAACTGGTTCAGCTTATCGACCAGCTTTCATTTCCTGGTTCAAACACAGCTACAAGTCAAACATGATCCCTAAATGGTCTCTTTGTGTCGAGAATGTCTCTTCAACCTTCATTTCATCCACCTAATTACCGCGAGTACTCCAGTGAATGTAACGAAGCTTAGGGGCATGCACCCTGGTCTGCTTCAGCAGATGAACCCAGCTGAAAAGATAGATTTCCTTGTAGGTTATGTGCTTGGTATGAAACACCATTTCCTTGTAGGTTATGTGCTTGGTCCGAAAAACCATTTCCTTGTAGGTTATGTTCTTGGTCTGAAACACCATTTCCTTGTAGGTTATGTGCTTGGTCTGAAACACCATTTCCTTGTAGGTTATGTGCTTGGTCTGAAACACCATTTCCTCGTAGGTTATGTGATTGGTCTGAAACACCATTCACTTTTGTCCACTATGGGGGACAAAGCTAAGGAAGTGTTTTTGTCTAACTGCTGACAGAAACAACCCTACCTAACCGTAGTGACTTCCACATGGTTACCTAGAGACTCTCCTTTTCTCGATGCCTGGGGGCATGCAAACCTTTTTATGCAAGCAAAAAATGACCAATTTCATTTCTTAGCTTTTTAGCATTTTTAGCTTTTTAGCTTTTTAGTTCAACTTCTTAGGTTAGGTGATTGGTCTGATCCACCATTCACCTTTGTCTGCAGCGCGCGAATGAAGCAAAGGAAGTGGATTTTCTAGATGAAAGACAGAGCTATCCTACCTAACCTTGGTAGTTCCTTAGCTTTAGGATAGTTAGCTTTATAGTTTGGTCGTTTCTAACCTACATAAAAAGGCAATGAGCATATGTTATCGTAGAGTTCAACCTCACTAAAAAATAAACCTACTAATGAGAGACATCTTTAAACGACTGGTATGAGCAATGTTTCTGCAAGGTTCAAGCTCGTTAAAAAATAAACCCGCCTATGAGCAATGTTTCCGCAAGGTTCAAGCTTGTTAAAAAATAAACCCGCCTATGAGCATAGTTTCTCCCGGTTCAAGCTCATTAAAAATGAATCCACCCTCGGTAAATAACCTTTGTAATTGCCCTGCTATCAACCTTTTGAACCTTGGTTGTGTTCCTACCGTCACCTCCATTCTTTTGGCCGATCATACGCTTCCACTGGATTGTTTACCCTTTGAGGAACATCTGCGACGAGTGGTCTTGTTAGACACCCTCTTCACACTGCCATGTTTCGAGAAGTTCCAAACTTACCTGGAACCAATTGCTACCCGAAAACACCACTCGTTCCTAAAAAATGAGTCTCTTTTAAACTCTTTTTAGACTCATTAAATATAAAAAGATTGTCGAGCTATTGGCCTTTCCAGCTCGTTAAAGTAAGGGGAAGCGCCATCCCTCCTATACATTTTAATCTTTTTGGACCTGAGGGATTATTAAACAAAAAGATCGAGCACTTATCTTTTTCGGCTCACTAAAGCGATCGAAAAGTCATCCCTTTCGTATTATTTTATACTTTTTCAGACTTAAGGGATTATGCTACGAAAAAGGATTGCTAGAGTTTCCTTTTCATCCCTTTTCAAACTCTCTAAACATGAAAAGGACCGAGTTATATTTGTTGTTAAACTCGTTAAAATAATAGCGACAAACTTGTCCATCCAGACAAGAACGAGTTTCACTATCGCTAGGCTCACTAAAATATAGCGACAGGTTTGCCCGAAGGGAAAATTATAGAACAAGCATATGTTATCCTCCTCAATCTTGACAAAAATAAAGAGGTACTGGTCAGCAATGACTGGGGTAAAGGGGAAGAAAACTTGAAGAATTTTATTGGTAGAAGGTCACTCTTGAACATGACACTTTCACTCCATCACCATGATTGAGTCGGGTTGGGTTATTCTGTTCACCGGTCATATCACCATTGGTCCTCTGTACCATCCATCTTTTGAGGTTAACGCTACCAATCCATCTCAGTGTCGCAAACATGTTCAAGAGAAGTCATTCAGAGAATTTACCATCCAGCTAACGCCTCATCCACTGCAATACTTTCAACCTTCATTTTTCATGATCGTCATTCCTGAACCTTGTATCATCAGATCGTTTTCACCTCCAGAAAATTCATTTGCTCCATTTTGTGTTGTAGATGTGGGATACATCAAGGCCCTCCTACGACGGGTCACTTCTTGTCGACATTAGCTCATTATCCAAGAAGTTGACTTAGAAACAACCCTTTCAGTACTTTGAAGCTTGCATGCATCAATGGCAGGTTTCTCACTTCCGGTGACAGGTTTACATCAATGACCTTCGACCGAAATATTTTGCGTGGTGTTCGACATCGGCTCATACATTCACACCATGTGAATTGTATTGTAGTACCTTGAGGGTCATTATCATTATCGATGACCCCTCTCGCGTCTGTTAACAACTTACATTATTGGCTGGTAATCAGGCGATGTCTTTCCATGTTTGACTTCAGAACATCTTTTCACATGGATCGACTTGTACATCGGGCAAAGATTGAACGAGTTTGAAGACCCCGGATCTAGTTCATCCATTTGGGCTGTGATATATTCAGGAAAATATAAACATCAATTGTACACAGAAGCTGCACAGATAGTCATCTAAGCCAAGGAAGATGACTCTTCATGTGAAGAATCACCAGTCTACAACAGCAGACGATTGTCTGTCCTATGTACATGAAAATGAATTTATAAACCTGAGCATGGGAATGCCCACCTCAGCTATATCATGAAAATAATATGATGATGATGTATTGTATTGTATCTTATACAGGTCACCTTCCATCTCGAATACCTCAGATCCTCATGATAAAGCATTTCACCGGACATCAAAAGATTTACGACCTCATGCTTTAGGGGGCAACTGTTATAGACATATTTGGGCACTGCAACCCAAAACTCATATGTCCATAAACTACAGGCTCTTTAACCCCTAAAAGTGTTGTTTCATACCCTAAAGGATCATGGTCAACTGATTACATCATTTCCCAGAAGTTCCACTTAAAAAACCACTAAGAACTGGCCAAAACTGGACCATACTGACTACTTCATGGTCAAGGTGCGATGCATACTAGCTGCTACACTAGCCAGGTGCAATGCATACTGAAAAGGCCTTCTATAGGGTGTGATGAGCGAGAATGGACAAATGGCAGAGACAGTTTGCTAAGTGGAAACTCATGGAATCTTCTAGAAACTTCTCCCATGACACTTGCCTCTCTGAATTCGCCCAGGGATGAGTAAGAGATCAATGAAATCTCCAAGTGGAACTAAGAACTATTAGTGGAATGACACTAATCAAAAACCCAGAGCTGACTCACACCCTTGCAAGACATATATAAATGGATCCCTCATCTGAGAGATCTAGAGGCTGGAATTTTGTATTTTGTAAGGAAGTGTTGTTGGTTTATCTGTGAGAAGAGACATTGTATTGTTGGGTGATCTTGCTTTTCATGAGGTGAAGAGGGCTTTGATGCTGGGAGGATGTTGGATCAAACAACTAGGTTGTAATCCTCTCTTCTACTATTAATAAAGTTCTTTGAGTTTTCCTCCATATAATCGTGTATTTGTGAATCTTGTTATTTGTGAATGCAATTGTATGGTCAATGTGTTTATGATTCTGCATTGTTTATGATATTATAGATCAAGATGCTTTGATGGTGTTTTGTTACTTTGACTCTATAGGTATTCTCTAAAGCGGGAAAAGTAGGAGAGGAGTGGCATGCTCTATCAAGGGAGAGAGAAATCAAGCAAGGAGCCAAGCAGAAGATCTAGGTTGGTCCCCTTTTCTTCTCTCTTATCTATCATACATAAAGGAAATCACAAATTACTTTGATTGTTTATTTCTAAGATAGCTACCCGTCTTAGTGGGACTAGTAGATCGAAAAGACACTAGTTTTCCCAGAAACACCATGTTGGTGAAGGCTTGGTCTGTGAGAAACCCAGTTGTGTGAACTAGAAAACAAGAAATATGTAACAGTGAAGACAAACACACTCCGAGCTTACAAGTGACCACAAAACAAAGACGAGCGAAAGTGCATGACATTCATTCTGTGGAGCTACCACGATATTGTGCTACACTACATGCAGATGTTGAGTGTATGCATTCTCTTGACTGTGACATGAAAGAAAACATGAGAAAGGTAGACCACGTGTGTTGTGCATGTGTTATTGATGTGTAAGATTCCTCCAACACATGAGAGATGGGATTATGTAGTTCGAATGGAGGAAGTGAAATATGGATGTTTGGTTGATCTTCTATGAAAAGAAGAGAGTGATGAGGAGCCTTGAGAATTTCAACAATTTCATGACCGGAAGTGAAACCAAATTCAAGATAGCAAGGGCTTGACATAACCATCAGCTCGGGTTGAAGTGCCTCAACAGTCTGGGGGATTTTGACTTCGTTGATAGATATATCATCGTAGACCAATTTATTGGACAGATTAACATCGATTGAATCAACATCGTGATCGGATGAGGAAGTGAATAGATCACGACAGCCAAGATCAGAAAATTCGAGATGTTCGTCGGCATACTCATAATTTGATGAATCAGGCAAAGGGGTAGATGGGAAGCAAATATGTTCACCCTCTATGTTTTCAGGAAATATAGATGACAGATTTGACGGATTTTGTGAGGAAGATGTATCCTCTCCACACTGTAATGACGGACTGACATCCAACGTGTCCTGTGAATGATCAGAAGTAGAAACATCTGGAAATGGGTTTGCACAGGGAATATCAACAATGGAAAAATCACAAGGGATGTCAGGATGAAGTGGATGAGGCGTGGCTAAAAGGGAGTCATCCTTCACCGTGAGTTATTCTTTATGTTCCCACACACACTCATCAAGAATGATGGCGCAGGTTGGCTGCATAACACCAACTCCATCGACAACTTGATCCTCATTCACAGCAGGTGAGGAGTCTAGAATGGAAGAACGCGAGACACTACAATCCAGAGGATCAACATAACGCTAAGACGGAGGTCGAGGGAACAAATCCACGTGACAACCAATAGGCTTGAAAGCCAAATCTGTGCAGATCTCAAGATCAGGTGGGGTGGGAGGATGTGACAATTCAATAGAGTTATGTGCATGATCTCCCACCTCACTCTGCGGTGGTGGAGATGTTTGATGAGGTAAAGGTAGACAATTACTTGACAGCAACTATGCCTGCTCGTGATTGCACAGTTCCATCACTGGAGTATGAGTGGGATTCGAGTGATTTCAAGAAATGTGTATTTTCATAAATGTAAATAAGATTCTCAAATCTCCCATCAAGAAATTCCCAATCAATATCATCTTCAAGGAATCGGTATGCAAGAGTACAAAAGCGTGTGTGAAACTGTTCAATGGATTCATCAGGTGCTTTTCGTAATTTCAAAATTTATTTGTTGAGTGCTTTACATTCAATGTGATTGAAAGCATGGTCTATCTCTACAATGAGATGAGCAAGAGAACGAATATATTTTTTGGGCAGCGTGGCACACCAGTGCATTGGGTGCCCTCGAAACGTGTAGACAAACATCACGCAGCTCATGTATTCTCTAAAGAATCCATCTCTTTCGCATGAGCCTACAACATCGACCGCGTGCCTAACCAAGGCTATGTGGCCTCCACCATCATATGTTTTATGAGACAAGTCATCTAAGAGATTTTTCGAGATAATGAAGTCGTTTCAATAATACATGCACTCCAGAAGAGCAACTCGGTAGTTAGTCATGATAGTTATGTAGAGATTCAAAAAAAATGTGAGGACTCATATTGTCATCTAGCCCTCCTTCTAGTGCCAAAATGTTGACAGTGATGGACCCACCAACATGTAAGGGGATCTCCCCTGTAAAAAGTCCTAATTAGACCTCAGACTGTTTAGTGTAGGAGTCCCAACAGTGGGTCGTGTGGTAGTGCCTTAACCGTTATTTCGCACAAAGGGAAGTAAGATGACTCTGTTGATAGCAAGGGTGTGACATCTACAGTGAATCAAGGAAGGTACGTGAGATGTTCTAACACATGGGGGTTGAGATGAGTGCGCCCCTTCGCAACCTGTAATAGTACTCGTATGGGAAGGGAACACACGAGTGAAAATGCATCACAAGCTAGAAAGCAAGTTAGCTGTCAATCCAAAGTGATGGTTAAACCAACAACACATTTTAGAAATATTTATAGATACTGATACAGAATAGTTCATACATGCATGCATAAGAAAGAAAATTCATATGCCACTTAGAGTGAACAAGATAGCTGAAATACAATACAACATATGCATGAAACGTGTTGGCTCTTATTATATAAAGAACTGTAAGTTCTAGTCACACAATACATCCATGTCCAACCACTAGCTCCAATAGTGGAACGTTATAGCCACATCCGCCTACTCCTCCAAAGAAATGCACTAGCTCCGTGCAGTGGAGAAGCCAAGGCGCATTACAATACTATCCAAGCTCTCTCCAAGATAGTCTTATCTAAAGCTTGGCTGACCAGAAGCCTATACAATGAGTTATGAGGGACTATTTATAGCAAAGGGCGGGGTGACCCTTGACATTCCCCTTTGTGACAGTTCAACTACCCTCATGACTCTTCATCTAATCTATGACTTTTACATCCAACTTTCGACACTTGACTTACACTTGATAAGACATACATTACAATGCACATGTACTCATGTGAGACAACATGGCTTGAGCAAGCCAAGCAAGACATCATTGACACTCAGTCCATTGTGATGAGACCAACTCTTTGACATGCTTGTGATGGTGAAGGTGGTGAGTTGATGCCAAGCTTGGTCATCTGTGATGGTGTGCATGCACTCCATTGTGCCCAGTTGCTGAAGCAAACTCTTGCCTTTGTTGCATCCAGGTGCATTGGTATGGTTCCTCCATCTGACTCGTCTCCTAGCATGTGCATGGTCTTTGGGTGCAGATGAACTGGAAACACACCGATGCATAGTGTCCATGCTGATCTTCCAGTGTGTGCTAGTGGTCATGTGCATCAACTGTCAACTACATGTTCAGCTCCATTCGGACATGCTTCTTGTCTTCACCTTGGTGAGTGTGCTGGATGGGTTGGATCGCATGCGTGCACACAATGACATGCACGCTATTGAATCCCTCGCATGTGATCAACAACACTACTCACCATGTCTACTCCGTGCCAACTACTGGGATAGATCTATAACTTGTATGGGAACAGTTTCATCCGTGAGTGCATGTTGCACCTCTTGTTGTTCCTGTTACTGTTGCAACTCATTCGTCTGTCTGTGCAGCTTCATGTTCTTCTTTGAGTTGTTGCTTCAGCACATGAAAATCCTTCTTTATTACATTCTTTGTCTTCGCATCTTCATGTCGCGTCGTCACCTCATAGGCTGAGTCTCCAAAGTTGCTTTCATTATCAGTGGATCTGCTTGAGCTCACAACTTTGTTCCACCTTTGTGTTGTCAACAACCTTCCTCTTGCATTCATTGCATTCGGTATGTTGCCTTCAGTTGTTGTTCATGATGCTTCTCACTTTGATGATGTTGCTGTTATATCTTGATGTCCTTGTCTACAAAAAACTTGATGTCTCTATGCGTAGGCAAGTTCATAGACACTTAATCGACTGCGTCCCCAAGTGTGCTCTGAATGGTGTCTTCATCTCTTCTCTCCTAGAAACCATTATACCTATACTACTGAGAGGTAGATGAACATCTGCAATACCTGGAGACATGGCAACCCTCATGGCAATAAATATATTAGTCAAAAAACAAAAATGAACTTTAGAACTGACTTGCAACATACTTGTGTGATTGATCATGAAGGTTGCGCAATTTCGGTCGGGAGGTCGGGATACTGATTACCAAGACTGCACAGGGCATAGTCTAAGCTGCTGGTAGACTCACTGACTACTGGAACTATGCAATGCACAATCCAGTCTGGCTGATGACTGTTGGAATTCTGCAATGTGAAATCTCAGCTTGCAATGGTTGCAGGCTCAGTGACTGCATTGTGCAATTTTCTGGGCCAGTAGTCACTGTCCCCTCAGAAATGTGAAAAACAGTCCTGGAGGATAGTTTCTTAGAAGAAATGCACATTTATGGAGAGGAAGATAGATCCTTCCTTCCGTGGATTGCGCAATGTTATCTTAGCCAAGGCAGAGTTTGGGCCGAGGTTGCCCAGACTCGCCAACGGGCAACTGAGCGTGCATGTGAGTGTGAATGCATGGTGATACTGAGTGTAAGCATAAGTGAATGATCATGCATGCAAATGATTAATGACAGATTCAAAAAATGGAACAATTTGCATGTGGGTGAGGTGAGTCGTCGAATCGGCGACCATTCGTGAAAAATAGTTTCATGCATGCGACAGTAGTGAGATAGCAACGAAAACTAAAACAGTGCTAATATAAGCTAATATGTATTAAAACGACAGTAATTTCTCACTGAAATCAAGCAAAAAATGTTCATACGAAGCGAAACACAAAAAGTGCCAGAAATGCAACACAAGACATGGGAAGTGAGCTTACCCCAAAACAACTAAGTTGAATGTGTCGACACCTCCTAGATATGATGTGGAATGTTAGAGCTGTAAGGTGGATGTGAGGAATGAGCTTTGCAGCATCTAGTTGATGAGTTTTGATAACATCGAGGTTGTGATGCACATGCCACAAATCTAGGGAAAGCGGCACTTGGTCGAAGGTTTCTGAAATGATCCTTGCATGTAACCTCCAACAACCAAAAATAGATCCCTAAACGAAGGGATGCCTTTTCATGTTGCCTTGGGAGAAGCAGCATATGCATGCCAGTCTATTTTTCTCGGTCTCGGAGGGAACCAATCAACTTAGCTGCACATGCAAGAGGTTGCTCAACTGCTAGGAGAAAATGCGCACTTTGGGTTGGGAGTTGGGCTGGTTGCCCAAGAGATTTGCAAAATTTCTGGGTAGAGAAGCTCACTATTGCCCAGATTTGCGCAAATTCTGGGCTGAGCAGCCTTGCTCAGGAAAATTGCACAATTTTCACTTGTGAGTGTTGACTTCCAGAATTGCGCAATTTTGGAGTCTAGCAGGCTGCCAGTCAGGATTGCACAATTTCTGGATGGAAGACTAGTTTCCCTCCATAATTGCATAATTTCTTGGGGGAGCTTCTTAGCCTACAACTAGACTAAGTCTAGGTGATCAACCTGTGAGGGGAATGCATCGAGATGTGATCGACAGGTTGCCTTTGTGCAAGAAAAACACTGAAGCTTGTGTACTTGACGAAGCAAGACATGTTGCTATGAAGGTTGGAAGGGAGGCTCCAAAATGAAGTTGAGGAAAAATTTTGGAGTGTGGTTGTAGCCACTACAACACATACCCATTCACTCACACCAAAAATTGATCGATTGCCTCTAGAAATGTCACAATTTAAATAGTGATAAGTTTTCATTTTATAGTTTCCAATGCATTTACACAAAACACAATCAAATGAATAGCTTGAGCCACATATTCATGCCAATAACAGAGGTTTATAAACAATGTGATCATTCTATCACTGATTCACCAAGTAGGACTATGATGATGTCCTCATGGGAATGGAATGCCTAATCAATCAGATAGACACCATTGATTGTGTGCACTGGGCCTCCATCATACAGTCATGCCAAAACTCTAGTGATCACCAGAAAAAATACATCCTCATTGACAAATTGTGACCTTATGCATAAGTACAAATACTCTAATGTACCAGAAAAAAAGAACAAAATGGAGAAACTTCTTGGTCACCATAATCAACCCTACATAAGATCTATGCCATCACAAAACCAAATATTTACACAACATATCTTTAATGCACCTAATTTCTTCACACAAATCACTTCCATTTGATTCTTATTTATACCAATTGTTCGTGGACCAAATGAAATTGATTAAGTTATAATACCAATGGATATTTCCATAGGAAGGCCATGGGAAGACTTGTGGTTTTCTTATTTTGTGGATAGGGCTACAAACACAGGTTACTAATGGGTAATATGGGTTGCATACCCTAATTTCTCATTGGAAATCTAGGTTATGGACTTTGATTGCTAGTGTTTGAAAAACATTTTTTGCCTAACCTGGATAAAAATAAAAATGTCACTTTCTAGATCTACTCACATTTGTATCACAACATCTTCAAGCAACTTGCCAACTATCTACAATACCATAACACAAAATACATTCATCTGAATGATGCACATGTTGAGAAAAAGACTTGCGGGGGGGGGCGCAGGGGTGAATCAATATTTTAAAATTCACTAAAAACTTTCAATTTCTTTTTCACATTTCTATATGCGACTTTAATTCATTGAACCAACATATGTACATGATTGTGATAAATATAAGTAGCATATATCTAGTTAACTAAATTTTCAACTAATTCATCATCTATTTAACTTGAACCAATGCATCAATACTTCTTTACATTAATTAAACAGTAACCATGTGCAGTAAGAACAAAAGAAACCATTGCACATAAGCAATACATAAACAGACATGAACACCGAGATTTAAGGTGGAAACCCAATGTGGAAAAAAAAACACCATTGTTTTTGTCTTTGTCTTTAAAGAAAACATCTTACAATCTTGTACTAGCGCGGATTCATACCAGCACGCAGGAACCCAACTGTAAAAGGCTACAACCTTCTCTCATTCTCCGATAGACACTGGAAGGGAGCTCCAACCCCCTGATCAGATTTACCAACTACCACTAGAAGGAAGCTTCAAATTCCTCACTCAAGGCTCCAACCATCAACACTTTCATGCACCACGTTCATATTATTCATAATGGATCCACCTGAACCAAAATATCGCAACCTCTAGGCCACCTTTCATCAAATTTTTAGACTAGAACCACTACCATAATTTAAGCCCAATATCAAATAACAAACTGAAACCAATCACTGTCTCAAATCATTGAACTAAGTTAATCCCCAAGTCATTAAATAAACCAATTACTGAATCTCAAACAACTAAAGCAACTAGATCATCCCAATTCACTGTATACTCTTCATCAGAATTTCAGACCACTTATTTTTCATCACAAAAATTAGATCTCGTCACTGCAAACTCTAGTCAATCTGAAGTCAGAATATATATGCTACTACTATGAGACATACTCACGTATCTACATTCTTTCTCTTCAGATAACCTACGTATAGATCTCAAAACACTGAACCCTGAAACTGAATCATCGCACTACTAAAATCAATCATTGAAACACATACTGACATTATCACAGATCTCTGAAAAAAATACATATCATCTCATAGAAACATCATTACTATTCAACATCTCATAACATAATCAGTTCAACCTCAACCAACATTGTCAAACACATCATCATGAAAGGCTTCATCGACAGATAGCAGCAAACACAACAAGACTGATCAGACATCATAGATGGAAAAACCCTAGCATATGTACATGACCCTTATATGACACTTCCATGTATGTACATGCCTTTCAAGAATAATACCCACGTATAGATATGTAACTACTGAATCATACCTTCACTGCACAACATATCACCAATCAAACCCAAATCTTGACACACACTGTAAAAGAAACACATCATAACATCATCATCACAAATCTATCAACCCATAAGAATATTATTTAATGTGTAGTAATTTCAGATCTATAAGATCTGATCCATCATCACACTCTCGGGTGCACACTTATGTCAAATCAAAAAAATCATCCATAATCCAAATCATGCACACTTAGCACTTTTATATCCATCTCCTTATATAGCTTAGGCCTTAGCCAATACCTTAGGCCAATTCCATAGTTATGTCGATGGTATTCTTTGACGAGATCAAATATCTATTGTTGTGCTCATTACTATGGGCCAATACCATGGTAAAGACCCCTGCTATTTAGAATACTATGGTGTGGAAAATGTACGTGACTTTTCTTCACCAAACCTACGTATGTAGGTAGATTTTCTTCATAGAACTTGTGTATACTTTGTCTTTATCATTACTTTGTCTCTAAACTAATATTCCTTTGTCCAATATTTCTATCACATCTATATTGGCATGAATACTCATCTTGCTACCATCATGTTGACATCTTTATTAAGTAGGTTTCCATCAAGGACAACACATTTTTCATAATGCCAACAATCTCCCCCTTTGGACTTGATGGAAACCACTTTGGTGTTTGGTCACCACCACCTGTAGATACCTGTAAACACATCTGTAGATATACCAAGTTTCTTTCCCAAGTCACCAATCATTCTCCAAACACCAAGCTTCTCTCCCCTTTTGAGATCAAGGGCAAAGGGTTGACCAACGATGAATGAAGACATGGCATGAGCATTGTAGATCTGATTTGCTGAGTATAAACAATGAATATTGGTCATGCTTCCCTTGAGTACATGATGAACTTTTTGAATATATACAAAGAATTACATGAATATATGAATCAACTAGACACGACCCTTCCTATCACCAATGAATCATGCTTACATTGATCACCCAACACAGTGGGGTTACATATTTGACTTAACATTACATCACATGTCCAAAATGATGGGATTACATGACTTGACAACAATAGCCCATACATGACTGAATTTTATAATGATTTATAACATAGGTCTTTGTGTGACCTTTACATCAAGAGAAAAATATGGAATTTATAACCAAGACCAAAGACCTCAATCATACCATGATAGTCATCAACAATCATCATATACCATATGGGATCTGCACCATAAGCATCTGTCAGTAGCAACATGAACTACAACATGCACATCAATTTGCAAGATAAGACAATGTAGCTTTAATATCATCAACCTGTGACAAAGTATGTAACATCAATAGCATAAGTGAGAACCAAGCATATAATCATAAAGTAAGATAGGGCACATTCTTCAACATCATAAAAATATACCATGTTTCAAAGTATCATATAGTAGATGTAGCAGTAGTATATCAATAACCATGTCTTCATGAAACCTGTACCAACATCATTCTCTTGGCCCATTATCTTCATACAAGAAGATTTTTTTACACCAAAAACCATTTCACCAATATGAAATTCAAGTAGTCATCCATAAGATCCCTTTCAAAAATATGTATGAACTCATCATCATCATCAACCAATAATAAGATTGTGAAGTCAACCCATCTCCTTGATCTCATATCAACAAGATCAACAATCTCTTTTCATGTCATATGTACATGCATCACAAGTTTGATCAATAACATTATTGAAATTTTATATGTATCTGTTCAAGAAACATATAAGGATCATCCCTATTTCACCATAAGAAAAATGAAAACAACATGTAGTTATCCTTCAAAACTTTAGCAATGATGTGTGTCTTTAGCAACATCACCAATATACTTATCACGAACACGATTCTTCAACAAGAAATAATAATTACAACAATGAATTATTAGAAGCATAGCAAATTCTCCCCCTAAACCTATTCCAACTATTCAATTGGCAGGTATCATCACATCAAATCATCCATCAGTAAGGTCATCAACGAAACTTCATCATTCAGTAAATCCATGTTATATTATAGCAACTCATAAACCATTATAAGCCAATATCATTTCTATATAACATCCATTGACTTTAACAAACAACATGAGAACAAGAAATCCAAGTAATAATTGCCTGAAGCATATTAGAGCCTTTCCTTGAGTCGGTCCTATTGTTTCTTCATCATAGGAAAACATACACAACTATCTAGATCAGAACTCACGTATTTACGCAAATGTCCTTCTAATAATATCTGCGTAAAAAAAGTAAAATGATGAAATTTCATAACCACAACTTCCCCTGAGCCTGTATTGTCTGTACCTATTCACTATTACTACATCAGATACATTGTCAATAATGTGAGCAACATGAATATAAAAAAAACCATGGGAGTCATCATCAATACAACATATGTATTACTCCCCCCTGATATTACACATCACTGATCCTGAGGACCTGTTGTAGCGGCGACACCACCCTCCAAAATTTTTCCTTAGCTTTGTTTTGGAGCCTCCCTACCAACCTTTGACAACAACTTGTCTTGCCTTATCAAGCACATAAGCTTCAATGATTTTTGTGCGGAATGATAGCATGTCCATCAAAGCTTGTTGCATTCCCCTCACAGGTTATTTCTATAGACTTGGTCCAGCTACAGGCTGAGCATATCACTCAAGAAATTGCTTAATTCTAGAGGGGAACCAGCCTTCCCTCCAGAGATTGTGAAATTTTGTCTGGGAACCTACTGGGCTCCATAATTGCACAAATCCTCTAGTCAAGCTTCACTGAGAAAATTGTGCAATTCCTCCCAGCAAGTCTCTCCAGCCCAAAAATTTTGCAATTCCAGGCAGCAATCATCTGCTCTACCCAGAAATTGCGCAAACCTTCTGGGCAATCAGCGCAACTCCCTCCAAGAAATGTGCATTTTTCCCATCTTTTGAGTAGACTATTGCATGTGTAGTTGGGTTGACCGGTTCCACCTGGGACCAAGAAAACTTAACTTGCATGCATGGGTTGCTTTTTCTAGGAATAGAAAAAGCAACATGCAAAAAGAATCCCTAGATTTTAGGGAGCTATTTTTAGCAGCTTGAGGTTACATGCAAAAATCATTTTAGAATATTTCCTCCAAGTGTCACTTTTTCCTAGATTTGTGGCATGCACGTCATGAGACTCAAAATTATTTATTCGATGCTTTAGAGCTCACTCATTCACATCGATCTTGGAGCTCTGACATCCCACAACACATCCAAGAGTCTTCGACACACCCAGCTCAACTATTCATGGGTAAGTTGGCTTAACTTGTCATTTGCAGCATTTCTATCACTTTTTGTGTTTTAGCTTGTGTGAGCATTGTTTGCTTGATTTATGTGAATGATTGTTGTAGTTTACATGCATACTAGCTTGTACTAGCACCTTTTCAGTTTTCGTTAGCATCTCACTACTGTCACATGCATGAAACTGTTTTGCACGAACGGTCGCCGATTTGGCGACTCGCTTCACTCACATGGATGTTGTTCCATTTTTGAATCTTTCATTCACTGTTTGCATGCATGATCATTCAATCCTACTTACACTTAGTATCGCCATGCAATCACATTCACATTTTGCTTTTAGTTGCCCGTCGGTGGGTCTGGGCAACCTTGGCTTGGACTCTGCCTCACCAAGACAACATTGTGCAATCCTAAGAGGGAAGGCTTTGTGTTACCCTAAGAAAATGCACGTTTCTACCCAGTGACTATCCTCCAGTATTGAATTGTGAAATTCTGAGGGAGAACGACTGCTGGCCCAGAAAATTACGCAATGTAGTCGTTGGGCCTGCAACCACTGCTAGCTTAAATTGCACATTGCGCAGTTCGAGCAGCCAGCAGGCCAACATGGATTGTGAATTTCACAATTCCAGTAGCTAGCTAGGCTCCCCAAATAGCCCAGAATGCCTTTTGTGTAGTTCTGGTAGCTAGTCTCCCACCCTCCCGGAAAAATTGTGCAATCCTTGTCAGTCAATCTCCAAGTATGTTGCATGTCGTTCCACAAATTTTCTTTGGTTTTCGTTGACAGATTTCTTGCCATGCATGTCACTTTGTCTCCATATCTAGCAGGTGTTCGTTCACCTCTTAGAAATTTACAAACAATGGCCTCCATGAGAGCGGGATCAAAGGACACTGATGAAAGTGTAGCTGGAGCAGCAGTTGAGCGAGTGTCCGCGAGTCTCCAATCTATGAAGATACTAAGATGATTATAGATAAGGATATCAAGCTGAAATGGAAAGAGGTCAATGATGCATTTGCAGGCACATTTGGGGAAGACCTCGAGGACTACCAAGTCTATGTGAACATCCACAAGGTTGGCTTGTACCGAATTGCATGCAGATATCCCATGCTCCCATGCACGGACATGATACATTGGATCGTCTCGTACACTGATCCTGAGACGATGACACTGAGAAGTGTCAGTGAGACAAAGATTGCTACCTTCAGGGCACAAGATCATGATGAGATGTATCAGATGTTAAAGCCCATGATCATCATGGAGACTCCCTTCAGCATACCCAACAGCAATGCCAACTCCAGAGACATTTTGAAGAACTGGGTGAAGGAGTCGACCAAATTCAAGATGACACCCAACCAAGTCTACAAGACGAAGATACTGCGAAAAGCGTATCAATACTTCATCATATTTTCATGTTGACTGTATGGCCAAGAAAGCATGGAAACCTTCCCATAAAGTTGGGTGATCGCATTGGACCAACTAGCCAAAGAAGGCAAAGCATGTTGGCTCACCAGCTGAAGGAACAGGTAATAAGGGCTCGACAGTCGCCCAAAGGTATGCAAACAAAAATCTACATGTCCTCCTACATCTTGGATAAAATATGTGCCTGTTAGGAGTTCTTAGGCTTGAAGTGGGCATGGACACTAGCAGAGACTGCTGTGAACACTTATTCTAAGATGTTGTCCGAATGTAGCTTCAGAGGAGTTATCACACAGTTTTCTGATCATTTTGTCACCCCAATTTACAAGATGATATTCGAACATGATCCACCCTACATGTTCAAGGCAATAATCGGCACTGATTGACATAGTTGATTGATATGCCTCACCATCCGGCACCTTCATACAGATGTACAACATGGAGAAGCCTCTGCATGTTCTACCAAAGTTTTCCTTGGAAAAGCTCGTCATTCAGGAAGTATTGTATTACATCTCAATAGGATTAACAGCTAGGTTGCACTGGAAGAAGAAGGAAACTTGACCCACTCTTCCGTTGTAGATTAGGCTATATGAGATACGAAGTTTCAAGCATGCGGATGTCGAAGTAGAGGAAATGAAGAAGTATCCATTCAACCTCTGAAGTTACAATCTATATGACCCGCATTGTCTTGTGAAAGATCACTACCCAAGAGTATAGTTCAATTGGATCCACGGGGCATGTCATTGGGTGGAGGAAGACCCATGGAGATATTGTTACAACTCCTCCAGACTCAATGAACCAGTTGGCCTCACTGTGGAATGGATAGAAAAGCAGCGTGAATCATCATCTTGGAGAGCACCAGAAGTAGTAGAGGTGAACATACCAGTGAGCGACAAGGGCAAGAGGAAGATTATCGATCACATGGAGGAAGAGAAAAGATGCAAGTTCCGAGCATACCCACTTGTGTAGAAAGCAACTTTGGCCATAGACACGAAGAGTCAACATCGCGACAAGAGAAACATGCAAAGGTAGAGAGAGAAACGGAGAATGGAGGCAACAGAGAAGGATTTGCATGAGTTGAAGGAGAAACTTCAGAAGGAACAGGAGCTACGTAGACAGGAGAAGGAAGAACAATAGAAATAGGTACAATAGAGGGTGCAACATGTATAGATAGATGAAACTGCGCCCATACAGGTAGTGGACTCATCAGAACAGCTGGCATCAGGCAGATAGGGTGAACCATCGTAGGAGCAGGACTTCGCTCAGGAGATAGAGCAAGCACTTGAACAGATGGATACAAATATGGAGCAACAGGAGTTAGAGAAAGACATCGACCTCATGCCTCATCACCAAGAGGTTGATCCACCAGCTTCACGGTGTCCAGAAGAGGAGAAAGTCCCAAGTGACCAAGGAGACATAGAAATCCTTGGAGACAATCCGGAGGAGGATATGCACAACATATCAATGGATGAGTCTCAACATAGGGTTGTGCAATCTCACAGAGTGTCAACTCCAAATGATCATACATCTCCTGTGTAGTTGAAGGAACGAGTGATCGTTTGTGATGTGAGCAAACATCCAACATCATTGGTTGATGCTACCCGTGCATATGTCGAAGCCACTAGCTCAAGTGTTTGCTTTATAATAGCTAAGAACGAGAGAATGGCTAAGGAGCTACAGACAACCAAGAAAGTAGGAGAATTGGTTACAACATCCACCCAAGAATAATTGAAGAAGGAAATACTGGATGAAGTATTGTCCCTTGACATAGTCATGCGGGCGTTGTATTCCAAGTTTGGTACCATGCATAAGCAGTCGTCCATCTCAACGAATCGCAGCAACGATGTGCTAAAAGAGCATGTATCTTGTCGAATGTGCATGCTCTTGTTGATTACATGCAAACATGGACGATGAGATACAAGGGAGATACAACGCATCTAGAGTCAGATCTAGAACTATGAAGAGCTCCCACAGCTCATCGCTAGTTTACAGGCTTCCCATGCATGTGTATTTAAGAGTATGGAACTTGTTGTGAGCGAAAATGCAATCCCATCCATTGGGACACTCACCCAGGCGAAGACAAAGGCATAGGTCTTGTTGGCATTATGACTCAGGTTTGGCGCTATGGCTCAGGTGTTGTCCTTGATGGCAACTCACTCTGGTGACAAATCACAGTTCAGGCTCTCAAAATGATAGAAAATGAGATACCCGCAAGTGCGCCGAACAAAAGCCGTGGACTCGTAGGTGCTCCGAACAAGAGGTGCGGACATACCCGCAGGTTCTCCGAACAAAAAGTGCGGACGTCAAATTCACACACTTTCATGCAGAGAAGCACGCGCACGTGGGAAATTTTATGATTGATCCATGGTATTTAGTCCGACGTTTTTGATCCTATGGTTTTGGTCCGTGGTTTTTGTTTCTAAAGTATTGAACCTCGATTTTGGGTCCCTTGTATTGGCTTTCTATGGTTTTGATCCATGGTTTGAGTAAGGGCTTGCCTATAAAAAGGAAAGGAAATCATTTGGCTAGGCACTTATGCGTTGAATATCTCAAGGAGAGCAAGATCTGAAATTCTGGTGATCGGTTGGTGAGTGATAGCTCGATCTAAATCAAGGAGAAACCTGAGCACTATAAGGCAGATCTACTGATGGGTCGAGATCCCATTGGCGCATGATCAGATATGTAAATATGATAATCTGGGGTATACTTGAAGTCTGAAAAACTATCTATACTCGCAGAACCGTAGGTGCGACACGGTGCAGGTGCGGAGAACCCCAGGGTAGACAAGGAGAAAGTGCAGAGATACATAGGTCTATCAAGGAAAAGATGTGGAGGTTCACAGGTTTTGCACACCGCAGGTGCGAAGTTCGCAGGACTGACATAGTATGTGCGGGGAGACCCACAGATTAGACACATAGAAGCTGCGGATGTGCGCAGGTTTCTGTTGGTGAAGTTGCCGACTTTTCTTGAAATATGTTTTAACTGCTTCTTTCTGTTACTGCTGTGTTCTGGGTTTTGAATTGGTGCCTGGTTATTGGTACTGTGTTCTGAGAAGTTGTTGATTCCGTAGTTGCACAAGGAAGTTGATTAATTGCAGATCTATTTGATGTTTGATTGATATTCATGGATCCAGTCTGAAAATTCATGAAACGTGGTCCTTGAGAGAAAAGAGAAGGTTGTGGCCTTCTGTAGGTTGAAGCCTGCGCGCTGGTATAAGACTGCACCAGTACAGAAGCATTGTAAAAATAAGTTTCTAATTGAAAGAAGATAGAGACCTATTGCAGCAGGTGGTTTTCACCCACATTGGGTTTCCACCTTATATCTTGTGTTCTTTGGTGTGATTGGTTTCTCTATTTTTCTTGTTCCTGTTTACTGTTATATGGTTCTGACACTCAGATTAATGATCCACATCTGAAGAATATATTAAATTATAACTCTGGAAGGTATACGCAAGTTTCATTAGTCAGAACTGCAAATATTTGTATAAATTGAAAAGAGTTTGATAATTACTGATTCACCCCCCCTCTCAGTATTATTTCCAACAATTGGTATCAGAGCAGGTCCATCAGAAGAAGCTTGATCGCTTGAAGGAATATCTATCATCATGAGCAACTACGAGAGAGAAGCATCAATCAGGCCACCAATTTTTGATGGGACCAACTTCGTCTATTGGAAGGTAAGAGTCACAGCCTATCTTCAATCTCTTGGTACAGAAGTCTGGGATATCATAGATACGGGGTACACTTTTCCTTCAGCAACTCCTACAGATCCATCTGGTAAGAAGCAATATGAAACAAATGCAAAGGCTATCAATACTCTATTAGGATGTCTATCTCAATCAGAATTCGTCAAGGTTATGCAGTACAAATGCGCAAAAGAAATAGGGGATAAGATCGTTCTGAGCTATGAAGGAGATGAACAGGTAAAACGATCAAAACTTCAAACCCTCAGAATTCAGTATGAAAATCTCAGAATGTACAATGATGAAAGTGTGGCTAACTATTTCCTACGTATAGATGAGATTGTTAAATGTATGAAAAAAGAAATAAAAGAGGCTGTTGTTGTTGAAATGGTTCTAAGATCTTTGTCCTCTAAGTTTGAATCAAAAGTTTCTGCAATAGAAGAAAAACAGAATCTACAAAACCTTACCATGTCACAGCTGCACGGAATTCTAACTGCTTACGAAATGAGGAAAGGAGGACCATCAGACAGGAGAGAAGTTGCATTCAAGGCTTCAGGCAAAGGAGATTACTATGAGTCAGGACATATGTCAGAAGAAGAGGAAGAATCAAATTTTGTTAAGAACCTTCAACGGGGTGCTGGAAGATTCAGAGGTAAGTTTCCTTTCAAATGCTTTGCTTGTGGAAGAGTCGGTCACTATGCTGCCAAGTGTCCTCATAAAGATAAGCTTGACAAAGGTAAGGAACCTGTTAGATGGAACAAGAAACAGAATGTAAATAAGAAAAGCTATTACACTCATGAAGACAGTGATGGACTTTCAAATAGTGATGAAGATGAACAAGGTAATAATTATAGACTTTTAATGGCTTTTGAAGATGATGATTTCATGGATGCTATAGATGAAGAAGGTATTTATGAAGAAATTTCAAAACTCAAAATTTGTTTAGAAGAGAAAAATATGATTATTGATATTCTGCAATGTCAACTAGCTGAAAAGGAAAAACATCATGAAAATTTAGAATGTGAAATTGTGGGACTTAGAAAAGAGATTGAGAAAACTAAAGCTCTTAATCTTAGATTTGTTAAAGGATTTGAAACGTTAGATGAGACTATCAAAGTGCAGCGTTCTCCACTAATCAAGACAAGTCTGGGATATAATGAAGAAACAACCCAAGCGCAGAAACCATCTACCTCCAAAAGTTATCTTGATGCAGCAAGGAGAAGTGAACAAAGACCCAATGGAAATCACCAGGTAAATCAGGGACAATTTACCTCAAGAATGAACAAAGACTACCAGGTAAATCGGGGGCAATCTACTTTAAGGACAAACAGAAGCTACAACCAGCCTCAGGTAAAACCTTCTCAATTTGCCTCAAGAATGGATGTCAATAGAAACTACAATCATTTGGCTGGTAGATTTGATAATCACAGGAGTTTCTTCAATGGCCAATGTTTCTCTTGTCATAACTTTGGTCACAAAGTAGCTCAATGTGTTGCCTATAAGACAATCATGACTAGAGAAGCTCAAAAATAGAGGAGTATGACTGGGATCATGAAAAGAACCTATAATAACTTTTATGCTCTTGAAAATGAAATAGAATGTTCTATTTGTAACAATTTTGGTCATGAAGATTCTAAATGCAGGAGCAGGTTTCGGCAGACAACTCAGAAGGAGCAAGCCTCAAGTGCCAAAACATGGAGAATGAAGGAACCACAACCAGAGAGATGTGGTATAGCTTTATATGCGGAAGGGAAAGAAAATCAATGGTACATCGACAATGGATGTTCGAAACATATGACGGGTGATAAGGAAAAACTTCAGTCATATAGTGCCTTAGAGAAGGAGAAGAAGGTCTCTTTTGGAAATGACACCCCTGCTCTCATAAAAGGTAAAGGTTCTGTTCAGTTAAAAGAAAAGGTCAAAGCTGGAAATGTCATGTATGTTGATGGCTTAAAGCATAACCTATTGAGTGGTAGTCAGATGTGCAATCAAGGAACTGAGGTAATATTTCGATCAAATGGATGTAGTGTTCGTGATCTTGATACAGGAAAAGAAGTGATCAAAGGCATAAGAACTCCAAATAATTTATACATATTCAAAGAAGGACAACATCAATGCTATCTAAGAAAGAATGATGAACACTGGCTATGGCACAGAAGATTGGGGCATCTAAGCTTCTCACAGATAAGGAAAGCATGCAAATACCAGGAAGTTTGTGGTCTTCCAGACATCAAAATTCCAGACAATGCAATATGCAAATCATGTTAGTTTGGTAAGAAAACCATAACTAACTTCCCTGAGAAGGAAGGATCAGCTAGCAGGCTGCTTGAACTTGTCCATACTGATGTATGTGGTCCATCTAGGAAAAGGTCACCTCAAGGAGAAGAATACTTTATATTATTCATTGACGACTTTTCCAGGATGTGTTGGATAGGACTTATGAAGCACAAAGACGAAGCCTTCGAAAAATTCAAATCTTTCAAAGCCTTGGTTGAAAACGAATCAGATCACAAAATTAAATGCCTCAGGTCTGACAGAGGTGGGGAGTTTACCTCAAATGAATTTTTCAATTTTTGTGAAGAACATGGAATAAGAAGGGAATTCTCTACTGCAAGGACTCCTCAGCAAAATGGAGTAGTGGAAAGGATGAACAGAACAGTTCAACAAATGGCTCGTGCTATGATGGATGAGTCTGGAACTCTCGCAACTTTCTGGGGTGAAGCTGCATTTGCTGCAGTTGTTATTCTCAACAAGACAAATGTCCGAGTGAACAACACTCAAACTCCTCATGAGCTCTGGTATGGTAAGACTCCTACGGTAAAACATTTCAAAATTTTTGGAAGCAAATGCTATATTAAAAATACTGATGAAAATCTTGGCAAGTTTGAACCTAGAGCAGATGAAGGCATTCTCCTTGGATATTCTCCCCACAGCAAAGCATACAAGTGTTACAATAAAAGACTTGGAAGAATTGTTGACAGCATTGATGTAGTGGTGGATGAAGAAGGAAACATTCCTAGGCAAGTAAAGTCCGAAGATTTTGAAGATGATGAGCACTATCCTTCAACATCCAATTAGACTTATGATGAAGAAGAAGCTCAAGAGGCACCAGAAGAACAGACAAGGATAGAAGAGAAGACTCCATCCAGATATGTTCAGAAGAATCATCTAGAAACTCAAATTCTGGGGCAGAAAGAGGCAGGTATACAAACAAGAAGAACAATTGCAGAAGCTTCAAGCTATTTGGCATTACTCTCCTCCACTGAACCACAAAATGTAAGAGAGGCATGTAAGGATGAATGCTGGGTCAAGGCAATGGATGAAGAACTTGGGCAGATTGAAAAGAACAACACTTGGGAGTTGGTTCCTAGACCAAAAGACAAGAATGTCATAGGGACAAAATGGATATTCAAAAACAAGTTGAATGAAAATGGGGAAGTTATTCGAAACAAAGCCAGACTTGTTTGTAAAGGATATGCTCAACAAGAAGGAATCGACTTTGAAGAAACTTTTGCTCCCGTTGCTAGACTTGAGGCCATTAGAATGTTCCTTGCTCTCTCTAGCTTTCAGAAGTTCAAAGTATTTCAAATGGATGTGAAATCAGCCTTTCTGAATGGAGACTTAGAAGAAGAAGTGTACATTGAGCAACTAGATGGATTCATCCTTGGGAATGATCCAAATCTTGTATGCAAACTAAAAAAGGTTCTCTATGGTCTTAAACAGGCTCCAAGGGCTTGGTACTATCGTTTGGACAAATACCTTCATCAACAAGGTTTTTCAAAAGGATCAGCAGATAGCAATCTTTATATAAAAATTGAAAATGACAAATTGCTAATACTTGTTGTGTATGTAGATGATATTATCTTTGGCAACAATGAAGAAGCTACGAGTCAAATCTTTGCCTTGGTAATGCAGAAAGAATTCGAAATGTCCTTGCTTGGAGAGCTGACATATTTTCTTGGTTTACAAATCCAACAAAATGAAGGCGGTATATTTTTATCTCAAACCAAGTACCTCAAGCAGATCTTGAAGAAGTATGGCATGGAAGATTCGAAACCAGTTTGTACCCCTATGGTTACATGATGCAGCCTCAGTGCAAATGATGATTCAACAGCAGTGCATCAACCAACTTATAGATCCATGATTGGAAGTCTTCTCTATTTAACAGGTACCCGACCAGACATCATGCATGCAGTGGGAATGGTTGGAAGATTTCAGGCAAATCCAAAGGAAACTCATCTTCAGGCAGTAAAGAGAATTTTCAAGTATCTTCAAGGAACTCAAAACTATGGCTTATGGTATCCTAGAGATACGGATCTCACACTTCATGCTTATACAGATGCAGATTGAGCTGGAAGCGTGGATGATAGAAAAATCACAAGTGGTGGTGCATTCTTTATAGGTTCTAGATTAGTATCTTGGTTCAGCAAGAAACAGAGTTCGATTGCCTTATCTACAGCTGAAGCAGAGTATGTGGTTGCCGCATCTTGTTGCACACAACTCCTTTGGATGATGCAAACTTTGCAGGATTTTCAAATCACTTGTACTCCGCCTATCTCCATCTTATGTGATAATACAAGTGCTATCAGTATCTCAAAGAATCCTGTCATTCATTCAAAGACTAAGTACATACCGATCAAGTATCATTTTCTCCGGGAACAAGTGTTGGAACAAAAGGTCAAATTGGAGTATGTTCCCTCTAAGGAACAAGTTGTTGATATTCTCACCAAATCACTGCCCAGGGAAACTTTTGAATACCTCAGACAGAAGTTGGGAGTAGTTGAGGCATCATCTTGCTGTTGAATCTTATTTGTTTCAGAAATTGTTGGAGTATACATTCGCTGGTTTTTGGATCTGTCAGAGACCAACTGGCACAGGTTCAGGGGGAGCATATATGCTTCTAATAGTGCATTGTTGGCATTATTATGCTGCTGATGTTTTGTCTCTATGTCTTATATTTCTTTTTTCATGGTCATGTAATGGCCTATGTTGGTTTCCCCACTGTGCTTGGGATGGATGATGTTATACTCTTGTGTTATCATATGTAAACCTTGATGTAGCCCCACTTGGTTGGGTAGATGAGTCAATTACCACTTGGTTTGGAAATGGATGTATGTATGAGTCTTTGGTGATAGGAAGGTCATTTATGATAGAGTCATGTTCTTCTTAGAACATCTTTTTGCAGATCTTGCTTACAGTCAGGGGGAGCATGAACAACACTCTTCAGCAGAGCAGAGATTTCAGCATGAACTTAGAGGGATCATGGACAGATTGGTACACCTTGGCATATACAAAGGGGGAGCTCATTCAAAGATTTCAGCAGGTACTCAGGGGGAGTATGGTCAGTGGAATGTTTTTTTTCAAGGAAAGAGAATATCTTGGTCCGCCCTTTGCCCTTGATGTCAAAGGGGGAGAGCGATTTGGTGTTGTTGCCATCAAGTCCAAAGGGGGAGATTGTTGGAATTATGACTCAGGTTTGGCATTATGGCTCAGGTGTTGTCCTTGATGGCAACTCACTCTGGTGACAAATCATAGTTCAGGGTCTCAAAATGATAGAAAATGAGATACCCGTAGGTGCATCGAACAAAAGCCGCAGACCCGCAGGTGCTCTGAACAAGAGGTGTGGACATACCCGCAGGTTCTCTGAACAAAAAGTGCGAACGTCAAATTCACACACTTTCATGTAGAGAAGCGTGCGCACATGGGAAATTTTATGATTGATCCATGGTATTTAGTCCGACGTTTTTGATCCTATGGTTTTGGTCTGTGGTTTTGCTTCTAAAGTATTGAACCTCAGTTTTGGGTCCCTTGTATTGGCTTTCTATGGTTTTGATCCATGGTTTGAGTAAGAGCTTGCCTATAAAAAGGAAAGGAGATCATTTGGCTGGGCACTTATGTGTTGAATATCTTAAGGAGAGAAAGATCTAAAATTCTGGTGATCGGTTGGTGAGTGATAGCTGGATCTAAATCAAGGAGAAACCTGAGCACTGTAAGGCAGATCTACTGATGGGTCGACATCCCCTTGGTGCATGATCAGATCTATAAATCTGATAGTCTGGGGTATACTTAAAGTCTGAAAAACTATCTATACTCGCAAGACCGCAGGTGCGACATGGTGTAGGTGCGGAGAACCACAAGGCAGACAAGGAGAAAGTGCGGAGATACGCAGGTCTATCAAGGAAAAGGTGCAGAGGTTCGTAGGTTTTGTACACCGCAGGTACGAAGTTCGCAGGACTGACACAGTGTGTGCGCGAAGACCCGCAGATTAGACACATAGAAGCTGCGGATGTGCGCAGGTTTCTATTGGTGAAGTTGCGGACTTTTCTTGAAATATGTTTTAACTGCTTCTTTCTGTTACTGATGTGTTCTAGGTTTTGAATTAGTGTCTGGTTGTTGGTACTGTGTTCTGAGAAGTTGTTGATTCTGTAGTTGCACAAGGAAGTTTATTAATTGCAGATCTATTTGATGTTTGATTGATATTCATGGATCCAGTTTCATGAAACATGGTCCTTGAGAGAAAAGAGAAGGTTGTAGCCTTTTGCAGGTTGAAGCCTGCACACTGGTATAAGACTGCACCAGTACAGAAGCATTGTAAAAAGAAGTTTCTAATTGAAAGAAGATAGAGACATATTGCAGCAGGTGGTTTTCACCCACATTAGGTTTCCACCTTATATCTTGTGTTCTTTGGTGTGATTGGTTGCTCTATTTTTCTTGTTCCTGTTTACTGTTATATGGTTCTGACACTCAGATTAATGATCCACATCTGAAGAATATATTAAATTATAACTCTGGAAGGTATACGCAAGTTTCATTAGTCAGAACTGCAAATATTTGTATAAATTGAAAAGATTTTGATAGTATTGATTCACCCCCCCTCTCAGTATTATTTCCAACAGGTCTGACTAGAGCTTGACTTGTACTTTGATGAGTTGATGTGCATAGCCACTAGCCCAGACTTGTCCATTAGTGCAGACAACATGCATAAGTATGTTGCTGGTCCGGTCACACTCAAGACAATGGTGCGCATGCTATCAGACGAGTTGGACAGAGGAGCTCGAGCATTGTACCTGGATGCTATGGAGGTAAGAGTCAGGCTCTAGAAATATGTCACCTTAGAGTACACGGACACCATCGTGGACTACCGATCTTGGCATCTGTTTTCTACTGTTGACCACCGTGAGGATGTCGAAGAGCTAGTCTTCCAATAGTTTTCCGAGTCATATTGTTGTCTTGCATGGCTTTCTCAAGCCATTTTGTCTCACGTGGGTACATGTGCATTGTAATGTAACATCTTGTCAAGTGTAAGTTCAAGTGTCTATAGCTGGATGTAACAGTCATAGAGTAGATGAAGAGTCATGAGGGTAGATGAACTGTCACAAAGGGGAATGTCAAGGGCCACCCTACTCTTTTCTATAAATAGTACCTCATAACTCATTGAAAAGGCGTTTGGTTAGCCAAGCTTCCGATAAGACTTTCTTAGAGAGAGCTTAGATAGTATTGTAATGTGCCTTGGATTCTCCACTGTGCAAAGCTAGTATATCTCTTTGGAGGAGCAAGCGGTTGTGGTTGTAACGTTCTACTATCGAAACTAGTGGTTGGACATGGATGTACTATATGACTGGAACTTACACTTCTTAATATAACAAGAGCCAGCACATTTCATGCATGTGTTTTATTGTATTTCAACTATCTTGAGTACTCTAAATGATATATGTATATTTTTGATGTGTAGCTTTCTGTATATGTATGTATGTATCTTTTTGAAATGTGTTGTTGGTTTAACCATCACTTTGGATTGATAGCTAACTTTCCTTCCATGTTGTGATGCATATTTTCTCACGCATTCCCTTCTTAACTACGTGCTATCACAGCTTTCCAAGGGGCACACTCACCTCACCCTCTATGTGTTAGAACCGCTCATGCACCTTCTTTGACTTACTGCATCTGTCACACCATTTCTACCAACAGGGAAATCTTACTTGCCTCTGCGCGAAACCGCGATTAAGTCATTACCGTACAACCCACTCCTGGGACCCCTATACCAAATGATCTAAGGTCTAATTGGGACTTCTTACCGGGGAGATCCCCTTGACATGTTGGAAGGTACAACACTATCAACATTTCTGGTGCTAGAAGGAGGGCCATATGACAAACTATGTCCTCTCATCCTGTTTTGAACCTTTGCATATCTATCATGGAGTCTTGCACTCTCCTCCCTCCACGATGCTTTTTGCATGCCGATTCTGTCACCATCTCGAGGGAGTTTTTTGATCTCTTTTCCACATACATGTATGATGGTGAAGGGGAAGTGGCCTGGCCTGAGTTCTTACTTGAATTCCTTGCATTTCTTCACAAGGATGATGGATGTTATGACGAATAGGCCTATTTGTTGCTTGCATACACACTTCACAAATCTCCACATTGGTGGATGTGCAGCCTACCGGTTGATAGCATGCACTCACTTCAGCACTTTTACGGTCTCATTGAAGGCACTTTCTATCATTTTGATCTAGAACATCTTGACCAAAAATTGTTACAAAAACAGAAGACTCCGCATGAATCACCTATGGATTTCTGGCAGTGCTTCTGTGATTTGCAGTTTCAAGCTCCAAAGAGCCATATGAATTTTTTCTATCTTTGGGATAGATTCGAGTATTGTCTTAAGAAATCTACCCATTGCAAGAAGAAGTTTGAACTCAAGCCTCACTCATCATTCTTCAGTGATGGAGTTACACAATCACAGACAGATACGGTCACTATCACAAGTGACTATTCGCCGTCCCCTCATCAAAAAACTCCACCACTGCAGAGTGATGCTAGAGATCATGCTCACACATATGTTCAGCTGTCACCTCCTCCCAACATCACTCCGCATAATTTTCACACAGATTTAGTTGTGAGTCCATCGAGTTGTCATATGCATTTTTTACCAAAACCTTTGTCTTCGTACTCGGTTGTTCCTCCGATGATACTGTCTTGTGTTCTTCCATTCCAAACTCTACACTTGTTGTGAATGAGGATCAAGCCACTGATGGAGTTGGTGTTGTACAACCAACATGTGTTGTCATTCATGAAGAGTATGACTAGGAGCTTGAGCATCAACACTCGACGAAGGATGACTCCCTTCTGTCTGAGCGCCCTTCGTTCTTTCCTAACATCTTTGGTGAACCTGCTATTCATGATTCTGCATTTGTATCTTCATCTATGGATGCACCCATTGTTAATCACTTGTAGGACACACCGGATGTTAGTCCATCATCCAACAACAGAGAGGATAAACTATTCATTGAAAATCCACTTGACCTTTCATATTCCTTTTTCAGAAACACAGAGGATGAATGTTTTCGCTTCTCATCTACCCCTCTATTCAATTTATCATATCGCGAGGATGCCAATGAAATCATTAATTTTTCTGGTCATGGATGTCGTGATCCATTTACTCCCATATTCGATCACAATCATGATTCTATCACAATTTATCTTTCAAAGCCACCTATTTATGATGATCTATTTGACGACGAAGTCGAAACACCCAAGAATGTCAAGGCACTTTAGCTGAGCTGATGGTTATGTTAGGCCCTCACTGTCTTGAAGTTGGTTTCGCTTCTGATCAAGAAATTTTTTAATCACCTGAGGCTCCTCATCACTCATCTGTATGCATTGAAGATCAATATCACACATAGATCATGCTTCCTCCACTCGAACTGCACGATCCCATCACTCATGCATTGGAGGAATCTTACATTTCAAGCACATGTGCACGACACAAGTTGTCTTTGTTTCTTTTGTTTGCTTGCATTTCATAGTCAAGAGTATGCGTATGCTTCAAAGCTGCACATAGTGTCGCACAGCACCAGGACAAGTCCACGGACCACATGTCATTTACTTGCACTCACTTATGCCCTGTGGACACTTTCAAACATGAAGTGTGTTTGTTTTCATTGTTATATCTTTCTTGTTTGTTGGTTCGCACAACTGGGTTGCTCGCGGACCAAGCCTTCACCGACATGAGTCAACCAATGTGCCAGTGGCTGCATTGGAAATATCAATTCCTATGATCAAACCCATGCATCGTTAGTTTAGGAGTAGGAGTAGTGTTTGCTTTCATTTTGTTTGCTTACATGTATATTTTCTTACTTTATTTACATGTTTGTTTGTCTACTTTCTTGTTTCCTTACTCACTTTGCTTTCACATTTACTTTTGCTTCTGCTTTGCTTTTCTGTTTGTTTACCTATTTTTGTTCATAGGTTAGTTTTGCATGAAACCATGCATGACTCTTGAAAAAGCTGGGTAAAAGTACAAGCGACCTTATGTAGCTATCACTAGTTGGTTATTTGTCATCGTACCTCTGTATGAAGAACTTGTTACTTTTGGTCCATGATACATCGATGGAAAATACATACTATTCAAAGTGAACCTTGGTTAAAACACAACGCTTGCATGCTAACTAGTATCACCTACTCTAGTCAGTTGTTTTTGGGTTAACACTTGTCCGTTCAGTCAAGTAGAGTAAGGTGAGGGGGAAAACCTTAACAAACACGTCAGAGGTATATAATAAACTACTTCTATGAAGGAACAACCTCTTCTACTCTCAATAAGTCGAGATCCCTCTTCTGCCTCTAAAATGAATAAGTGCTATGCACAGTTATGAAAATGACAAATGAAAAAATTAAAAGTGAAAATTTTAAAAAATAAAAAATGAATAAAGAAAAAGAAGAGAAAGGCTTCCTGCATAGAGAGGTGATGCAAGTAACTCCATCGGTGTACTGACTAGGCTCTCTAGCAGTGAAGCGATGCTTTTGTTCATGCGTCACTCCGTCGGGGTACTGTCAAGGCCTACTGGCAGCAGAGCAACACTAGAGATGAAACTAAGACTCTTACGATTATACTACTTATGCACCAATATATCCCTCAACCCCAATCGAAACAACTGTGTTGCCTTGGCTTGGAATGTGTGTCAATCGATGAAGAGCTTGGTAGATGCTACATCTTACAATCAAGCAAGTGTGGAAACCAAGATGAACGGAGAACTAAACAATAATTTAGGAGGTGTTAGACTTTATTTTCATGAAGAAGGTCCATTCAAAGAGCTGGAGTTCTACCAGTGTGTCACCAAGTGTTGTAGCAGCTACAACCACCCTCAAAAGTTTTTCCTTAGCTTCGTTTTGGAGCCTCTCTACTAACCCTTCACAATAGTATGTCTTGCCTTGTCAAGTACACAAGCTTCAGTGATTTTCTTGTAGAATGACAACCTGTCCATCAAAGCTTGTTGCATCCCCCTCACAGGCTATTTCTCCAGACTTAGTCTAGCTGCAGGCTAAGTAGCTCCCTCAAGAAATTGCATAATTCTGGAGGGGAACTAGCCTTCCCTCTAGAAATTGCACAATTCTATCTACAAGCATGTTGGGCTCCAGAATTGCGCAAATCTACCAGTCAAGATTCTCTGAGAAAATTGCGAATTCCTCCCAGCAGGGTTGTCCAGCCCATAAATTGCGTAATTCTAGGCAGCAGCCAGCTGCTCTGCCCAGAAATTGGTCAAACCTTTTGGGTAGTCAGTGCAGCTCCCTCTAGAAATGTGCATTTTTTCCCCTCAGCTGAGTAGACTGTTACATGTGCAGTTGGGTTAACCGGTTCCACCCAGGACTAAGAAAACATGAATTGCATGGGTTGCTTTTTCCCGAAATAGAAAAAGCAACATGAAAAAAATATCCCTAGATTTTAGGGATATATTTTTAGCAACTGGAGGTTACATGCGAAGATCATTTTAGAATCTTTCCTCCAAGTGTCGCTTTTTCCTAGATTTGTGGCGTACGCGTCATGAGCCTCAAACTTATTTATTCGATTCTTTAGAGCTCACTCATTCACATCAATCTTGGAGCTCTAACATCCCACAACACATCTAGGAGTCTTCGATACATCCAGCTCAGCTATTCATGGGTAAGTCGACTTAACTTGTCTTTTGCAGCATTTTTGTCGCTTTTTATGTTTTGGATTGTGTGAGTGTTGTTCGCTTGATTTCTATGAATGCTTGTTGTTGTTTTCATGCAACTAGATTGTACTAGCACCATTTTAGTTTTCGTTACCATCTCAATACTATGGGATGCATGAAACTGTTTTGCACAAACGGTCATCGATTCGACGATTTGCTTCACCCACATACATGTTGTTCCATTTTCTAAATCTTTTATTCACTGTTTGCATGAATGATCATTCACTCATACTTACACTCAATATCGCCATGCAATCACATTCACATTTTTCTTTCAGTTTCCCATCAGTAGGTCTGGGTAGGCTTGGCCCGGTCTCTTCCTCACCAAGGCAACATTACGTAATCCTGAGAGGGAAGGCTCTGTCTTCCCCTCAGAAAATGTGCATTTATTCCCAGTAATTGTCCTCCAGTATTGCATTCTGCAATTATGAGGGATAGTGACTGCTGGCCCAGAAAATTGCGCAATGCAATCACTGGTCCTTCAACCACTACTAGCTGAAATTGCGCATTGCGTAGTTCCATCAGCTAGCAGGCTAGCCTCGATTGCGCATTACGAAATTCCAACAGCCAGGTAGCCCAGACTACCTTTTGTGTAGTATGGCAGCCAATCTCCCAGCCTCCCAGAAAAATTGTGCAATCCTTACCAGTCAATCCCCAGGTATGTTACATGTTGTTCCACAAATTTCTTTGGTTTTTGCTGACAGATTTCTTGCCATGCATGTCACTCTGTCTCCAGATCTAGAAGGTGTTCATCCACCTCATAACATTTCAAGATCAATGGCATCCAAGAGATCAGGATCAAAGGACACTGACGGAAGTGCAACTGGAGCAGTAGTTGAGCGAGTGTCCGCGGGTCTACCGATATTTGAAGATACCAAGATGATTATAGACAAGGAAATAAAGATTAAATGGAAAGAGGTCAATGATGCATTTGCATGAACATTTGGGGAAGACCTTGAAGACAGCCAAGTGTTGGCTTGATGGGCCCTGACCCAGGTTCAGGTTAAGCAGCCAAGAAAATCCCTACACTACTAGCCCTTTTGGCATCAATCCACGGAGCACGGACTGAAGTCTCACCCGAAGCAGTATGGGGGGATGCAAGAACCAAGTTTCTGCACCCTGAGATAGTCGTGATGTTGATCTTATACCTTCACTCCTATCTTCATGTAGATCGATAAGCCTTTAGGGCTTATCGATGTACTTCTTCTTCCGCCTTTCAAAACCTTTGCGAAGGTATCTGATTGTCCTTCGTGCAACCCTAGACAATGATTGAGGCACTTACACGCCTCTGTAACTAGTTTACTGACTTATTTCCCAAATTGTCTTAGGTATTATCCAACTTTATAATGCAATTAATGCTATCCTCATGTAAACATATATTATTACTTGTGTTCATGTAATAGATGAAAACATATATTTTTGCACATCACCTTAACATTATATCTGAAACTCAACATTCAACATAGCATAATTGCAACATTTATAACAGCAATAAAATAATGCTTACACAGATGGAAAGTACACAGTAAGTTCAAAACACTTCTCTTTATTGATGATTTAGATTTTCAATAGAGACTCTAATCGCCCTGCGCACACAGCTGCAGGGGTCTGTGCACTCAGCTGCGGACTTCTACCCTAGGCCTCTACGCACTTAGTTGTAGAGCCTCTTCCTCCACTAAAACTCTCTCTTTTAGCTCTACAAACCTATTACATCAATGACTCATGACTACTGAACTGCCTTAGACTCTCTACGACTCTCCTTTTTATACAGTCCCATTGTCCGCGAACCAAGGGTGGATCTCCAAAAATGACACAACCTATCTAGACTAAAGGTGGAAAACCCTTTTTGACTTTAGGTATCTTCTCACTCCGCGACCACAAAATGTAGAGACTTTACATTCTTTATACAAAATTCAGGCTTTCTGCCCCAAAACTTGGGTTTGTAACCCCAAAATTGACCCCTAGGGGACCTGTTCCCAACTCCAAGTCTATTTTAACATCCACAAGTCCAACTTGTACCGGATTTCATGCATATACCTTGTGCTCCCATGCATGGACATGATACATTAGATCAACTCGCACACTAATCCTGAGATGATGACACTAGGAAGTGTCAGCGAGACGAAGATTGATACCTTCAGGGCACAACATTATGATGCAATGTATCAGATGTTGAAGCCTGTGATCATCATGGAGACTCCCTTCAACATACCCAACAATAATGCCAAATCTAGAGACATTTTGAAGAACTGGGTGAAGAAGCTGGCAAAATTCAGGATGACACCCAACCAAGTCTACAAGGCGAGGATACTGCGGAAGGCGTATCATTACTTGGTCATGTTTTCATGTCAATTGTATGGCCAAGAAAGCACAGAAAACTTCCCACAGATTTGGGTGATCGCTTTGGACCAACTGGCCAGAGAAGGGAAAGCATGCAACTCATCTGACATGTTGTCTCACTAGCTGAATGAACAGGTAACATAGGCTCGATAGCCGCCCAAAGGTATGCAAGCAGAAATCTACATGTCCGCCTACATCATTGATAGAATCTGTTCCCGCCAGGAGGTCCCGAGCTTGAAGTGGGCATGGACACTGGTGGAGACTACTGTGAACATTTATTGTAAGATGTTGTCCGAATGCAGCTTCAGATGAGTTATCACACATTTGTCCGATCATTTTGTCACCCTGGTTTACAAGATGATGTTCAAACATGTTCCACCCTCCATGTCAATGGTAGAAAAGGAGGCACTGATCGACATAGTTGATTGGTATGCCTCACCGTCTAACACCTTCATATGGATGTACAACATGGAGAAGCCTTCGCATGTTCTACTGAAGTTTTCCTTGGACAACTCATCATGCAGGAAGTATCATATCACATCTCGATAGGATTGACAACTAGGTTGACCCAGAAGAAGAAGACACCTTGGCTCGCTCTTCAATTATGGATCAGGTTATATGAGATACAGAGTTTCAAGCACATGGATGTTGAAGTAGAGTAGATGAAGAAGTATCCATTCAACCTCTAAAGTTACAATCTGTATGACCTGCATTGTCTTTTGAGAGATCACTTCACAAGAGTATAGTTCAACTGGATCCACAGGGCATGTCATTAGGTGGAGGAAGACCCATGGAGATATTGTTACAACTCCTCCAGACTCAATGAACTAGTCGGCCTCGCTATGAAATGGATAACAAAGCAGCGTGAAGAATCATTTCGGAGAGCACCAGAAGCAACATTAGCAGCAGAGGTGAACATACCAGTGTGCAACAGGAGCAAGAGAAAGATTGTTGACCGCATGGAGGAAGAGAAAATCTACAAGTTCTTAGCAGAACCACTTGTGTAGAAAGCAACTTTGGCCATATAGGTGAAGAGACAATAATGTGATAAGAGAAACGTGCAAAGGCAGAGAGAGAAATGGAGAAGGGAGGAAACAAAGAAGGAGGTGCATGAGTTGGAGGAGAAACTCCTAAAGGAACAAGAGATGGTAGACAGGAGAAGGAAGTACAACAGGAATAGGTACATCAGGGGGTGAAACTTGTACAGACAGATGAAATTATGCCCATATAGTTAGTGGACTCATCAAAATAGTTGGAATCAGGCAAACAGGGTGAACCATCATAGGAGCAGTACTTTGCTCAGGAGATAGAGCAAGCACTTGAACAGATGGATACGGATATGGAGCAACATTAGTTAGAGCAAGACATTGACCTCATGCCTCATCACCAAGAGGTTGATCCACCAACTTCACCATTTCTAGAAGAGGAGCAAGTCCGAAGAGACCAAGGAGACACATAAATCCTTGGAGACAATCCAGAGGAGGAGATGCACAACATCTCATTCGGCGAGTCTCAACATAGAGTTCTCCAATCTTGCAGAGTGTCAACTCTGGATGATCATACATCTCCTATGAATTTCGAGGAATGAGTGATCATGTCTGATGTGCGCAAACATCCAACAGCATTGCCTGATGCTACCATAACATATGCCAAAGCCACTAGCTCGAGTGTTCACTTTCTGATAGCTGAGAACGAGCGAATGGCTAAGGAGCTACAAACGGCCGATCAAGGAGGATAATTGGTTACAACATCTGCCCGAGCAGAATTGAAGAAGGAAATATTGGATGAAGTATTTTCCCTTGACAGAGTCATGCAGGCATTGTATTCCAAGTTTGGTACCGTGCATAAGGTAGTCGTCCATCTCAACGGATGGCAACAGCGATGTGCTAGAAGAGCACGTATCTTGTCGAATGTGCATGCTACTATTGATTACATGCAAACATGGATGATGAGATACAAGGGAGCCCCACTTCACTTGCCTAAGATGATGAAGCCCAGAGCAGTCAAGTTTAAGGCACACATCTAGAGTTAGATCCAGAAATATGAAGAACTCCCACAGCTCATCACTAGTTTACAAGATTCCCATGCATGTGTATTCAAGAGTATGGATGTTGTTGTGCATGCACATGAAATCCCATCCATTGGGACACTTAGCCAGGTGAAGAAAAAGGCACAGGTCCAACTAGAACTTGACTCGTACTTTAACGAGTTGATGCGCATAGCCACTAGCCTAGACTTGTCCATCAGTGTAGACAACATGCACAAGTATGTTGTTGGTCTAGCCGCACTCAAGACAATGATGCACATGCTATCAGATGAGTTGGACAGAGGAGCCCGAGCAGTGTACCCGGATGCTATGGAGGCAAGAGTCAGGTTCCAGAAAGATGTCACCTTTGAGTACATGAACACCATCATGGATTACTAATATTGGCATCAATTCACTACTATCGACCACTGTGAGGATGTCGAAGAGCTTATCTTCCAATAGTTGTCCAAGTCATAGTGTTGTCTTACATGGCTTGCTCAAGCCATTTTATCTCACATTGGTACATGTGCATTGTAATGTAACGTCTTGTCAAGTGTAAGTTCAAGTGTCGATAATTGAGTGTAACAGTCATAGAGTAGATGAAGAGTCTTGAGGGTAGATGAACTATCACAAAGGGAAATTTCAAAGGCCACCCCACCCTTTTCTATAAATAGTATCTCATAACTCATTAAAAAGGCTTTTGGTCATCCAAACTTCCGATAAAACTATCTTAGAGAGAACTTGGACAATATTGTAATGCGCCTTGGCTTCTCTATTGCACAGAGCTAGTATATCTCTTTGGAGGAGCAAGCGGTTGTGGTCGTAACGTTCCACTGTCAGAACTAGTGGTTGGACATGGATGTATTGTATGACTGGAACTTACACTTCTTAATATAACAAGAGCTAGCATGTTTCATGCATATGTTGTATTGTATTTCAACTATCTTGAGTACTCTAAATGATATATGTATCTATTTTCTTACGCATGCATGTGTAGCCTTTTGTATATGTATGTATGTATCTTTCTTAAATGTGTTGTTGGGTTAGCCATCACTTTGGATTGCTAGCTAACTTGCCTTCCATGTTGTGATGCATCTTTTCTTGTGTGTTCCCTTCTTAAATCCTTGCTATCATAGGTTTCCAAGGGGTGCACTCACCTCACCCTCCATGTGTTAGAACCACTCATGCACCTTCCTTGACTTACTGCATCTATCACACCCTTGCTACCAATAGGTACATATTACTTGCCTCTGCGTGAAACTGTGGTCAAGGCATTACCTTACAAACCACTGGTGGGACTCCTACACCAAATGATCTGAGGTATAATTGGGACTTCTTACCGGGGAGATCGCCTTGACATGTTGGTAGGTCCAACACTGTCAACAGGACATGGTAGTCATCTTCTGCTCTTATGAGGTCATGTACCTCACATCACTTCTGCAGTCACTATGAGAAGTTAGCTTTAATAACTAATGCAATGAAGTAGGGTCAATCTTCCCTACATTTCTGACTGAGATTCCTTCTTCCTTGAGATCTACTTGCAATTTCTAATTATGTGTTGGAACTTATCCCATGTCCTTGTTACGTCCTAATTACTTGGTCTACAATCAGTGGCCTTATTGCCAAACTAGTTACAAGAGAAACAATATCCATAAAATCATCCTTTTTTCGTAGGAACAGATCTTGTCCTTGACTGAGGAGATGTGTGAATTGATTCAGATTTCCCTTGAACAACATTGTACTTGTTTTTTTCATCGTGATACCCAATGCCTGTCTTGATCAAAGGAGAGAATTTTTCAATAATAATATTCTCTAGAGACTCATATTCCTTTTCCCATTTGTTGATCTTCTCATAATCTTCCTTTAGGGTCATAATTTTAGATTCTAATGTTTTACAATGCTTTTCTTTTTCTTGAAGTTGTTTTCTTATGCTTCCAGTTCTTATATTGGTTGCTTCTAATTCCATCTTTAACATGTTTATTTCCTCAATCATATTATTTCATTTTGATCCCAATTATTTGTTAGCCTTCATGATTTTATCATTCTCCTTTAGAGCTTTCATTGAATCACTTACCTCACAACTAACTAATTTATTTAATGACTAATCTTCAAGAGCCAAAAGTACTAGATAGTTAGAATATGAATCTGAATTTTCTTGGTCATTGGATGTGCTATGACTATCTTCATAAAATCTTTTCTTATCAGAGAACTTCTTTTTAGCAACATTCTTTCCATTCTCTTTATGATTTTCTCTATAAGGACATTTGGATGCATAATGGCCTACTCTTCCATAAGGAAAACATTTAAATGGAAGCTTACCTTTGAATTTTCCAATTCCCACTTGCAACTTTCTTACGAAGTTTGCTTCTTCCTCATATGATATGTAGCTTGTGTCTTTAGGTTCTTACTTCTATTTCCATTTATATGTGGCTTTAAAGGTTGGTTCTCTAATGTCTAAAGGACCACCTTTCCTCATCTCAAATGTTTTCAATATTCCACAGAGTTTATCAAGTGTGAGGCTTTTCATATCCTACATTTCTTCAATAGCAGAGACTTTGGAATCAAACTTCGGAGTTAGTGATCTCAAAATCTTCTCAACAACAATAGCATCTTTTATTTCGTCACCAATATTTCTCATGGAATTAACAATTTCATATAATATAAGAAAAAATGATGCAGTTCTTTCATCATCATGCATTTTCAGTGTCTCATACTGTATTCTAAATTATTGGAGTTTAGAAATTTTTACCTTGGTGTCACCTTAATAACATTGGATAAGCTTATCCCACATTTCCTTTGTTGTTTTCAACTACATTACTTTCATGAAATTGGACTTGGCCAGAATTCCCAAGATGGAATTCACATCCTTTGCATTTATTTCATACTGTTACTTTCCTGCAGTATCTGTGGGAATGGAGGTTGGATATTGATATCCATTTTCAATGATTTCAATACATCAACTCTCAGTGCCTTCAAGTATGCTCTCGTCCTGACTTTCCAAAAGACAAAGTTAGTTCCATTAAATAAAGGTTTCCTGATAGAAAATACTCCTCCTTGACTACTCAATTTGATGGATCTTCTTCAAGCAATTAAGGTTCTTCTAAAGGACCTGCTCTGATACTAATTGTTCGGAAAAACATTGGGGGGTGGTGAATCATTATTTTAAAACTCACTAAAACATTTCAATTTCTTATTCATATTTATGTACATGACTTTAATTCAGTGAATTAGCGTATGTACAAGACTGCAACAAGGATAATTAGTGTATATCTAGTTAACTAAATTTTCAATTAATTATTAATTTGTTTAACTTTAACCAGTGCATCAGTACTTCTTTAGATATTAATTAAACAGTAACCATATGTAGTAAGAGTAGAATAAACACACATAAGTAATACATTAACACACATGAACACCAATAGTTTTAGGTGGAAGCCCAATGTGAGAAAAACCATTGTTGTTGTTGTCTTTGTCTTTATCTTCTATTATAAATGAAACATCTTACAATCTTGTACTAGCACAGAATCATACCAGCACGCAAGCACCCACCCGCAGAAGGCTAAAACCTTCTCTCGTTCTCCAGTACGCACTGGAAGGGAGATCCAACCCCCTGATCTTGTTTACTAACACCCACTATAAGGGAGCTCCAACCCCTTGATCATATTTACCAGCTACCACTAGAAGGGAGCTTCGACTTCATCACTGAAGGCTACAACCCTCAACACTTCCATGGACCACATTTCATAGTTTTCATGCTGGATCCACCTGAACCAAAACATCACAACTTGTAGGCCACCTTTCATCAAATTTTTAGACTAGACACACTACCATCATTTAAGCCCAATATAAAATAACAAATTGAAAACAATCATTATATCAAATCAAAGAACCAACTTAATGACCATATCATTGAATAAACCAATTACCGAATATCAAACAACCAAAGAAACTAGATCATCTAAATTCACTTTATACTCTTCATCAATATGTCAAACCACTTATTGTTCATCATAGAAACCAGATCTTTTCACTACAAACGATGGTCAATCTTATGTCATAATATATATGCTACTATTATGAGACATACCCGCATATATACGCACTTTCTCTTCAGATAACCCATGTGCAAATGTAAAAACATTGAACCTTGAAATTGAATCACTTGACTACTGAAATCAATCACTAAAATGCATACTGACCTTATCACAAATCTTTGGACCAAATACATATCATCTCATAGAAGCATCATTACTATTCAATATTTCATAACACAATCAGTTCAACCTCAACCAACATTATCAAACACAGATCATCATGAAAGACTTCATCAACAGATAGAAGCAAACACAACAAGAATGATCAAACATCATATAAAACAAAACCCTAGCATATGTACATGACCCTTATAATACATTTTCGCGTATGTACACACCTTTCAAGAAGAATACTCACGCACAGATCTATCCATACTGCATAACTGATACGTGAATATGAAAAATCCAATCCATGTATGTACACGATCTTTTTGAAAGAAACCTATTTATATATATGTAACTATTGAATCATACCTTCACTGCACAACATATCATTAATCAAACCCAAATCTTGACACACACTATAAAAGACAAAACATAACATCATCATCGCAAATCTATCAATCTATAAGTATATTATTCAATGCGTAGTCATTTCATATCTATAAGATCTGATCCATCATCACACTCTCGGGTTCACACTTATTTCATATCGAAAAATTCATCCATAACCCAAATCATGAACACTTATCACTTTGATCTCCATCTCCTTATATAGCTTAGGCCTTAGCCAATAACTTAGGCCATTTCTGTAGTTATGATTGTTAGGTTCCTATACCAATAAGAGTCATAATTTTGAATGACTAAGGTTAAGCCTTGTAATATTGTACATACCTTTTCTTTCTGCAAATGTTTTCCATATTAAAAAATTAAAAAATGTAAAGACGGTATGTCCTAAAAGAAAATCAAAGGATAAAAAGAATAAGAGAAGGTCAAAAAAAAAATTAAAATATATGAACCCAAAAAAACAAAAAGAGACCATGAAAGTGTGCAAGTTTAAATGCCACTACTATTTACTTTTATACAGAATAATGATTGTGTGCAGCTTTTCATTCATGCCACAGTCCATGGTAACCAAACTATTCAATCTTGGTTATTTCATGCTTTGAATTTTATGTTTTTAGTTAGAGAATAAAATTTGACCAAACAATTTAATCTTAGCAGATCATTAGATAGGTAGAGAAAATACAAGGAGCTCATCAGTTTGATCTGAGCCCTTGGATGATATAAGGTTAGAATTAGATAGATTACTTTTCAAAAGAAAAATGGATGATAAGGGTTTGCTAGTCTAAATGCACCCAAATAAAATGAGGAAAAAATGGTAAGGTAAGTAATGGGTAAGTAGAGGAAAGGTTGCTGAAGTCTAAAGTTGGTTGGATCAAAACATATGAATCATGCTTAGACACATATTCCTATATGTATGATCAATTATGGAAGCAAAAACAAAGGCTGGAAAGTTAATGTGATTAACTCCCCCTCATTCATTTTTCCCCTTACTTACTAATTTCCTATCTACAGGTATGTTTTAATACTTTAAATCCTTCAAGTCAAAGAGGCTCAGAGCATTTCACTAACTTTTGGTGGGACCAGAGCCTCGACTTAATGACTTATGGACATCCAGTGTTAGAATTCCCTTCATAAAAGTCATCCCCCTTCATTACCCTAATAAAACCCCTTTTCCTAAGGATAAACTTCATTTGCCTAGGAAAAGTGAAAACCCCCATGTAAATCCTATTTCATTCAAAAAACCCACAAACATCATCTTATCCTAAGTATTAAGTGTATGTAAATAAAGTGTGCAAATATTACATTGACATTTATGCTTAAGGGTATATTCACTCCGCCAATTTCATATTGATTTTTAATTTAATTATATAAATCCCAAAATACCTTTTCCTATATATTAATTAAAACCCTTATATGAATATCCCAACCCATAATTTAATTATAAACTATACCATTTACCCCATATCCTGACAAAACCAATTAATCCTGTCATTAAGCCCCGCCCGATCATTTTAACCCGTCATTAACCTATAATTAATCCCATACCGCCGAAGTTTAAAGAACTGCACCCCCCCACCCACGAAACCCATGCTTTTACCACCCGTGCACCTCCCTCACCCAACTACCATTAGATCACCATCCCCCTCATCTGACCGTCCACAGCCATATTGGTCACGCCTGATGGCCGACCTTTACCCGCTTGATAAAGCAGTTTTCCCCGGCCCCTCGACTGCTACATGTTGATCGCTGGAGTAGATCGGGTGACCCCTCCGAAATACTACCCAACCCTCATAAGCTATGCGATGGCCTGGGAAACCGCCTCCCCGCTCAACCTGATAAACCGCCCACTGTTCATTCATAAAATTTACCGCCAAAAAGTGATCGTTGCTCCATAAAAAGGTTGGGAAGCCCTTTTTCATCTTTTTTCGCTCGTTTTCTTTGTGAACCTTTGTGAACCAGTGCGACGACTGCAAACCTAAAAACTACCAATTAACCCCATTCCAGTCATCAAAGAAGGCGTGGAGACCACCCACAAAGCTCTCAGAGCCCATTCAACCTTCTGTCGTTGTCCAGAACACCAATTTGAAGTCAATTCACATAAACTCCAGGTATTTGTGAACTAATTACTAGACCCCCTTTCAAAATTTGAAAACGTTCACTCTTGAAGTATTTTAATTAAGTAAAATTAATTGAAAATTACTTTAAATTCAAAAGCCTACGGCCAAACCCTTCTGAAAGTTTCCAGTTTCCGTTTTAAAACCCCTGAATAAACCTTCAAAGCCAAATTCAAATCCACAAGAACTGAATTATGGCTGCCCCTATTGCCATGGATGTAAGACCTATCACAACTCCCCATTTGGACCTAGACCACCTTCCCCTGGCAGACAAGGATTTCCAAGTCAGAGATACCAGTGCATATGAGGTCCTGCTCAAACTTCATTGTTTGACTAGGGACAAATATCTAAACCATTCTGATGACATTGGTCTTTGGGAATCCAATTTTCCCAAATACTAATTTCCCCAAGTGCATGTCTTCCCTGAAATTGTCCATATGTGCCATTCCTGCTACATTCCTAGCCAGAGAGCAATAATGTCCCTTGACCAAAAAATCATGTTTACCATCACAGTTGAATCAATCAATGAGATGTTATAGCTCCAACCAAACCCAAACCTAACACCACTCTCCATTAGGGATTTGTTGGACTAGTACTCCAAATTGAATCTATTTAGGTTAGCCCAAATATTCCAGACATTCATTGTAGAAGAGCAGCATATTCCCAAAGATCCCCCTCCATATGTTTTTGCCATTTTCTCTTAAAGGGGCAAGCACATTGTCATTATGATATAATGCATTTTGGGTGATCTGAAAACAGGCCTCTTAGGTTTCTTGTCTAATCTACAAGAACATCTCCCACTCCCAAAGCTTGAATATTTTCCCAAGTCTTAATGATTAACCAATGCGGAATTAAGAAATGCTTGAAAATATAGGTATATGCCTACATTTATTGTTGGTTGTTTATGTGCTTTAAAATCTACTATGTATGCTAATATGTAAATGTGCTTAAACATATATATAAATGCATATAACAGTGAATAATGCAGTAGTAAGAATAAACACATAAGACAACAGTTTAATTAGGAGTTCACCCACAACTCTTGGGCTACATCTCCGTGAGCTCTAGTCAACTCAACTAGGCTCTCTGGGATTATGGTCTAAGTCTTTTTTACAAGCTCTTGGCCCAACTCATACTGTTTTGCACAAAAACAGTGGGTTCAAACACCATCTAATCCCCTGGATCTTGAAGATATGGCTCTTAGCTCTAACTCTTGGCTCTTGGTTCTGGCTCTTGGCTCTGACTCTAGCTCTTCGTCTCTCTCTCTCTCTCTCTCTACCCTCTTGGCTCTCTACTACTAATACTTTTAGCATTCAGCAACAAACAACAACTCAGCCACCATCAACAACTCAAAAGCCACTATTCTTTGCTGTTCTATGGCTTTTAAGCCCAATCGGCGTTCCGTTCATTGTCCCTCTTGGGCTCTTCGTCTTCCTATTTTGGTCCGCTCAAATCCCTTCTTTGAGCATTAGCAATCATTGCTAAATGCCCTCGGGGATGAATTCCACCTATTCCATAATGGAAGGAACCACCGGCACTTAAAATTCCCTAGAAATAGTCGTTCTGTGTTAACACAAGAAAACGCTGCAATACACGGAAAAATCCGTAGGAAACACTGTTCCCAGACTTCAAATTTTCATAAATGTGCTTTATTTTCCTATCGGGTCTGCTTATGAGTCGCTATCGCATGTTGCAATGCCTACTCCATAGGTTTCCCCTTTGTATTTTTAAAATACATTAAAACATGGAAAATAACACAAATATGGCTTTGGGCAGATTTGAAATGTTATATATTTTCATTCCAGAACCCTTTCAGGTCCAGTTTACATCGCATCGGCGCTCCCCTTTGTATTTCGCTTAATAAACGAAATACACGAAAATACGTTAAAAATGCCATCGAATGGATTTCAAAATATATTAAATCTGGCTTATTGCCCCATCGGGTCCAACCATCGCATCACGTATATAACATATAACATATCGGCCCCGCTCCATGGTAATGTGCCGACACGATATTGCGATGTGACTTGTCGCAATCGCATATCGCATAAGCCTGTGGCCTTCCCATATAATATGGTTTATGCCAATGCCGATTGCAATTGCCGATCCGCCTGTCACCACCGATGCGATATGCTGATTGGATCTGGACTGTTGATCGGCCAGATCCGACGACCCTTGTTCACTGTTCCTTTGACCTCCGATAGGCTCATTTTTCATTTTTTTCTCATGTTTTCAGCCTTCCGATAGTGTAATCCGATATTTCTAAAACTTCCCCTTTTTCGGTGGTTTTGACCTTTTAGGAGATTTGGAAGACTTAAATAGTTTTTAGGATCCATTTTCAAGGGATTTTGCCTCTTTTTCCTTTGAAAAAGGGCAGCTTCATTTTATGATAGCTTCTGCATCTAAAGTCTGTTTTCGCCCATTTAAGTTGTGTTGGATTCAGAATGAAGGGATATCTGCAATGAGACTATTTCTGAGAGTAGCATGTGAATTTCATTTTCCTCTGATTTACAAAGGATTTGTGCCATTTGGCACCTTTTACCTCTTATATGAAGTCTTTTAGACTTAGAGGTTTATCCAGGATCCATTTTTGGATCACGCCTTCCCACTAAAAGAACTTTTGGTCTCCAAAAGACTAATATACTAATCTGAACAGTAAATGAGTGTGACTCACCCTCTTCTTTCAGCCTCCCTACACTTGAATTTGCATAGTGCCTCTGATCCAAAGTTTCTAACCACTTCCCTTCTTGGATGGGCCAGTCTTCTTAGGAAGAACTATCTTCCTCCTTGCCTTCCTGTAGAACTTCTACTGAAGTGGTCACAGAAGGTGGTTTGAACTTCTTTGCCTTGATCATTGATCCAAGGTGGCTCAAACAAATGTGAAGTGCATTTGCTCCACAAACTTTCATTTGTACCTATTTGGCAAGCTGTCAACAACAACTGTTAACAAAAACAAAGATACAAACAACAACAATTGGATGGCCTAAACTCTTGCTTCATCAAAAGAAACAGATTTCACATCTTGTGAACACCTCCATGTCTTACATCTGCATACGAATGATGGACTAGATAACAATCCCACAAAACATGCCTTTAAACAAATGACCCTTCAAGTCAAGCATGTAAAAAGATACCATTAGGACTCTTTTTCAAAAGATGAAACACTTCATCATTATCTCCATTTGGAGACCAAGTTAACTTCTTCCAAGTCAACATGGCATCACATGCATGTCAAAGCAGTCAATCCTACAAGTTAATTACACATGCATGTTCAAAAAAAGGAAATCATCAACATCCCTGTGTTCATGCATCTCAAGCTCATGCATGCATTTCACCTTTCAACTTTCGCTAAAGCACATTGTACTTTCGAAGTTGTAATGAAATATAATGCATATGCATCAATAGACATGCAATCTCAATTGGATAAGAACTCTACCCGTTCCTTACCAATCCCTTTCAAAGGTACTACCTTTGTCTGCACATCAACATTATCATGTGAATCATTCTGTGACACATCATTCATGGAATCTTCACTTCCATTTCTGCCATCCTCTCTTTCTACTTTCTTCAGCTTTTGTGGAAGCATTGCTGGATTCAGAGTCCAACATTTTGTAGCAAGATGTCCTTGCTTATGGCAGTAAGTGCACTGCATGTGCATCCTCTTGACAACATAATTTTCCTTGTCCAATGGACCTTTGGATTCTTGCTTCTTTTCCTTCTTTTGCTTCCTGTATGTGGCCATTCTCTTCCAACATCTAGAAACATCATGGTTATCCAAACCACAAAAGGAACATGCAATTCCTTTCCCATCCTTACGTGGAAATTTATCATGCTTTGCAAAATGAAAAGGAATATGATTAGAACCAGATTTATACCTACCTCTTTCACCTTTATTGCCTTCATGAGGAGGTGAAGCAAATGAAGAAGTGGCTCCCTTTGGAACACCATCAATCTCTTCAAGGTTGTTAGAGTCTCCCCAACTCTTCAGTTCAAGTGTGTGCTTCTGAACACCTGCATCTTGCAATTGATGTTTCAATCTATTGTATTCCTCTTGAATACAACGTTCACACTTCTGAGGTAGAGGACATGAAATGAAACTCCTTCTTGGGACTGTTCCAATGGCTTTCGTGGCAACTTTGGAACTATCTCCATAAGATTGTCCATAGCCAAGACCCAAATACTTAGGCCTTTCCTCAACCATTATTGGTTCAACAATACCTTGTGCATGCTTTCCCAAGCCCTTTCCTTCATATCCCATCTTGGACATTAGCTTGGAACCTATGCCTTTAGTATTTTTTTCAAAAGAACCAACATAAGCATTCTCGGAGGAATTTGAAGACAAACTGGAATGTATTACCTCTTCTAAAAGCTGATACTTGACTAAGGCTTCTTGGGCAACAAAGAGATATGTTTCCAAATCATGCATCCTCTTCAGGTTCGTATTTGCAATATGAAGTTGCCTCTCCATTTCCTGTAATTTGTCAGCAAGCAACTGTTTTTCTTCCTTCATGGAATTCAATTGCTTTCTAAGCATGCTGCTTTTCCTTCAATCCTCATACATTTCTCTCACCATATCCATCATGGTGGACAATTCTTGCTTCACATCTTCATTAAGGAATCTTGTGAAGAATGCAAAATTTCAAGACCCACTTGTAGAAGTTGTAATTATGCCAATGAACAAAAAAACTTCAACAAGATAAATAAAGAGCTTATTTAAGAAACCTCCTGCAACAAACGTCTTGTGCTTTGGATTGCCTTGAGGTCCTTTGGGATAAGAAGAGTGCCTTCAGCCCTTCTCCTTCTTGTCCTTCTTGGACTGAGTTATCAATAACTTTCCCTTCACCTCTGCAAACTCAACAAATAGTCAGTCTGCAAACAAGCATATAATCAATCAGACAATCAATCCTTGACTGCCAAAACACCTTTCAAACAAGCAATCTTTTCTCTATCAATCAAGCATTATGATATAACCTTCCTTGAAGGTGTGGTTAATCAACCTGGCCCTGACACCACCTGATCTAAAAAATGGGGCTCTTAGGTTTCCTATCTAATCTACAAGAACCTCTCCCACTCCCAAAGTTTGAATATTTTCCCAATTCTTAATGATTAACCAATGTGGAATTAAGAAATGCTTGAAAATATAGGTATATTCCTACATTTATTGTTGTTGTTTATGTGCTTTAAAATTTGTTGCATATGTTGATATGTAAATGTGCTTAAACATATATATAAATGCATATAACAATGAATAATGTAGCAATAAGAATAAACACATAAGACAGCAGTTTAATTAGGAGTTCACCCACAACTCTTGGGCTACATCTCCGTGAGCTCTAGTCAACTCAACTAGGCTCTCTGGGATTATGGTGTAAGTATTTTTTACAAGCTCTTGGCCCAACTCCTACTGTTTTGCACAAAAACAGTGGGTTCAGACACCATCTAATCCCCTGGCTCTTGAAGCTCTAGCTCTTGGCTCTGGCTCTTGGCTCTTGGTTTTGGCTCTTGGCTCTAACTCTTGCACTTTGGCTCTTGGTTCTGGCTCTTGGCTCTGACTTTGGCTCTTTGGCTCTGGCTTTGGCTCTTTGGCTCTTTGCTCTGGCTTCTTTCTGCCTTTTGCAACCTTCAGCTCTTTGGCCTTTCACTTGAACTTCAAGTGAGCCCAAAGGCTCCCTCAGCTACTCTATGCAATAGCTCTTCGGCTCTCTCTCTCTCTCTCTCTACCCTCTCGACTCTCTGCTACTACTACTTTCAGTATTCAGCAACAAACAACAACTTGTCCACCGTCAACAACTCAGCAGCCCTTGTTCTCTCCCATTTTGTGGCTTTTAAGCCAAATCGGTTCTGTTTGTTCATTGTCCTTCTCAGGCTCTTCGTCTTCCTATTTTGGTATGCTCTAATCCCTTCTTTGAGCATTAGCAATCATTGCTAAATTCCTCAGGGATGAATGTCACCTATTCCATAATGGAAGGAACCACCGACGCTTAAAATTCCCCAGAAACAGTTGTTATGTGTTAACACAGGAAAACACTACAATACACGGAAAAATCCATAGGAAGCACTGTTCCCGGACTTCAAATTTTCATAAATGTGCTTTATTTTCCTATTGGGTCCGCTTGTGAGTCACTATCGCATGTCGCAATGCCTGCTCCATAGGTTTCCCCTTTGTATTTTTAAAATATGTTAAAACATGGAAAATAACGCAAATATGGCTTTGGGTGGATTTGAAATGTTATATATTTTCATTCCAGAACCCTTTTGGGTCTAATTTACATCGCATCAGCGCTCCCCTTTATATTTTGCTTAATAAACAAAATACACGAAATTACATTAAAAATGCCATCGAACGGATTTCAAAATATATGAAATCTGGCTTGTCGCCGCATCGGGTCTGGCCATCGCATCGCGTATATAACATATAACATATCAGCCCCGATCCATGGTAATGCGCTGACGCGATATTGCGATGCGACTTGCCACAATCACATATTGCATAAGCCCGCGACCTTCCCATATAATATGGTTTATGCTAACGCTGATTGTGATTACCGATCCACTTGTCACCACCGATGCGATATGCCGATCGAATCTGGACCATTGATTGGCCAGATTTGACAGCCCCTGTTCACTATTCCTTTGACCTCCGATAGGCTCATTTTTCATTGTTTTCTCATGTTTTCAACCTTCCGATAGTGTAATCTGATATTTCTAAGACTTCCCCTTTTTAAGTGGTTTTGACCTTTTAAGAGATTTGGAAGACTTAGAGGGATTTTAGGACCCATTTTCAAGGGATTTTTCCTCTTTTTCCTTTGAAAAAGGGCACCTTCATTTTATGATAGCTTCTGCATCTGAAGTCCATTTTCGCCCATTTAAGTTGCTTTAGATTCAGAATGAAGGGATCTCTACAATGAGACTATTTTTGAAAGCAGCATGTGACTTTCATTTTCCTTTGATTTACAAAGGATTTGTGCCATTTGGCACCTTTTACCTCTTATATGAAGTCTTTTAGACTTAGAGGTTTATCCAGGATCCATTTTTGGATCATTGGGCTACACCACTGATGAATTTGTCGATGAGCTTATCCTGGCCTTCATGTCTATTTACACCCCAGGACAGCCTCCTGCTGTGCCCAGTTCATAGCTGAAAGAATGCATGAACAGTTCACCATAATGCACAATGAGAGAGTATTTAAATAGTCATTTATTCTCTACCATATGTTCCTATACTATCAACCAAAAATATTTCCTTTCACTCTTCAGAAGCTGGATACTAGAAGACAGCCCAGGTTTGTCATATTTTGGACCCCACCCTTCCACAAGTTTCAATCACCATATACCTATACATATTTCATTGATTCTTTTGTTCATCCAGTCATGACCATGCTGATAGGAAGCCCTCCACCCAGAATAAGTCAAGAGATCAAAAGGGTGCTTCAGTTGTCTAAACAAAGCAAAGTGGGAGATTGGTACCTTTACCAAAATCACACAGAGATAAGAATCTATGGTTGCCATCTTGCACCATATAAACTGCCCAAATACCTCCCCATGAGGTTATTTGCTCTAGAGTACTATAGACAAATAATGAACTTTGATGAGATCAATTTTGTCTCAGCTAAGAAAAGATCACAATTTAAAGTCAAAAACTAGTTAGGCCCCTTCATTTGCAATTCTAGAGAAGCAGGGGAGGAGGCAGACCAAATTTTGCAGCAAATGAAGTTCCAAAAGAGTTTCATGTGGAGGTATGACCCCCAAGAGTTTATGACCAGATTGAGAAAGAAGGCCAAGTTGGGACCTTATATTCATCACCCCATACTAGAGATAGAAAGATATGCCAATCAATCTGAGTGGGTGGAAAACACTGTTGTAGACAGGGATAGTACAAAGGTAGATGTAGAGAATACCTTGATTGACTTAGAAAGATAGCTTGATGAGAGCTCATTTCTGCAGGTACCTAAACAGCTAGAAAGAACCATGAGCACCCCTCCTATCATGAAGACTCCGCAGAATGAGGAAAATAACCCCAAAAAGACCAAAGAGGAACCCTCAAGTTCAGGAATGGGCACATCAAATATATAATATGAGACCAGTCAGAGCAAAAGGCCTAGTCTAAATCTTGTTTCAGAGCAGGAAGACATGGAAGGCTCAGTAGAAATAACTGATACTGAGCTGGACAAAAGTAAAGGCACAAATCTATCTGGGGAAACATAGGGACCATCCACATCACAGACCCAGATTTTGGAAAGGCAGCTAAGTGTAGAAGTATCCTCATTTAGTAGGCCTGCTGATAAGGATAAGGATATAAAAGATAGATATAAAGAGATCAAGATGAGAAATGAGAAACTAAAGGCCAAAACTTATGCTCAGTATCTCAAACTCACACCTACCAATAAGACCAGGTTGATGTCATCTTTCGACATCAAAGAGGGAAAAAATACAGATGTCCTTCATAAAACCAACTGCACAACAACCAAGGACATCAGCAGACTACAAAAAGATTTATTTTGAAGTGTTTGCAAGGGATATTCATCCCATAGACCAAATTGAGTTTCATAAATAGATTGGAGAAATGATTTACTCCACCATTATAGGTAAAGCCATAGCTGCCCATCAATTGCAGAATTCATTGACGAACATCTCAGCTCAGTACTAGTTGGAGAAGGCCTCCTCACAGGCCAAGGATACTAGAATTAAGTCTTTGGAAGACTTAGTGATTGAATTGGGACATGATCCAAATGACATTAAAGCCACTGAACAGTTGATAAAGAAGAAGAATGATGACATTGCAGCACTTAAAAAACAACTGAAGATACCTCAGTTGCAACATCCCCAAACACTGGAAGTTTTGGAGAACCAAACTAGACATGAAGAATTGATGGACCTAGTCCTGAAATTAAATGATCAATTAAGGGAAACAGAGAAGGAATTGGACACTTTAATCCAATTGAAGCAAACTGATATTGCCACTACATCTGCAAATGTCATCCCAACAGTCTCAACAGTAGTCCCTTCCACATTGGTAGCCTCATTGGCTCCCACAGCTCCTATGCCTACAGCACAACCAGTTTCAATAGAGTCTACATCAGCAGTAGGTGCATTAGGTGAAGAAGCAGAAAAGTTGGTCAGAGCCATGGAGGAAATGTCCATACAGGCTACAGAGATGAATAAGCTGAAGGAAAAGGTGACAAGCTTGGAAACAGATTACAAGCTTTCCAAAATCATGCACAAGGAAGAAGTGCAGAAAGAAGCCAGAATGAATGAAAGATTAAAGGCCATGGAGAAAGATCTAACACTAAAGGAACCCCTTGGGCAAGCCAAGGAACTATTATGGGCCAATATCATTGACTCTATCAATGATATTTGGCCATCCATTCAAGTAATTTTTGAACAGATAGATCTAATAAAGATAGCTACAGAAGTTATCCAAAGAGTCAAGGAAGAATTAGGAGACATGCCTGAAGATGCAACCAGACTTATCCACTTCCTCAATAGTAAAAACAAGTATGAACTTTAGGAATTGGAAATAGAAGATAGGACATAAACCATTTTGGAGGTGAGAAAGGTCCTTTCTAAGAGAAACTTAATGTTAAACTTGGAGGACAAGTGACAAAATATGCAGGTAGAATTTGATAGATTTATGGCCAAGTTTCAAATTTTGAGAGAGAAAGGGTTACCCAGTCCCTTGGTCATAAGTGACAAGCTCATGACACAACAATATTACGATAGCAAAATCAGAGAGCTAGCTAAAGAACATGTCAGTACATCATCAATAAATTCATTTCCAACAGGCAAGGTTCTTTACCAAACATTTGAAAACTTGTTTTTCCTCTAGCATGAGGTAAAACACTTATTCATCACTAAGCCTACTTTCACTAAGTACACCAAGGAAGATGAAATATATATAAGGATGTTGAAAATCAAAGTACCTGATGCTGAATGGTGGGAAAAATTGACTGATTTACTGTAAGAAAAATGCAGTAAAAAAGTAAAAGAAAAAAAACCATGTGAAAAGATAAAGACAGGTCAGCAGGGTCAAAGAGTATCAATGTTAAAGAGTATTAGATGAAAGCCAAAATTAAATGAAGCTTCCAACGTAAATGATCAAATAGCGAAGCAACATAAAGGGCTAAAACCAAACCATAAAGGCTAGCATCACCACAATAAATGGGACAACACAAAATCAGTTCAATAGTTATCTCTATCTTCCTGCAAGAAGATATTTTGATTTCCTAGATTAAATCTCAAGTTAGTTTGGGATATTTTATAATAATTTTTGTATAAATACTTCAAAATTCAAAGTATGTAGGGTGGATTCTTAGACATTTCTATAGACTTCTTTATCAAAATGTTATAAAGCTATTGTATCATTGACTAAGCCAGCAAGCTGGATTGATGAATAAATACAAGATATTTCACAGGATTCATGTGTTGAGCGAAGTGCATACAAGTATTCTCTTATGTTATTGTTATCTTTCTTAAAGTTTTTCCACAATCTTAATGTATTTCTGAATCTTAATGCTGTAACTGGAACAATATCTCAGAATTTTTTTAATTACACTTTGTTTTAATAGTTAGGCATATAAATGTTTTCAACTAATATCTAAGTTAAGGAATTCTTAATTGCTCCTTAGTTTAGGTTGTTTCCTAATAATCTAGGTCAAGGGATTCTTAATTTCCATTTTTTTTTATTACCCTCTATTCCTTGTTTATATCCCAGCCTGAGAACCCTTAATTTCTCTCTCACCCTGATTAAAACCATTTCACCCCCTTGTTCCAAAGACCTACACTTTACTATGCTGGCTTGCCCTTTGAACACTCCCTTTAGTGACTTGATCCAGTTCTGCTACCCTTCTATTGACTCCATAGCCCAATGGTCTAGAGCCATCATTCTATCCATCTATTTCAAGGATCCCACCACCCAATCTTGAATACAAATCAAAAACCCCCTGAACATTCATAACTAGCCTTAAATCCCAACAAACAAAGCTAAATCATATAGAGAGAGCCCTCTCTGAGCCTAGGTTGGCTAGAGCCTATGCCCAAAAGTTGGTTTGTGGTTACCTCGATCATTTTCTTTCTTCTAATAACTTCTAGAGAAATTTATGAGTGATAACAATGATGATGGTATTCTTTGACGAGATCAAATATCCGTTGTCATGCTCATTACTATGGGTCAATACCATAGTAAAGACCCATCATATTTAGAATACCATGGTGCGAAAATTGTGCGTATATTTTCTTCAACAAACCTACGTATGTATGCGGATTTACTTCATAGAACCCACGTATACTTCCTCAAACTTCATCTTTGTCATTCCTCTATCTCTGAACTGATATTCCTTTGTCCAATATTTTTGTTACATATTTACTGGCCTGAATACTCATCCTGCTACCATCATGTTGACATCTTTATTAAGTAGGTTTCCATCAAGGACAATATATTTGTCATAGTGCCAACAACACACACACAACTATTGTTTTTGACATCAATGCCAACACATAACTAGAAACTCTCTCTCTCTCTCTCTCTCTCTCTCTCTCTCTCTCTCTCTCTCTCTCTCTCTCTCTATTTTGTTCATTAATTCATTAGACATCCTTTGGAATTACGTTGATAACTTCTCTTGTGGATACCTATTCTTGTTCGTGAACTCATTTTTCTTCTTTGACTGGAGAACTTGTAAGTGTAGGATATGGTGGAGATTTCATACCTCATACTATAGAAGGTCATATCCCTACCTCTTCTTCATCATTTGTCCATGGTTACCTATCATAAGAAGGAATATCAACTTCAAGTTAGTTAACATCAAATAGTCAAAATATTTAAGAAGCTATAAATGACAATAAGTCTATGGACATAGTGTGTTGAACCATGCTTTGATACCATAGGTAATGTTCATCCATTTCTCCATAATAAATATTAAAATGCATACATTTTTAACATAAATATTAATCTATACAATTGGAATTATCTAATATATGTGCTAGTTCCTTGAATGATGGTCCATACTAGTTATTATTAATGATATATTACATTTTTACATTTGTTTCTTATGTTTAGCCCCATTTTCTAAGGCCACCATTATCATTTGGTCATCGATAGATTTTTGACAATATAAATTTTACCTTATTATTAGCTTAGAACTCAAAGTTATGGCTCTTAGATGAATTTTCATTTTGTGCCACATCATCATCCATACAATCAACACATGACTAACATGTGACATTCTTATGCCCACATGTCACCGCCTCCTTGATGCATATTTTTCAAGATGGAAACCTTGGCTTGTCAAGTCAAGATCTAGATCTAGGATTTTATTTTCCCACTTTAGTAGTTTTTTCAAATTTGTTTGATTCCAGATTTGGGATTTGGTTCTTAGTTAATAGGTCAAGAATTTGGATCTCTGGATCAACTATCACTTATCAGCCTTCCATATTTCCACTAAGGTCAACTATCAACCCTTCATATATATGGTACACCTACCATCTAGAAATTCCATAAAGTCCATTTCAATCAAATAAACATATTTTTGGATGTGTCCACATCATCCTCCATGGGCTATCATCTTACCTTACACTTTAGCACTAAGATCCTTTATGGCCACATCAATAGTGACATATTAGCATGAGTCAATATCCATATTTCTAGATATCAATATTTCCTAGATATTCAAATCATCCAACATCTAGATAATCCTAAAAGGGTCATTTTTACTAAAATATGTATTTTTGGATTTTTGGATTCCACATCACGTCATGATAGGCACCATAATAGCTACCATATTGGCTTCCTTATACCTTTGAACTATGCCATCATGCCATCTCAAGAATCCATGTCAATGTTCCACATTATCCTGACCTGACCTCCCAACATGTTAACATGACATGACATCCTACCACTTCATCATTCCATGTTAGCACATACTAAACTGAGTGGTTTGTGGTTTTCCTATGTAAACTCCTTGTGATCCCCACATAGTTTACTTGATTGGCATTCAGATATGGGTTTTTCCTCAAAGGTGAATTTTAGAGAAGTTTTGGATAAGATAAACTTCTGAATCCAAATAAATACAGGACTTCTAAATACTCTAGATATTCAGATTTTGTGAAATGATTAGAACAGTCCTATGATTTGTCAGATTTTGTATCTTCCATATATTTGGATTCTATAAAACAATGGAAAATATTTCTAGTATTGATGGAAGGGAAAACATAGAAAATCGATGGAAAGGGAAAGTTGATAGATTCCACTCTTAGAGTTCATTTATGCGAGGTTCCAAGGTTTAAGGTTCCAACCCTCTAGATTCATTGTTATCCTAAACTTTCCATTTTTCCTTTGAATTCATTTTCTAGATTCCAAAATATTTCCCACATGATCTTCCCCAAACTTTTGAGTATTTTTGAATATCCAAATATTTGGTCATCCATATATCTGACATTTAGATATTCGTTAAACTTAAAACATGACAAGAAAAGTCAAATGTTTATTATATAAATCTATCAAATGACACCAACATGAAACAATAAAGCTAAATCAAGTGATAGAAATAACGCCATTGATTGTCACAAGCAAGGAAGAAGACATGGTTTAGTTCTAATTATAAACATTATTAAGATAGGGTCAATTTGAGAATAATTATCGAAGAAAAGGAAGTGTTTAAATTTACATGAAGTTTAATTTAGGATGGAAAATTTGGATATTTCTATGGCATCACAAGTATGAATACTGAAAAAGTTTAGACAACGGTTTGTATTCTTAAAATGAAAGGGCGTCAATGGAATATTAATGCCAAACAATCAATGAGAATCATTCCAAATTCAACTTGGCTCTAGTAATAAATTAAAGACTATAATGTTTAGTTATTAATTATCATTATAAAATTATAATTATAATTACATTTATTCTAATAGTACCTAATATGTTTGACAAATTTCCAATACATATTATAAATTCACAATTGATATATTCCTATTTTAGAATGTTTGATAACACATTTAAATTAAATATGAAATTTCTAGCAATAATTCATAATATAATACAATTTAAGAGAATATTTAGATTTATTAGATAATTAAAAGAATGAAAATAACTAATATAATTTAGTTGTTACTGTTCATGTAAGGTGGTATCTAAAATTGAAGTTAAGTCAAACTCTATCAATTTTGAGTCTCTCACTTGAAATTGTTGAAATTCTTACAAGCTTACCAATACTTGGAGACTCACCAGTTGAACTCCCTACCAATCTTGTGGGTAATTTTTATCCCTAAGGACCCCCTAACTCCAACTAAGTTGTATGTGTTGAGGTTTTCCATTACACCAAAACTAGTAGGCATTAGTAAACTTCCAAACCCTTACCATTTCCTTGAGTGGGTAGTTAGTCCCATGATGCTAGGGTGATAATTAGTCCATGCAATCGATTCCCAAATGTGAAATAGTTAGTCCAACACCACCTCCCCTCAACATAACTCAGGGGAATTGAACCTAGGCTTTGGCTTGATACCATGTTGATGTTTTACATTACACCAAAAGTCGAAAACTTCTAAACCCTTATATTTACCTTTGAGTGGACGGTTAGTCACATGTTCTCGGGGTGCTAGTTTTTCCACATGATCGATTCCCTTAGGTGCAACAATTAGTCCAACATTATAAAGGATAATATTTCTCTAGAAAATATTGGTTAAAGCTTTCAAATTGAGAAGTTACCCACTTATCATGACAAGTGAACTTATCTGCGTGACCTATAACCACCATTCTACTTGTCATCTCTGATCTTGTTCTTCTTGCAAATATACCATGTTATATAAACCAAATATATCAATCTAGATTAGCTTGATATACATGTATATACACATAATGACACCAACATATAACCCTTTTGACATCATATCAATCATCATGCATGATAATTCAAACTGCAACACCGATTGTATACATGAAAACCATAACCAGTGCAATTCATGCACAACGAACATACTAACAACTAACATGCATGCATAACAATCACATCTAGCCCATCTAGTCCAAGTGTTTGAACATGGAATCTCTGATACCAATCTGTTAACGTTGCTCCCCACATTTACCCTCTTTTACAAGCCCCAACTGATACTATGACATAAACCGACCTCCAAGTTCCAATTATGGAAGTGGGGCCAACAAAACAACAACTTCACTGACACTCCTTAGTGACCACAAACCACTCAGAAGGATGCAAACCACCCTAGGTGGTTAATGCCTGAGCTGGACCCCCTTTTCACTGACTTATATCCATAACCGCACCATTAACACAACATCCATATAGTTATGAGGCTATAACGACACTCATGGGCTTACCTCCATGTAGTTATGGCCCAAAAGCTCTAGTTTTGTTCCTGTGGTTCCAGGATCTAAGCCATTTTTTAAGCTACTCTCCAGACCACTTCCTAGAACTGTCCATAACTTTCCAGAAGCATGAATAAGATGATAACAGTGATAATAATTTAGAACTTGACCTAACCACACCTAACCATGACATACATTTCGTCAAACATATGTCAAACATAGAAGCAATAGATCATGAATTCATATATGATCTTAAGAGTTTGAACATCATCTGAGAATCACCAAGAAGGTCCAATGCCCTCTCATAATAGCTTCAATAACACTTATTATCCCATGTATTCATCAACCATTCATTAGCATATCAATTCATGAACAAGAGCCATAGATAGAACATATTATAGAACAATGCTTATAACCAACATTTAACCAAAATATTAGCCATGATAGAACAACCATCAAATCAACATAATAACAAGTACAAGTGATCATAGATTAAAATAAGAAAATAGCTCTTATTAACATATGAAAAATCCAACCAGGTAAGGTACTTCCATGTACCACCTGACTATAGATTAGGCTGAACCAAATATTTCTTTCATCCAATCACCATCATGCCATATTCCAAGCATGAATGTGGAATATCATGCGATAAACCAAGTCATAAAAAACCAAGGGAATCCAAAGGTTAAACCACCTCCACCCTCAAACTACTGTGATCTCACCTAAACTAGCTTCGGGATCAAAAAACCAAACCAAGATTGGATGCCTCAAAATTTATTCACCATACCTTGAGAAATTTTCCTATCTCCACCCAACTGTCGAGGGCTTTTTGGAGGAAACCATCTCCACCCCCAACCCTTTGGAATTTTCCTCAAACCACCTCACCCCATTCCAAAACCTTTTGGAAATCTAAATTTCAACTAGAAATGAATCCCATCACACCATGGCTATATAGGAAATGGCAAGGCAATGATGAAACCACTGTCAAACTAGGAAAACCTCATGCCAATGATATAAAATGAACCAAATAAACAAATGCATGTACCATGAACACCTCATCTAGGAAATAACACATGCAACCTATTACCTACAAAGTAATCCATTTTTAGCTAATGATCTATCTCTTTCCTTGTGCTCCCTGCTTACGTTTTCTCTCCTTTACTTTTCTTTGCCTTCCTTGCTTACTTTCTCCTCTTGGAGCTCTCTCCCTCTTTCTCACTTGACCCAAGCTAAAACTAACAAACGATGTTAACTAGTTCTCTAATTCCTTTTTATTATTGATGTCTCAATTTTTTTTATTTTCATTCATTTTTCCTCTAATTTCCTTAGCATGAAAATATGTCTCTTCATCTCCATTTTCTCCTATTTTCTTTATTTCGTAAATAAATGCCAATTATTGCCTCTTTTCCTATGCCAATTCCTTTGCCAATTTCCATAGTCATAAAATAAACCAAAATTGATGCCCACTATAGTGCTTGCCCAAATTTCAGCTTGGAATATGTGTTCCGTGACCATGGTCTTATTTTTCCTTTATTATCCTTTATTACATGGAATTTTTACCTAGGGCTGTTACAAAACCCATGCTTAAATAAATAAATTTTATTTTATAAAAATATCTTCTTTTTCTTCTTTCAACAAGTACATAATAGTTACATCATGTCAAGAGCCAAATAGAACTTATGAAGATCGATAATTATTACACTTTTCAACATAACATTCAGTGACAAGTATCACTGATCCAGGTGGATCTTGGTGGCCACCTGCCAAGTCCACCTGGACCCCCACCATTGTTTCTATCAACATTTTCAGTTTCCTTAATTTTAGCACAACTTACTATTTTTAGCAGTTTTCTGGGTCCTGAAATTCCGGAGCCGTTTTGAGGCCCTAAACGACGTTTTTTGGGAAATCTGGGGCAACATGGGTCCAAGGACCCATGTTGGACCCATGTTTCCTCCCAAAGTGGTAGTGCTCGGATAGATCTTTCTAATGTACGCGTCAAACGGAGATCGTATGCCAAAGTTATGACCCCAGGAAGTTGATGTACCAATTTACCCAAATGGGGCCCACAGTTTGGCGTTTCATCTTCTAGGGTTAGGTTTTGGAATGTTAAGGGTTTTCCATTGTTTCTCAACAATAAATAGGCCTTCGAGCCTCATTGTAAGACAGTTCAGAGGCATGTAGCCACCACATCTCTTCTCAGAGATAAGTTACCATCGCCCTAGCTGGTTTATTTCCATTACTGTTTGTAAGCATATTTCAGTATTTTACATTAATGAAATGAAGTATTATTTCCACTGCATATCTATGTTTATGGTTATCTCTGTAATTTGTTGCGTTCCTGTTTAAGTCCGGATCAGTGGTATCAGAGCGGTCTACTTTTTCTCTGTTTTTCTTTGCATGTCCCCAATGAGGTCGGGATATAAGGAGTTAGGGCTTGAACTGGTCGAACCTTTTTAAGACCAGCCTCACAAATCCCGACGGCCTCCCATGGCGGATGAGAAGAAAGACGAGGGGGTAGGAGATCCTATCAAAATATTGCTCGAAGAAGCCCTCGAGCGACAACGGAACGCGATGATGGACAACTTTGCCCAGATCCTTCAACGGCTACCCAGAAGTGACGCATTGGCTTCCAGCAGCTACTCTGGAAACGCCACACCCTTTAAGGTACAAGTTAATTTTGAAATCCCTATATTCGAGGGTCAGATAGACGCAAATGCCGTAGATAAATGGTTAAATCTGCTAGAGGGTTATTTTTCTATTCATGAATTTTCGAGTTGGGAAAAGATTTTTTTTGCTCTTCTCAAAGCAGCCCCCCATGTCAAGGACTGGTGGGAAACCTACTACGAGCAGAAGGATGAAAGTACCAACTCACTATTTTCAGGCGCACCCACCTCGAATTCATTCTGAGATGCCAACAAGGAGCAGTACTACCCTGTCGGAAGCTATGAGGATGAATACATAAAGTGGACCACGCTACGGCAGGGAAGGGACCAAGACGTGTCGGAGTTCACAAATATTTTCCATACCCTTCACACAAAGTTGGGTATCAAGGATTTGGAGCAGCATTTGATACTCAAATACCGCAGCTGCCTGCACAAGTAAATCCAGGAAGAAATACAATTCCTAAACATCTCCTCACTCGGCACAGCATACTGATATGCCGTCAAGGTCGAGCAGAAGTTTAAAAAAAAGAAGCGAGACTTTGGATCTGCGAATCCAAAGCAAGGGAAAGGTGCCCCTAAACCACAGAACAAAGGACAAAGCCAAGGCGGGGTAGCCCAAGACAACCCGCCGAAGCTGCAAGCAAAGAACAATGCCGCGAAGCCGAAAAAGGACACGGGAAAATGGTGTGAGTTCCATAAGAGCTCCACTCACAACACAAGTGAGTGTCGGGCCAAGCAGTCACTGGTGGCTGAGTTAAAGGTTTCAGAATCAGATTCAGGTTCTGACTCTGAGTCAGAACCCGACAAGGGGAATGACAAAGGGAAGCAGATCATTGATGCGGATCCCAACGCCATTATTGCTACCGCCAAGATCCGGAAAAATCAACCCAAAGATCTAGAGGAGGAGGAGCGTCTCTTCCACTCCCAGATGTGGGTAAAGGGCTCCCCACTATAGTTCATTTTCGATAGCGGGAGCCAAAAGAACCTCATTTCGGTAGAGGTTGTGAAGCGGTTGGGCTTATCGACCACAGCACATCCACAATCGTACACCATCAGGTGGCTTCACCAAGGACGGGATCTTCGCGTGAGCCAGCAGTGTCGCCTTCCATACAACATCAAGCCCTTCATGGATGAGGTATTGTGTGACATTGCTCCCCTTGAAGTTTGTGATGTATTATTAGGACAGCCATACTTGTGGAAGTGACATGTTGTGTATGAATCAAGGCCCCGTGCTATTATTATTACATTGGGAAATAAGTTGTACAGGATACGAGAGGTAGCACCGCCTACCATCATCTCTTTGATTACTGCAAAACAATGTAGTAAGCTCATTTCCAAAACTGGGAAATTTGTTTTCCTGATGATACGCCCTCAAGGAAAGAAGAAGACGGTGGCCACGGCCTCCAGACAGGGCCCCTCCGCATGACAACTATAGATGGACAAGGTTGTGGAGGAGTACGACGACATCTTCACCTCCCCCACAGGGGTTCCTCTACACTGTCAGGTCAAGCACTCCATCTATCTGACCCCAGGTGCGCCGCTACCCAATGGACCAATTTATCGGCGCTCCGTTCTGGAGAACGATGAAATCAAGAGGCAGATTTAGGAGCTCCTGCAGAAAGGTCACATCCATCCGAGTTCATCGCCTTGTGGGAGCCCGATCGTGTTGGTACGGAAGAAGGATGGGACTTGGAGACTCTGTATTGATTATCGAGCGCTGAAAAAGATCATTATCCGTAATAGGTACCCGATCCCGTGGATTGATGACCTCCTGGACCAACTAAAGGGGGCGAAATAATTCAGCAAGATCGATCTGAAGTCAGGATATCACAAGGTACCAATCGAACCCTCTGATGTGTGGAAGACTACCTTCAAAGCCAAGGAGGGCCTTTTCGAATGGTTGGTTATGCCTTTCGGATTGAAGAATGCTCCTGCGACCTTCATGAGGCTAATGGATGACATCTTACGGCCATTCACAAACTCATTTGTAGTGGTATATTTGGATGACATTCTGATCTTCAACCAGAGTTGGGAAGAGCACCTCCACCATATCCGACAGGTTCTCCAAACATTGCGGCAACACAAGCTATGTGCCAATTTGGAGAAATGCACTTTTGGCATGACCCAGGTTCAGTATCTGGGATACATTATTGATGAATAGGGAGTGCATGTGGATCCAGCCAAGATCCAAGTCATTCGAGATTGGCCATCTCCAACCACTCTGACAGAACTCTGTAGCTTTCTAGGTCTTGCCAACTTCTATCGCAGGTTCGTGTTGGGGTTTTCTCATATCACTTGGCCCTTGAGTCAAGTCACCAAGGGAGGAGCGAAAGCAAAATTCTTTTGGTCTGAATCTCAATAGAAGGCATTCATAGAGTTGAAAGATTGCCTCTGCACAGCACCAGTGCTCGCGTTACCAGATTTACAACAACCATTTGAGGTCGAGACATATGCCTCTGACTATGCTATTGGGGCAGTCCTTACTCAACACGGGCATCCAGTGGCATATCACAGTGAAACACTTTCAGACACAGTCCGGAAGTATCCCACTTATGATAAAGAGATGTATTCCATTGTGCAGGCCTACCGACAATGGAAGCATTACATTTTGGGGAAGGAAATGGTCATCCACACAGACCACCGACCCCTGCAGTTCATACAGACCCAAGGGAAATTGCAGAATGATCGCCATTAGAAGTGGTCCACATACCTACAACAGTTCCATTTGAATATCAAGTATAAGAAGGGCAACACCAATAATGTTGCAGATTGCCTCAGTCGACCACCAATCATGGCGTTAACCACCGTGATCAACTCTTGTGGGCACGAGACTTCTGATTGGCCACTTCTCTACAAAAGCGACCCAGAATTCGACCACACATACCAGACACTCTTGGAGGGTCAGCATGTTCCAGATTTTCACCTTCAGGATGCCCTGTTATGCCACCTGGGTCACCTTTGTGTTCCTTCAAGTGAGCATGCCAAGATGATTTGGGAAGCACACTACAGTCAGGTTATTGGGCATTTCGGGGTCGAGAAAACAGTGGCAGTACTGCAAAAGTATTTCTATTGGCCAAATCTTCGACAGGATGTTGGGAAGTACATCAAATCATGTACTGCATGTGCCATTGCCAAATCGACCATAAAGAAGCAAGGCCTCTATGCCCCACTGCCTACCCCTAGTCGACCTTGGGAATCCATCTCCATGGATTACATGTCAGGCCTTCCTTCCACTAAGCATGGAAATGACTGTGTTTTTGTGGTCGTCGACAGGTTCTCGAAGATGGCTATTATGGCGGCCTGCAAGAAGAATATCACAGCAGAAGCCACTGCTAAACTCTTCTTTGAACAAGTGTGGGTGCACTTTGGGATCCCACAATCTATCATCTTAGATCGGGATAGTCAGTTCCTCAGTACATTTTGGTCCAGTCTCTGGTCAATGCTGGACACCAAACTCACTAAGTCCACAGCCTTCCATCCTCAAACTGATGGCCAGACAGAGGTTGTCAATAGGATGATTGTGCACATTCTGCGCATGTACAACTCAAAGCATCCACGCACATGGGACAAGAGCCTCCCCTATGTTCAGCATAGCTACAACCGAGCTCTTCACAGCTCTACTAGCCACAGCCCTTTTCAGGTGGGCTTGGGATTCCAACCACAATGCCCCATTGACGTGGCCATGCCACTTGCAGCTACTCACATAGATTCGGCTCATGTCCGGTCCGAAACAGATAAGGCAACCAACTTCATTGAGCACATCCAACATATTCGCTAGCAGGTCCATGACATTCTGGAGAAATCAAATTCCAAGTACAAGCAGCGACATGATCAACATCGCGTGCCACACAAGTTTCATGTGGGTGACAAAGTCTGGTTGCATTTGCAAAAGGAATGCCTTACTGGAGCCTATCGGAAACTGAGACCACTCCGATACGGTCCCTACACCATTACTAAGGTGGTGGGAGACAATGCATTCAAGCTCAACATTCCCCCATTCCTTGGCCTGCACCCAGTGTTCAATGTGGATCGCCTTCGGCCATACTTTCCACCATTGCTCGACACATCTGACATTGCAGAACAGCTCACACCCATAGAATTAAATCCAGATTGCATGGAACAAGCTACAACTGATCGAATCATGGACACACAGATCAAGAACACTCGCCAACAGAATATCCAACTGTATCGAGTTGTCAAAGCAGGCCAACTCCTTCACCAGGGCAAGTGGCTCACCAGGGACCAGGTTCAGCAAAAGTTTCCTCATCTCATGGAGGAACTCAACGCAATGGGGACCATTGCTTCCTAAGGGGGGAGGAATGATCCAGGTGGATCTTAGTGGCCACCTGCCAAGTCCACCTGGAACCCCACCATTGTTTCTCTCAGCATTTTCAGTTTCCTTAATTGTAGCACAACTTACTATTTTTAGCAGTTTTCCGGGTCCTGAACTTCCGAAGCTGTTTTGAGGCCCTAAACGACATTTTTTGGGAAATCTGAGACAATGTTGCCTCCCAAAGTGGTAGTTCTCGGATAGATCTTTCTAACGAGCTATTGTAAGCATCAAACGGAGATCGTATGCCAAAGTTACGACCCCGGGAAGTTGATGTACCAATTTACCCAAACGGGGCCCACAGTTTGGCGTTTCATCTTCTAGGGTTAGGTTTTGGAATGTTAAGGGTTTTCCATTGTTTCTCAACAATAAATAGGCCTTCAAGCCTCATCGTAAGACAATTCAGAGGCATGTAGCCACCACATCTCTTCTCAGAGATAAGCTACCATTGCCCTAGCTGGCTTATTTCCATTACTGTTTGTAATGATATTTCAGTATTTTACATTAATGAAATGAAGTATTATTTCCACTGCATATCTGTGCTTATGGTTATCTCTGTAATTTGTTGCGTTCATGTTTAAGTCTGGATCAATCACCAAGAAAAATATACAAATATAAGAGCATGAACATGATTTTGAAAATCTAGGGATACTTTATGGAGGGATAATTCCTAGAGATTTTAGATCTAAACCCTAAGTCTTTTGATATTACTTTTAGAAACATCAACCCTATGGTTTAAATCTCAAATCCATTCTACCCTCATTAGGGTTTTCCATTTCACCCTAGACTCCCTATAAACCCTAGAGACCAAAATATAGGGTTTCTATAAGAGAATAATGTTAGGGCTTTTCTTGTGACTAGGGTTTCCAAATACCAACTAGGGTTACAAAAAAACTTAGATGCTGACAACTTCCAACAATATGAAGACTACAAACCCAGAACCAAAAAAGGAAATCTTAAATTCATAATTTGATTAAGGTTATACCTTATATGGATAAAAAAAAGCATATGTACCTCAAGGGCTACATACCTTAGTCCTCAAAGATCACAAAAGTCTGCTACAATGGTTTCATCAAGCAAAAGAGGAAATTTTAGCCTAAAAGTGCCCATGAAATTTTCATGTAATTCCCATCTCATAATATGTAAAACAATCAAAATCCTTTAAATTTAGAAAGAGGTACATGTAAATATTTTGGAGGGAAAATAAGAAAAACTATTTTCTTTTAATTGTATTTTTGGCTTATCTCCTTATAGGTTTACTCAAATTTCAAGTGTAGACATTCATTGGATGCGGAATTAAATTCCACATCCAACAAGTACCCATTATGCATACTTTTGAAAAGACCCACATTGATAAAAAAAGATGATACATTAAAAAAATGTGTTGAACACATTTTTTTAATGTATCTTCAATTTTTATGAATGTGGGTCTTCTCAAAAGTATGCATAATGGGTACTCGTTGGATGTGGAATTTAATTCTGCATCCAATGAATGTCTACACTTGAAAATTTGAGTATAATGTATCTTCAATTTTTATTAATCTGGATCTTCTCAAAAGTATGCATAATATGTACTCATTGGATGTGGAATTTAATTCTGCATCCAATGAGAGTCTACACTTGAAATTTGAGTAAACCTATAAGGAGATAAGCCAAAAATACAACTAAAAAAGTAGTTTTCTTCTTTTCCCTCCAAAATTCATTACTCTTATTTTATTATTTTAACTATTATTTTATTATTTTTCCTTCGGAGGCAATTTTTAGGCTAAAATTTCCTCTAATGATGCCATGATATTCTTGCTGCTTTTTAAGAATGACTACTTCAAAGATATTGAGGTCAAGGACTTCCTTCAAAAGTACTGTAAGTTTCATTGGTGTCAAGATCTTCTCATGAGAAATTCTCTACACAAGGTGATTAACTATAACTTCATAATCCTTCAATCTTGGCACCAATTTATTCCAACCAAGCATACTTTCTTCACCATTTTGAATTTAAACACAAATATGGATGGAACCTGCTTCTCATATTCACTAACAAATCTATGAAGATTGTAATAAGGGTAACTTTTCTTCACATGAACTATATGATAGTCCTTTATTGTAGAATGAGGCTTTTCCTGTGGTCTTAAGTTGCCTTACTTGTTGGATTGTAAGTCTTGAAATGTCACTTGTACAATTTTCAGATGGGTAACAATGATTAGTGTATTCAAGTTACTAGATAGACAAATGTTGCAAAGATGAGTTAGCACCAATGGACAATAGAGAAATGAGCAATAAATTAAAATCTGCAAGGAAGGTAATATATAGTAGTGTGAAACTTGCAATTATGAATTAAGCTCACACTCCCAACTGTCAATGATCAAGATGCAAGGCGAAATGCAAGATCTAGTCTAGGATGAGAATGCAAGATGACCAAATTAGGAATTACTTCAATGAGATCACAAATTTGAAAAGTGCTCCAAGAACAATCATTTGTAACCAATATATCCCAATTTCCAATTATCAAGCAAGATTACAAGATCCAAATACAATTTAGAGAGACACTTCAAAAAAAATTACTTAATGAAGCTATGATAGCAATGCTTCTTGATTACTTATATGTGCTTATTATGATTACTCTTTCACTTATTAAATTTGGTAATTAGGACAAGAGGAATCTTCGAGATTATAGGAGAAAAATGATGACAAATTAGATGCTAACATGCAACAAAAAGATTTAAACTCGCTAACAATTTCTATCATTTGATAGAGTGTTATATTTCATTCAACCAAACAAGCATTTGTCATATCTATCTTCGTAGAGTGATGAAAGTTCGAGTGGGATAGAATAAATTGACTAAACATCTACTACATTGTCTAGCAGGAAAAGATCAAATAAAGGTGAAAAGATTAGAATAAAATTCCATTGTTGCATGGATTTTTTTTATCGCTAAAGGGGGGTCATGTTCTTATGATAATGAGAGCATATATGAAATCAAGGTGCCCTTGGGGTACTAACATCTGGTGAAATAATGGGTAGCCAAGGATCAACTTGAAATAAACACTGATTTTTCTATCAATGAAAGGATATACTGCATTTCCCCATTGCCATTACATGGTTTGGGGCTATTTTCCATGGATGGCGTAAAGGTATGTTACGATGGATTAACTGAATCGATGGAGTATGTTGGACCCTATTATGTCTACAATGACTGGGTACAACTTGTCCAATATACCAAAAGTATGTGAAGATATGGCATGGCCACAAATTATATAGAACTAAAAGACAATGCTCAAAATAAAGGTGAAACTATGTATATTGATGGAACGCCAAAAGAAGTAGGGAATATTGCAGGGTTTATAAATAGTACACGTCCTGTGACCACAAATAAGAAACTCAATTTCATATTTGAGGTGCATGAAGGAAACTGTGCATCTGTATGTGCCATAAGATCAATAGTTGCAGGGGAGGAGTTGCTCATTGATTACAATTTAAATTGAGTAGATATAAATGTTGCTACTATGGGGGCGATATGTATTCTATTTTACCCAACTTTAGACACAGGTCAATAGTGGTTTTATTTTTAATATAATGGTGATTAATTGTGGATGAATTGTTTGGATTTTTTTTTAATGTGTCATAATGAGCTTTCAAGATATCATAATCTTTATGAGAAAGTATTTAACTAGCTAAAATTCCCCTCTTATGTAAAAAATGGAAATTTTGATTGATCTAAAATGTTTTATCAAATTCAAATCTTTTAATGTTTATAGTTGAGGATGTTGGAAAAAAATAACAAATTACACTTATCTGATCAACAAGGTGACAAGGGGAAGGCACTAGACTCAGATCAGTTCACAAATGCCCCTGAGGAAGTGCTTAGTGAAGAAGCACTTTTTTTCCCACCAATCTGATCCAAACAATAAGGAAGCTTCAAATGAAATTAAACAAGAAACTAAGTTCTTTAATTCTGATTAAGCCACAAACAGAAGAGATAAAAGGCCAAATCAAAACCCTAGTGGGCCAAATTAAACACTATGGGGTAAGAAACTCATTTAATTATCCCATTTGTTTATTTATGATTTTAATTATTTATAATTTTAATTATATCATCCTTTATAAAAAAAACTATTTATTTTACAAAAGTTTTTGAGGGAGTACGATCCTCATGGTGTGACTATGGGGGTCGAAATTGGTAGTAGCACCAATGCTCTTCCTATGAGTGACACACCAGTCACTATGCTTGGCACACTCACTGAACCACACATGCCAGGATCTACACCCAAATCTGCACATGATGTTGTGGATGTAGAGCATGATCTGTAATGGATCTGACCTGCAAATGTATAAGAATAGAAATATGCCTAGAAATAATAAGAGAGAAATAGATGAACTTAGAATCTTTATTAATATCAAAACCCCTAAGGTAGGGCAACACCATAAAATCACTCCTTAAGGAAGGAGAACACTCCACAAGCCATATGCTTGCCAATACAATAATCCTTCACATCTCTCCATGGGGAGTCTCTAGCCTCTATATAGGCCTCATACATACAATACCATGGGTCATTACCATGGTTCTCTCAATACCATATATCTAATACAATGGGCTTATTACATTATTGCTAGCTACTTGTGGTCTCTTACATGATGCAGGTTAACCACTTTATTTATTAACTATGACCCATCCCATTATTACATTATTCCCTTAGGTACCTCCCTCTTTACCCCATACTATTCCCCCTAGGTATACTACATTCCACCCCCCTTAAACATGTTTCATCCCTGAAACATAAGAAGAACACAAATAATAAGATCTACTCAAAAGAGTAGTCCACTGGGTGAACCCTTGATCTAGCTAGTGCCTCACTCGCTTGAGATGGAACTTGAACGTGGCGGCTCTTCTATCGATGTGTTGCGGGTGGATCATCACCCCTCTTTATCTATCATGCAGGGATTGGTGTCTTTGTGGCTAATTTGTTTCCATTGTGTTAGTTGTTTTCTTGTTGGGTGATGTGGGTGGTGATATGCTGAAGTTTTAACCAACGATGTATCTTTCTTGAATGCACCACCTAATGGAGCTTGATTGGTATCTGATACATGCTGGGGTGCCTGCGGTTGTTGCTTATCTTCCAGTATTACTTCAACTATAGATTCATCATCTAATGTGTCAGTACCTGCAACATCTTCTACTTCAGCCTCATTCGACTCTACCTGTTTATTAATGGAAATATCCTGTAATGTAATTTTTTTCTTTTTATACCAGAGCTTCGGGAATTTCTTCTGCACATTAATATTGATAGTGCCAATAGATTCCATCCAAGGGTATCCCAAAACAACTCCACGTTAGCCATATCTGAATCATAAAAATCGAAATGCAATACATACTTTTCCATAACAATCTTCAAATCTTTATAAACTTGAACATCCTCATTATCAATCTATGCGGTTTCAATGTGTTTTGCTGGAACTTGTAATTTTTTTGCCAAATTAACACTAATAAGATTTTGCTTGCAACTAGGATTTATAGACACAATGATCTTATCCTTTTGAATATATCCATGAACCTATAATAATGAGATACCATCAGAAAATAGCCCCTTACGAGTCTCATTCACCTGTTTTCTAGCATGAGACCATTTTTCTAAAAGGATTTCTTCTATTTTTTCATGAGGAAGTTGCAACACTGAATCATCAAGTGAGTACCACCATTTAGCAGCCTCATATTTTATATTAAATAGTAGGCAACTTGTCCAAAATTGTTTGGATCGAGACTTGTGATATTTTATAAATTCTTCAATAGTGGGACCATCATCACGTCCTGTAAAAATCATCTCATTAGAAGCCGTGAGGGTTTTGAAAAAAATTACCCACTTTATGTGGAAAATTTAAAATGCCCACAGTTCGGTCAATATTGCTTAGAATCCTTGTTTTCGGAAATGGAACAACAATTTTGCATCTTCCCATGTGATAGAAATCCTGATCTAGGCACTCTGGAATTTCAGATTTGCACTGCCACTGTCTTGTTGTCACAAAAAATTATAAAAAAAGAGATGATTTGAAATCAACGATATCTCCCTCATCCGAACTCCAATTCAACCGATATTTTTTTGAAATTGGGTAAGTTTTCAAGAGGATATAAGATATGCAATTATTTTCTCAAAATTTCCCACAAAAATTACAAATTAACTATAGATACACCGTCCATGAATTTTCATCAAAAAATTTCTACAACACAGCTGATTTTTAAATTAGTGATATCTCCCTCATCTGGACTCTGATTCGGCCAATTTTTTTTTTGAATTTGGGTATTTTTTTGCAAAGAATCCAAATATTTAATTTGTTTATGAAAATTTTTCACCAAAATTTTTGGATCTGATCTGCAAACTCGCCACCCGCAAAAAATCCTTACAAAAAAGAAAAAGAAAAAAAATAACTCTCTTCGCTTGCCAAAGAAAGTACTTCGATACCACTTGTAATGAATATAACTTGCAAATGTATAAGAATATAAATAACAAGAGAGAAATAGATGAACTTCAGATCTTTATTAATATCAAAACCCTTAAGGTAGGGCAACAGCAAACAATCACTCCTTAAGGAAGGAGAACACTCCACAAGCCATATGCTTGCGAATACAATAATCCTTCACATCTCTCCATGGGGAGTCTCTAGCCTCTATATAGGCCTCATACATAAAATACCATGGGTCATTACGATGGTTCTCTCAATACCATATATCTAATATAATGGGCTTATTACATTCTTGCTAAGTACTTGTGGTCCCTTACATGATGCAGGTTAACCACTTTATTTATTAACTATGGCCCATCCCATTATTACATTATTCCCTTGGGTACCTCCCTTTGTATTATTCCCTTGGGTACCTCCCTTTGTACCCCATAATACCCCCCCAGGTATACTACATGATCCCATTGTATATTTTGAAGCGAGCTTTCCTCGATCTTCCCATGTTAATAGCACGGGAACACTACCGATTATGTTTTTGGTAGATGATGACCATGTCCCCATGAAATTATAGAATCTTCCAGGTATTTAAGAAGTGCCTTAAATATTATGTACAATCTAATTGAAATTTACAATATAATCTATCATTATTTTAAACTAATCATAATATCATTTTGCAGGAAACAATGTATTCTAAAGGCACTTGTATGACCTAACCTTGGAACTCTTCCATCCCACCATTTGCATAAACTAGAAATCCAAAAGTTCTAAGTTGAAGGATCAACTTATGAACAAGATGGTTGCCCTATTCGATGAGGGTATCTTCAACAAAACTGGAGTTAACCCCAAGATAGAATTAGATTTAAAACATCTGCGGGACCAGTATAGGTTTCATTTGGAAAGGACCATGTCATATGAGCACCCTCCAGTGATTCTAGAGAGGGAGTGGAAATCCCTCATGGCATATATAATCGAGAAGGTGCTTCGAAAAGTAGGGAAGACACCACCTAGAATAGGAAGGTATGAGGCGCTTTTAATAATATAATTATGATGCTTTACAATCATTATAACATCTAATTAAGTTTTTCAATATTTTCAATATAGGCTCCCAGATACATCCAAAGCCATGATAGATAGAATATATAAACATGGGAAACATCATCTTGGCCCAGGTGGTTACTCAAAATTGGCCGCAAAAATTGTAAGTATAAAAAAAATTAATTTGCATACAAATTATAAATTCTTAACAATTTTAATTTAATATCAGAAAAGAAGAAAAATCCATGTTCTCATGCAAAATTGCAGGGGCCACAATTCAAAAAGGCTCCTAAGGATGAGGAACTCAAGCTTTATTTCAATCATGACTATCAAGATGTGGTTAAACATAGGACAAGCTTGGGGTCTACACAATCTTCTAACACCCAACTTGACACTCAGGTAAATAAAAGCAACGAAGAGAATTTATAAATTATTACTTGTAGAATATATTATGGTTACTATTTTTCACCATAAAGTAATGTGCTTGATTGTAAAAAGAAGGAAAGCAATGTAGATACAACACATGAGCCTAGTGATGGTGGAGCGCCTCTTAACACTGATGTTCAACTTAGTACTGGAGGTATTTCATGTGTTATAAAAAAGTTCTAGTAATTTTTAAAATGAAAATGATTTATTAATGATAATCGTGCTTGTTTCTACTCTAGAGAATGTATAGAATGAGGGAAGACAAGAGGAGGAACATATGGCCATGTCAGGAGGTACACTACGTCCCTCCATGACTGAAGTAGGTAAAGAAAACTCTACCAATATTATTATTAATAAAACACATGTAATAATAATAGCTATAAATATGAATTTAACATTTCTCTATAATTGTAGTAGATGCTCCGCCTCCCTTGGGTAGCATAGATGTATGCCTAGGTTTGGATCATGGCATATAGATCCCATAACAACTAAAGGGCAAGATGACATCCTTGTGAAATACCTAAAAGATAGAAACATAATAAAAAATAAATGATTGTACTTGTTTATTTAGAGCCCTTTTTTTAAGTGCCACATTTTTTACTAATAGGTTGAATGCCTCATGACATGTGAACATGTAACTTTTTACTATATTAATAAAAAGTTGTGATTTTTCATTGGAAAAAAAATAGAAAGACCTTGTTTCATATTATGTAAACATATTTTTGTGATAAATTTATTGAGATGAAATATTTTGTGGATGTACGAATCAATGAATGTTTGCTATTTGTTTCTTTATGTATCTTAATGTCTTGCTTTCAACTATTTCAACTATTTCATCCTATCAACATCAATCCAACATTCATATACCTTCAGCTAAATGAAGCTTCCTTAAGAAAGTAATTCCTTTGACCTTCTAGTTATCTTCTCACACTACTACTGAAGATGAGCACATATTTACTTCATAGTTGCATATCATTGAGCTTCCCTCAATATTTTCCATATAGTTGAATTTGTTTCAACTCATCATGAATTCTTGCAACATTCTTCTAGATAGAAAAACAATATGTTAACTAGATAACCAATAAAAATATTAACATTAGACTTACATCATCATGACAACTTTATCATCAACAATCTCATGATATATAACGACCCGAAATTAAATATGCAAACTAATTATATCAATTATGTGATTTATAATCAAAACACAAACTATTAACTAGCTAGCATAGAATTTTTGGAAATCATGAAGAAAGACGACTTACCTGTAACGATGATATTCCTTACTTGAGGCTCTGAAGTTGAATGTTATCTGAATTCTACTAACCACAACAAATATTTTGGAGAGGACTCTCCACCCAACCGTAGCCTTAGCTGCACATAATCTTTCTACAGCTGGCAACCCCCAAGCCCTCAATAAATGCACTACTACCAGGGAATCCTTTGTCTCACAACACTTTTCTCCTAAGAGAAAGGATGAAGGAATGGATGAATCTCATCCTCCTCATCGTCCATCAAATAGACCAAAAAATGGAAAGGGTTCCCCATGCACACACTCCCTGTGTCAACATGCAACTTTTATTTCTTTATTTTAAGTTTTACATAATTTAAGGTTTATCTTAATTTAAGCCTTTCTTATTTATTCCATTTTACTTTTTGTTAACTTTACATATTCTTAGTATTATTATAGTTTACTTTTATATATAGTTATTTAAAACTCCATTGTATTATTTATTATTTTATTTATTTACTATTATTATATTCTCTTTATTATTTATTATCTATTTACTATTATAATCTTTTCTTTATTATTTATTATTTATTTAATTATGTTTTAATATTATATTATTTTATTTATTTATTATTATTATTATTAGTGGCATTACATACTCCCCCTCTTTAAGGAACTTCCTCCTTAAGTTAAGTTGAATCATTTAACATTTTATTTTATTTAATTATTCATTACTTCACGTTTTCCCTACACTCTCTACTAAACTAATATGACCAACAGGGATCAAAAGTTTTCACATCACCAAGGAAATCCCAAAGAATATCTGTCCATTTTCCCAACTTTTTAAACCAAGCATAAAGCCTCATTGGTTTGTACCATATCCCAAGGTTCGCCCCAAGGCTCGCACCTGACTCAGACCTCATCTACCCCAAGGAAGGCACCCAGGTCAATACTCCATTTAGTAGTACTTCAAGCATCTCGAAAGGCTCACCCACTCCTTCCACACTCACTAAGGTGCACAACCCTGGGCATCAAATACCTTACACCCCCACCAGACTTCAACATCCCAATCCAATATCAGACACTTGGTCTACAACATCAGGAACTTGACCTCCTTAAGATGGTCCCATAGCCTCTCAAGAGCTGTCCATCAAGAGCTATATAATACAAATGAACCACTGGTATATGTAGTGTTGATTGATTTTTTCCCCAACCCAGATGGTGTTACATATTCTCTCTTGCAGGTATGGGCTCCCACGAGATCCTCAAATAAACCAACCCTCTTGGCCCATTTTTGGGTTTCCTGTCAATCACCGCTTCTCAAATACATCCAATGCATTAGCTATAACATCATAGTATCATAGAAAAAAATCTAGATTCCAAGTCTTGCATGTCATCATGAGAACATAACATCATTGTTATCACAAAATTTTGCATGTCATAAATCTACATACAATTACCACCTACTTCACATCATAATATCCTCCTAAGTTATAACATCAAAATTCAATATCAAAGACATATCATCACATAATAAATGGACCACATGTCAATATACCTCATATCATAACATCATAATCCCTATACATATCATATTCATCATAAGCACACGACATCATTATTGTAACAAATATATAGATAAGAACCACATGTGCATCATCATCCACATACCATCATATCATGAAACCTCATTAATATGAGAATCCACATCAATTATAGAGAAATAATACACTATAAGAATTCTTATCATGAATCAATTTCATTTTCTTATATAAACAATGAATACCAACTACGAGATAAGATTATTCAACATCCATATAGGATCTAGTTTATCTATTCAATACTATTGGTGTCATGCTTTCATCATGATACCAATTAGTTTTCAATAATCATTTCATGTTGTTTATACTGGGAAGTTGTCTATTTCCATAGTAGGTATAGTCATTTAAGGACATAGTTAAAGTTTGAATGAGCTTCATCATCTTGAGCCTTAATCTCTAGTCATATATTCTTCTTCCCCAGGGAAATTTAGTGAAATTCATCATTAAGATATTAATGGCCTCACAATCATTGTTTAAATCATCAATCTCGAAATTAAAATTCTCTGATTTTACATCAATTTACATCTTTGGCTTATTATTTCCAATAACGTTGTATGCAATCACATATAAACACTAGGTGATCATGGTTTAATTTTCTATCATGCTTAATTCAATTACATGAGGGCTTGTTGATCCATGGTGATTTATACATCACTTGGTAATTATCTTTTTTCATCCTAAGAAAATATTTTTTTACCTTGTCAAGTCCCAATGTCACTTGATCTGCACCAATCCTCAAGTTCGACTAAGGATTCCTTCCCTTCGCTTTTGGCTTGTCAAACACTATCTTTGGTTTATATTTGAAGCATAAAACCACTACTACCATTACCATCCAACAAAAGGTATTATATGCTTGGTGTGCTTCTTAATGGCACAAACTCGATAATTTGTTTTTTGTGAAGTATCAATAGGTTATAATTCCACATGGGAAATAACGAATATAGATTAGTCGATTTAACCATTTATTAGTTGATATGTTAATTTTTGCATAATTCTTCTCACAGAATTGCTATAGAATTTCCATCAACCTTTTTCCTTACACTTCATGCTAGGATTTTTCTTGTATAATCAATTTATTTTTCCAAAAGGTAGATAATTGTTACCCTTGATCATCCAAACCTTTAAGAATTTTCCTAGCTTATCAGTTGTCGTTCCTCAATTATGAGTGTTCACAACTTCCCATCTTAACACTTTTTAAATTATACAAGTCATCAATGTGACTCTCAAAGTCATTTAGTAATCATCATTCATGTTGTTGAATCCACTTAGTGCATATCCTTAATAGACCTTGCCATTAAGAGAAAGAAACTCCATCACTATCATCACATAAGTTGGTCATAGGCTTTATTATATTTTCATGGTTCAACCTATCACTTCAATGTTATTCACTAGGTATGCACCCCAAAGAATTTGTTTGAGCTTTAATCCACTTCTTTAATCTAATAATCTCCATATTGTTGTTGTTTAATGGGGCACCTTACTTAACTATCAATAATACTTGTCTAGGTAGGAGATTATTTCCTTTATGCTAAGGTGTTTCCCATTTCCCCCATTTTATCTTCTTGTTTCCATCCTATAGGTGTCAATTTGGTCTAGTGTCATCATACCATAAGTAGTGTATCAATATTTCTCTTACCAATTTTTTTTAGTGCCGGTTGACATAGTTCCTTTTATTACCATTCTTGCCCTCTTAAGAAGTGACATCCTTGAAGCAAGATAACCAAATGGACATTATTAATGATTTCAACCACCATAAGTAAACAATCCACTAAATTCATTTTATATAATCTCAGTAATTCATTCATCTATAAACTATTAAGTCATCATCACTACACAACTCATCTCGGTTTAATCTCAATGTCCTAAGCTTGCATGTTCTCTTTCTAGTATATAGGAGAAATCCCTATAGCAACACAATACACTAGTTGATATTGATTTTCTTCCCAATCAATGTTCATCCTAAGATCATAACCCTCATGACTTTTATTGATTCCATACCTCATTCATGCAATATCCTCAACTAATGGACCATACTTTCATCCACCAATCTCAACAGGTCACCCATAATCCACAAAGAACAATATCATTCTTAAACACTATCTTATCTTTGTACATGTCATCACAACAACAATTTATCTATAGTTAATTCCAAATAGATGTAATATTTATCTTCACCACTAGTGAGCATTGCATGGCCTTTGTATGACCACAAAACTTGTATAATTCGATCTCAATAATTTTATAGCTAAGGAACGAATCAATCTTCATATGGTATATTCTCCACATCCACTTGTCAAGTTGTGCCAATAGAAAAAATTATCAAATTGTGTCATTTTCAAATGATATAAGATTAGATAAAATCTTGTGTCAATTACACTATTGATTTCATAGATGATCTCCTCATATCAACATGAATTTATGTCATAATTGAATATTCATTGCCCATAAAAGAATAATATTTATATTATTTCTTATCATTCTTTATAGCATACATACTTATATTAAAACCCTTAAACACTTATTTCCTCTTTCATATATACACATTCAAAAATACAAATCCAATCAATGACAACATTATATTTTATACAAATAATGTATAATTCAAACCTAAACAAATATGCCTTGACTTAGTAATGTATTCTAGCATATACATCTAATTAATTTAAATTCTTTTTCTATTTTCTATTTAAAATTGATCTAGTTCATTGAAAAAGAAAAGAATAGCCATAGATAAACAAACTTTTACATAAATGTAAATTTGATATTTAAAATACCACCAATAAATAAATATAAATATATATAGGTTAAGACAATCGTGTATTTATAAAATTTATATTCAAACTACCACTACCCAAAAAGTTATTATCCATAGAGTTTTCTCGAGGTTGAAGATGAAGTTAGGTTGTGCATTTAGTTGGAATTTGGGGTTACCCAAACAAAAACCACCTCATTAAACACTAACCCTGAAAACACAAGAAAATCCCCATAATAATTACATCAATCGAAGTTAGTTGTCAAATGAAAATCTGTCAAAATTCCTAAAAAATTCGCCACTCTCAGTGCAGGCCATTTTTCCATCAAAATCACCCCTAGTTATTCATGACCACTAGGCCTCAACTCACATCTTGAATCAGAGTTACTTGGTTTTTTATAAATTACATCAGTTGATGATTTCAGATAATTCATTTTTCAAATCTAATTCGACTGATAATTTGTAAACATTGTGATCATCATTCACCCTAATTATACATTGAAAGATAAAACAAGCAAGGGTTTTCCACGTTACAGTAAGTGTTGAAATTGGTTCTCTCATTTTATTCCCTTTTTAGTATGAAAGAATGCCATCTTTAGTATTTTTGTGTATAAAAAAAAATACTTACTCTTTTTATTTATTTTTTAAATAATAAAATAATTTAGTAGATAAAAATATAAAAATTCAAAGGTACAATAGAGTTGAAACCTTGCTCTGATACCATACGTAATGACCTAGACTTAAATATGCAAACTAATTATATCAATTATGTGATTTATAATCAATACACAAATTATTAACTAGCTAGCATAGAATTTTCGGAAATCATGAGCATAGACGACTTACCTCTAATGACGATATTCCTTGCTTGAGACTCTGAATTTGAATGCTATCTAAATTCTGCTAACCACAACAAATATTTTGGGTACGACTCTCCACCCAACCATAGGCTCAACTGCACATAATCTTTCTACAATTGGCCACCTCAAAGCCCTCAATCAACGTACTATTGCCAGGGAATCCTTTGTCTAACAACACTTTTCTCCCAAGGGAATGGAAGAAGGAATGGATGAATATCATCCTCCTCATCGCCCATTAAATAGACCAAAAAATGGAAACGGATCCTCATGCACACATTGTTTGTGTCAACATGCAACTTTTATTTTTTTATTTTAAGTTTTACTTAATTTAATATTTCTCTTAATTTAATTATTTCTTATTCATTCATTTTTACTTTTTGTTAACTTTACTTATTCTTACTATTATTATAGTTTACTTTTATATATAGTTATTTATAACTCTAGTGTATTATTTACTATTTTATTTATTTATTATTATTATAATCTCTTCATTATTTATTATTTATTTACTATTATTATCTTTTCTTTTTTATTTATTGTTTATTGTTTATTTACTTATATTTTAATATTATATTATATTATTTATTTATTATTAGTAGGGGCATTACATGATCCATCTCCACTCGAATCTTCATTATTGCATCAAAGTGCCCAAGGATTGAACTTGATTACCAAGTTACCATTTTCTTTTGATGTTGATTTGAGAAATTTTTAGCACTTTATCCATTCTAAAGTAATCCACAATCATCATTTTAGGCATCAAATGAAAGATTCATCATGCATAATTCAGACCAACTATTTCTTCCAGGATTCCATGTATATGAATCCTATCCAGTAGTTATTTAAAAATGGATTCAATCTTTCATATAATCATATAGCTTTATGTCCTTGACCAACTTTCCTACATCAAATGAGCCTGCAACTTGAATAATTTCATTCCTTCATCCTTCAAGAGTATTATTTCCATACTATATGGAATGTATACTAATATTGCCATAATGCTTTGTCCAAAAGTCTTCCAAAATGATGACTCTTATAGGATCATGATGATCCACTTTAGGCGCAAAATGCCTACTTCTAACATAATGTTAAACATTTTATGGATGAACACTTATGAAAGAGTGTCCTCAAGGCTTCTTATTCTTGAAATACTAGATAATTTTTACAAAGAAACTCAATCAAGTAGATTTTATATATACTACATTCTTCTTTCTATGATGCCATACAAAAACAAGATTTTAATACAATGATGCATGCATACTCTTTTAGAATTAGTTCCTTTAGGGTCCTTACCATTCCCCCCCTTCCATCATGCTTTGATTTGACCTTTCTTCTTCTTTATCTTTCTTTTTTTATGTATGTTATGAAACCAACTCAAGAAAAGATAGAAAAGATAGATCAACGCCTTAGAATTCAGCCTCTTCGAGGGGGCAACCTCCTTTACATTACATAAATGAACAATTCTTGGATGATACAATTGACAAAACCTCCTTTCTATATATAGGAGGCTAAGGAGGCACAATATAATCCAGTCGACCTAACAATAATAATATAAAGCCACAAAAATAACAATAGAGGGATTCTATGGGGCACAGAAATAACAACATGGGGGTAATAGGGGCACAACAATATAAATAAGGGGTATAACTAAAATAGTAATGGGGTAATCACTAGTATTATAGGGACCCAACATGCCCCTCTCCTTCAAAAAAGTGTTGTCCTCAACGCTTGAGTAGTTCTGGATACTTCTGCATAAAATTCTCATCCTCCCATGTGGAATCTTCAGTGGATAAGTTCTTCCACTTGATAAGATACTCTGAAATTGATCGATTTCGTAGCTGTCGAGTTCTTGTTTCTGTGACTGCTTCCAGTTCCAATATAATTTTTCCTTCCTCGTCAAGTTCTGGCAATATTGTTTGAACTGGGAGCTTGTCACCTATAACCTTCTTTAAACATGAAACATGGAAAACTGGGTGCAATCGAGAAGCTGCAGGAAGCTCCAATTTGTATGCCATAGTACCAATCTTTTGCAACACCTTGTACGGACCATAATACTTTGGTGATAATTTATTATCCTTCTTAGCTTGCTTTAGGGACATTTGCTTATATGGTTGTAGCCGTAGGAATACCCAATCACCTACATCAAAACTTCTTTCACTGCGATGTTGATCTGCCTGTTGTTTCATTCTATTTTGTGCCAACACGAGGTTATCCTTTAAGAGTTGGAGGACTTGTTGTTGATGTTCGATGTGATGTTCCACTGCCTGAACCTTAGAATTTTCTCTTAAATATGATGTGATGGATGGTGGTTGATACCCATAAAGTGCCATAAATGGGGTCATTTTTTTTGTTGTATGGAAGGAAGTGTTATACCACCATTCAGCCAGAGGCAACCATTTGACCCATTGTGTCTGTTTATCAGATACAAAGCAACGAAGATATCCTTCCAAACATTTGTTTACTATCTCAGTTTGCCCATCAGATTGAGGATGATAAGATGAGCTATGAGCTAACTGAGTACCAAGACAAGAAAATAATTTTGTCCAAAAATTTCCAGTGAAAATGGGATCTCTGTCACTTACAATAATCTTTGGGTTTCCATGTAGCTTTTGAATTGTTTCCATAAATGCAGTAGAAACTGTACTGGCTTTAAATGGATGTGATAATGCACAAAAGTGTGCATACTTGGTAAGTCTGTCAACTACCACCATGATGACACTCTTTCCCTCAGACTTGGGTAAACCTGTGATAAAATCCATTGAAACCTCCTCCCAACGTTGGCTTGGAATGGATAAAGGTTGTAATAGACCCGGTGTCTTAATTGTTTCAACTTTATTTTGTTGGAAAACCAAACATTCCGCCACAAAATTTTGAATATCTGATTTAAGGCCATCCCAAAAAAATTCCTTCTTAACCCTGTGGTAAGTTTTTAAAAATCCTGAGTGCCCTCCTAAGGGAGAAGTGTGCAATTCCATAAGAATCTTTTGTTTTAGCTGGGAATTCTTACAGAGGTATAAGCGATCTTTGTACCATAACGAATCATTTTGCCAGCTAAATGTATCAAACATACTGGAATCTTGTTGTAGCTTTCGAATAAGTGCCCACACTTCTTCATCATTCTTCCATTCCTCCCTTGCTTCGTTTATCCAATCTGGTTGGATAATAGAAATGGCGCACAACAATGCTTCCACATCCTCATCCTTTCTTGAGAGTGCATCTGCCACCACATTTTGCTTCCCTTTTTTGTAGATGATTTCAAAGTCATAACCCAACATCTTTGTGACCCACTTTTGTTGCTCTTCAGAGGATAATCTTTGTTCTAAAAAGTATTTAAGGCTATCATGATCCGTTTTTACCTTGAAGTGTCTTCCCATTAGGTAGGGTCGCCATTTCTTAAGTGCATGGAGTATTGCCAACATTTCCTTCTCATAAATAGCTTTGCTTAAAAACTTTCCCTTGATTGGACGACTTTCAAAAGCAATGGGTCTTTCATCTTGCATTAGAACAGCACCAATTCCATTTCCTGAAGCATCACATTCCACAATAAAGGTTTTTGTGAAGTCCGGTGTAGCTAAGACCGGTGCTTGGCACATTGCCTCTTTAAGATGTTCAAAGGCCTTTGTTGCTTCCGAAGTCCATGAAAATGCATCTTTCTTCAATAATGTTGTTAGAGGTGCTGCTATTCTCCCATAATTCTTAACAAACTTGCGATAATACCCTGTCAACCCAAGAAATCCTCGCAGATGCTTTATGGATGTGGGGATTTTCCATTCCTTAATGGCTTTAATTTTGCTAGGGTCTACCTTAACTCCTTCATGAGATACAATATGACCCAAATATTCCACCTCCTGGACTCCAAAGAAACATTTGGATCTTTTTGCATATAATTGTTTCTCCTCCAATAGTTGTAGCACCCTGTCAACATGTTCAACATGATCCTTCCAAGACTTGCTGTAGATTAGTATATCATCAAAAAATACTAACACAAATTTTCTAAGGAATGGTTTGAAAATTGAATTCATCAAACCTTGAAATGTTGAAGGTGCATTGGTAAGGCCAAAAGGCATGACCAAAAATTCATAATGACCCTCATGAGTTCTAAATGCCGTTTTCGGAATGTCTTCAATCTTCATTCTGATTTGATGATATCCCAAACGAAGATCCAACTTGGTGAAGTAAATTGATCCATGCAATTCATCAATGACAGGAATGGGGAACTTATCTTTAATAGTGAGCTTGTTGAGCTCCCTATAATCCGGACACATGCGCCATGATCCATCCTTCTTGTGCACCAATACTACTGGAGCAGAGAAAGAACTTTGACTTGGTTGAATTATACCAGCCTCTAGCATTTCTGCAACCATACGTTCAATTTCACTTTTTTGGACATAGGGATATCTGTACGGCCTGATGTTTGGAGGAACACTTCCTGGAATCAGATGAATAGCATGATCATGATCACGCATAGGTGGGAGACCTTTGGGAGTCTCAAATACCTTGGAATGATTGTCCAAGACTTTTTGGAGATCTGGAGAAATAGATGATTCCGATGTGGAAACATCTAGCGAACATAATTGTGCAATTACACCTCTTTGCTCCTTTTTTAGAAGCTTTGTCATACCATTAGAGCTGATTATCTTTCCTGGTTTCCCTGCAATACCCCTTAATTCAACTTCCTTTCCTTCCGTAGAAAATTTGATGAAAAGTTCTTGAAAATTAAAAGCTATTGTACCCAAGGATTGTAGCCATTGGACTCCTAGTACAACATCAGCACCTCCCATTGGAATGGAAAGCATTGGGCTAGTCAATACATATTCTCCCATGGATAGCTTGATATTATGGCACTTTCCAGAGAAATTTATTGTTCCTCCATTTGCAATCATCACTTGACACTCTGGTGCTGGATATAGGAAGCAATTCAATTCTTTTGCTACCTTACAATGAATAAAATTGTGGGTGCTTCCTGAATCAATCAACACTATTACCTTTTTCTTCTTGATTTGTCCTTCTATCTTGATGGTTTGAGGAGTGGTAATTCCCGCCAATGCATTACAAGATATGGTCGGATTTATTTGTTCTTCATCTAGGCTTTGTTCCTGGAGTATATCTTCTTCTTTTGACCTTTCTTGCTCCTTTTCTTCTTCCTCTTCACAATCTATGTAGAATAATTTCTTCTCAGCACACTTATGACCTTTAGTGTATTTGCTATCACAACTGTAACAAAGCCCTTTTGCTCTTTTTTCTTCCAATTGTTGTGGTGTCAACCTTATAGGTTGTGGAAGACTAGGGGCAACAACACTTCCGTCTTTATAGTTGTGAGTGGTATGCTTCCTGGTTGCCATAATTTTGCTTTCCATTTTTCTTGCTAACCTGAATGCCTTCTCTAATGAATCAGGTTCCCAAAGGCGAACATCATGTTGGATATTATCCTTTAAAGACCCTATGAACACATCAATCCTATGCTCCTCTGGAATATCTTTTACCCTTATGTTCAATTTTTGGAACTCCTCAATGTGCTCCATTATTGAACCCTTTTGTTTGAGACTTATCAATTGGCTAAAAAAAGTGTTGCTTTTTGTATCTTCATAATGTGCTATCAATTCTTCCGTAAAAATTGCCCAAGTGATAAATTTTTTACGAGAGCAAAGCCATTGATACCATACAAACTGATTTGGTTCCAAATATACAGTTTCCATACGTACCTTTTGTGTGTTTTGCACATTATTGAGATCGAAGAACTGCTCCATCTGTAATATCCATGTGGCGGGATCCTTGCCATCAAACTTCCTCATATCGATTTTTGGAATATGGTGGGTCTTCGATCCAACATTAGAGTCTATGGAATCATGATTAACATTACTTTTGTTCACATCATGAGTTTCCTTTACAACCTTTTCACCATTAGTAAGTATTTCTTGTAGAAAATTTGTCAAATCTGTCTTCAAATCTGCCATGTCTGTTTTCAAATCTGTCTTCAAATCTGCCATGTCTGTCTTCAAATCTGCCATGTCTCTCTTCAAATCTGTCTTCGAATCCTCCATCTTAGCTTCCATGCCCTTTATCTTAGATTCCACGCCATTTATCTTAGATTCCACGCCACTTATCTTAGCTTCTGTTAGCTTTTGTGAGCGTGACATTTGTTGCACTTGTTCTTGTAATTTTGATATATCATGTAGCATTTCTTCCTCTTCTTCATGAGTCATGCTAGAGCTTTCAGGTTCCTTACTAGGTGTTTTATTTTCTTTCCTCGGGGCATCAGTTACCGATAATAATGCTTTACTATGCCCTTTGAATTCTGTTAAACCAAGCTTACACAAAAATTTAAAAAAAAACTACACACCTTTTTTCACTTTATAGAAGCCTGATATTGAATCTGATGTATCTCTGTAATTTTGGATCATCCAGTTCTGAAGTTGCAACCTGTAGTAGCCTTTTGCGTCCTCTTTCCAATGCCACAAGTCTGACCCAAATTGGATTCTCCAAAGAAGAGTTATGTGAAATCTCCCACAGTGACTTGCTTTTAGACTATTTCAGTAGAGCGAACTTGTACGACGTGCCACAAGTCACTGTTTCAACCTTTGGATCTAAAACACGCATACAAGAAACTAAAGTCCGTCCTCTTTCTGTACCTTCTTATGAAATTTCAATCCAATCTCCAGAGAGAAATTTATGACGATTTTCCCCAGGTCACCTGTTTTGAATGTAATTCAGGAGTCTGCAAAAAGACCAACTTCCTCAGATCATATCTCCGCAAATATCACGTGAAAAGTTCTGAAATTTGGACCCAAGGTTTAGCGCGATTTCTTCTCAAATGGGTTTTTTTGTGACTTGTGAAACGTCACAAAAAAAATGTTATAGCGAAAATTCCACGATGACCTTTTTGGAGCAGCGAAACCCTAGAATCCAAACCTCTGATACCAAATGTTATGAAACCAGCTCAAGAAAAGATAGAAAAGATAGATCAACGCCTTAGAAATCAGCCTCTTCGAGGGGGCAACCTCCTTTACATTACATAAATGAACAATTCTTGGATGATACAATTGACAAAACCTCCTTTCTATATATAGGAGTCTAAGGAGGCACAATATAATCCAGCCGACCTAACAATAATAATATAAAGCCACAAAAATAACAATAGAGGGATTCTATGGGGCATAGAAATAACAACATGGGGGTAATAGGGGCACAACAATATAAATAAGGGGTATAACTAAAATAGTAATGGGGTAATCACTAGTATTATAGGGACCCAACAATGTACCTGCAACTTTAAGTGCAACCATGCAAGATATACAAAGACAGATACATGATGGCAATCTAGGGATTTTATGGATTTCTTAGAGAGTTTACTCCTAGGGTTCTTAGACACAAACCCTATATTACTTGACTTCTCCTTTGAAATATCAACCCTAAGGTTTTGTGTCATACCCTAAACTTGATCTAATTCCACCCTTGCTAGATTTTACCATAAGCCTCTATATCATCCTTGCAAAACCTAAAATTTAGTAGCTACGTTTTCTATGAGGGAACAACTAGGCTAGGGTTAGGGTTACTTACTTAATAAGGTTTTCTAATTCAACTATTCTCTAGGATTTTCAATCCCTAGATGCCAAAACCTTTCAAACTCTAGATTCTAGTCCTACAAAACCCTGATTACTAAACAAACCCTATATAACTTGAAATCCACAAAAAGAAAATTTGTACAAGTTCCCAAATGGGTCTTTTACAATGATAAGTACTCTTTGACTCATGAAAAACCTAGGAGACCTAATGAAAAATAACTTGAGCATGAAACCCATGCTCCAAAAATAATTTATTTTTATTCTTTACATTATTTTCCTTTCTCCTTTTTACATAAGAATTAAATCATGATATCAGTCAAATGATAATTATGAAGATCAAAACTAGTTACAAATTCAAACAAGGGATAATTTAGTTGTGATTTTGTGGTGTTTCCCATTGCTTACATGCTCAATTTCTATTTAATTAATACCTTCAATAGAAATAATACAAGAATTAAAATATTTTATAATTTTATATTATGCAACAAAGAACTTTTGTATCTAATATATTGGAAGCTTTGTGAACTTTCTTTCACTAGGAAGAAATTTAATTTGTACATTCTAGTACCTACTAATTTTAGGTTTTACAATACCTAAACTGAAATGGAACTTTTGAGTGAATTGAAATCTTATAATCTTGTGTAGATATTAATTTAACAACAAGACAAGGAAGTCAAGTTGGGAGAAGAAACACCTATATGCTAGATTTAGGAGCAGCAACTGATGTCATTCCTTTGAAAGTGATGACATAGATAGGTCTTACAACCACTAGGGCATATAGAATTGTATGTGCCATGGATTCTAAGAAAATAAGGATGGGTAGATGAATAACTTCACATTTTTGTGATATTCAATAACTCAAAGCATGCATATATACAAAAGAAAGTGGCTACTTTCCTCACATTTCCATGAGGGGCTATTGTTCTTCCTTAAGACTTTTCATTTCACATACCTCTGAATTATGTACAACAATAAAAAACCCAAAGGATTATGTATCTAACATTTCCCACTTAATTTGAATGGGTGTTTTTGAGTCCAAGCATCATTTTATTCTATTCCAAATGATTTGGTGAAGATGTCAACAATTTTCTCATTTGTGGAACAATGTCTCGAATGAATAGTATTTCCCTCTACATGATATTGAATCATATGGTACTTTATCTTGATATGCTTGGTTTGCTAATGTAGTATTGGATTGTTGGCCACCTTGATTGCAGAAGTATTCTCAACCATAAGAAGAGCAGAATTCATCTTTTTCTCCTTCACTTCACTTCATCATAAGTCAAGGTAGGCACATTACATGGGAGTGGTGCCTCCTTTAGGAGGATCAAATTTATATAAAGTGAGTTTTAATGGCCTTTATTTGGCAAAATTTGTTTGATAGTAATCAACAATTATTCATCTCTATTTCTTCTTTGCTTCTTGCCTTTCTATCTATACTATATGCAAAATAGGTTATTGCAATCTATTTATTTCACTACTTCCAGGAATATTTATGAAAGGAAAATAAAATGTTTTCTTTATTTCACTACTTCTAGGAATGCTTATGATAGGAAAATAAAATGTTTTATTTCACTAAAGATATATTTCAAAAATATTGGTAAGGTTTGAAAAGAAGGTAGGAGATTATTTGTTTAAATAATTGAAATAACTTAATGTGAGACTAATTATTTTTTTATATAATCAAAATAAATTTTCTCTTGTTGAAATATATAGTTTGGGGGACATGATGATAGGGATCCTAATTGGTTTCTTGATGATGAGTTGTTCGTTTCTCCCAACCTAATCGTAACAGTCAATAAGGTTGTCATTAGAACAAACAAATAACTTGTTCATTTGATTCACATCAGAAATAAAATTCCTAAGATTAAAGATATGATTAATGTGTTCAACCAACATCTTCAGAGAGTATCAGGTAATAAACATATTTTAAAGTGATTTTTTTTATGTCATAAGTTCAGTTATGAATGTTTGTTTTTAACTTTTACATTATCTAATAAAAAACCCATTTTATTTCTTATAATAATTTTTTTGGCAAAGATAACACGACAACATACAAACACCACGATCTGCCATCTTTCAATGGAAAATAGTTTCATGCATGAGGATCATGTACCAAAAGAGGAGCACAAGGAAGTCATTCCAACAGTGTCAACTAGTGCATGAGGTAAAGAAAACTCTAATGCTCTTTTTATTAATGAAATACTTGTAATAATAATAACAAAAAATATCAATTTAACATTTCTTTCTTGTTACAATTGATGATCCACCCCTCTTACAACAGCCTCGACAATGTCATGAGTACATGACAGGGCCGTCAAAAATAAATGAAATGAATAAGAAATGATTGTACTAGTTATATCATTAGAAACATTACATACCATATAATGAAAACATATTTTTGATGATAAAATTTATTGAGATGAAGTATTTTGTGTCTTTGATTAATGAATGAATGGTATATGTTAATGAATAATTTCTATATGTTTCTTTATGTACACGGCCTTGTTTCATATTATGTAAACATATTTCTTTATGATAAAATTGATTGAGATGAAATATTTTGTTGATCTATGAATGAATGAATGTATCTGTTTCTTTATGTATCGTAATGTATTGCTTTCAACTATTTCCTAGTAGATAGATTCGGTACTGGGGGATTGAGAGTGATGTGGGGGGAGGCATGAGAGCTTCCACCTTTATGTGGTTACCCCTATTCAATATAGAATAAATTAGGATTTTGATAATCTTGAAGAAAAAACACCCTCGATCCAACAGAGCAACAACAAAGTCAATGCTTATTTCATTGCTGCTTCATCGAGTGGAGGGAGGCTCGCTCCAAGATTAAACTACTCCAATAATTTATTCTCCAAACAGAGAGGAAATTATTCAAGTATTCATGTGCTTAAGTACTTTTAATTATTAATTAATCATGCAATTAAATTTAATGTTTGGTCAAATTTAATCTAAGTTTTCCTCATTGGTCTCATGAATATGTGTAGGACAACTAGTATCAACATGGATGTTGAAGTGGAACAATTATTGGAAGCAAATAACCTAAAATGGTAACATTACTTTTAGCATGCAATTTTGCATTACTGTTATTAGGAATTTGTTTTATTACCAAATATTGAAAATATGTCCATTTATTCACTTTGTCATTGCACTTGCTTGAACCTATTCCCTTATTTCATATACTTTATTACATAGCTCAGATTTAAATATTAAAAAATTGTGAATAAATAGGTATAACAAACAAATTTATATATCATTGGATAAAGATAAAGGAGGCCCTGGATTTGCTGGAGAATTCAATAGGGTTGCATATTAATTCACCTTTCCTTGCTTTGACATTATTTATGAGATTATATTATTCTTCTTCTATTTATGCTTATTCTCTTATCATCAAATCAATTTGAAAATAAAAACAATGAAGATCACATGAACACAAGATATAGGCTCCAAGCTAGGGAAAAACCCCTCTAATGGGAAAACCCAAAAGAAATTATATTCTTATATAATTAGTTTCAAAGGAGACTTCCAAGACTAAACCCTAGACTAGGGCTCCACCAAAAGGCAAGCTAGCCAACCACCCTTTATTATGAAAAACAACACAAGGATCTTCTAAGGATAGTGAAGCAACATCTTCCATCCTTCCATCCTTGCCCAACCAGTGTGTAAGTTTCTATGAAATTTCGGACCCTAGAAACCCTAGGGCACGTGCATGTGTGGTCAACAAGGGACAAATTCCAGAATTTTGATTTCTTCTAATGTTTCTTCATTCCTTCCTTTTCCTTCTCCTTCTTTTCTACTATTTTTCGCAGTTATTCTTAATTGTAGATCGAACCAAAACTTGATGCTTGATATATGTCCATGGAGGTCAAATTTCATCCTTTATATAGCCTTCCAAGTGGCTCTTTAATCCCACTTTAGGTTGACTTTACCTAGTTGGATGACTTGTTCTTGGGAGCCCTCTAGACACCACAAAATACAAAATAAATTATATTTTTCTTGATATAAGTGCCCACAAGGGTCATTTTTTTTTAAACCACGTGGTGAATCGGTAACTGCCAGGCCTAATCTAAGAGAGACCTAAGATCAATCCTTGTAGTTGCCATTATAACACCAAGAGTACATCCAACAACCTGCAAGCCAGATATACTAAATTTTTATGATTTTGGCAAGATCTGAGACTCATGTGGGGAGGGGAGTGTACTCCTTGAGCTGCACACCATAGAAAGACACTATACTCATTGAGATTTGAACACTGGCCTTGTAGGTTTCAACCCACAAGGGTATTTTACAAAATGAAAATGATTCTTGACTCATGACAAACTCTAGGATAATTCAGTGGATGCTTGACCTAATGAAAAAATGACTTGAGCATGAAACACATGCTCCAATTTTATTTTATTTTCAATTCTTTACATCTTTTTCTTTCTCCAAATCTAATTTACATCATTATATGAGAGAAATGATAATTATGAATATTTAAAGTAGTTACATTCTTCAAAATGCCCTCTTAACTAGGGAGGTATTCATAATTGTCCAACTAGTACAAGGACAATACTCCCTTTCAAAAGTTCTTATAAGAAGAGTCAGATTCATAAGTTGTTGGGTCGTTAATATACCATTATTATTGTCACTTTTGAATGCTTATTCCACCCATTTCTACCATTCTTCATCACGTCATTTATCATAATTTATCATATAATTCTATTTTACAATGATTTATGCTCTTATGTAAAAATATTATTTATTCTCCTTTATTTCTAATAATTTGATGATTATGCATGATTTTATCAATGAAAGTTTAATAAATTGGTTATAACATTATTCACCATTTTTAGCCTCCAAGATAATTTCCAGATTGAAGATTTGATCATTAAAAGTGCCAACTCAGAAATGCGCTGGAATAAGAAGTGACAGTTTTGCGGTTGAGATTCTGAGCAAATAAAGATGAATATGGAAAATCTAGAACATGGGTTTTGTCCAAAACGGACCAAATTAACTTTAGAAAAGAACGGTTTTCCCAAATTCAGCTTGTATTGAGAGAAACATAGGGTTCTTTGAGCACGATTTTCTCAGATTCGCAGTGTGGCCGTTTTCCAAATCTCAGCTGCAAAGCCAAATTCGCCTTGCTCTTGTTGATAGATGGATGGAAATATATCTTCTTGTTGATCAATTGGTTGGAAACAATCTAATTTTTTAATAGAAATCATGTTGTAATTATCTCTGTTGTAACTTCTCTCTGATCTCTCTCTATTTAAATGAAAACAGAGATCAAAGAGAGGGATGGATTCGAAAGATGGAATTGAGGATGAATTAGAGATTCAGAATTGAGGATGACAGAGAGAATGGATAATGGCTGAGAGATGGAGAGATTTCTTGTTGTAATCCACTGTAACTCTGCTTTGATATTTTAATATAAATCTGGTTGCCATTCCATCTTTGATCCTGAAGTAACCCAGTAGCATCCACTGGAGGCTAAGGGCCCAGCCTCTAGTGGATTGTGTTGATGTTGTATATTATCTCTTTGGTTTATGCGTGGTTTTCATTATCAACTTTATTTGGTAATCTGGTATGTTCTATTATTTTACATCACGGTTCTGTTATATTTGATTTATGTTCAATTGAGTAATATCGTTCTTATGATAGGAATGTCGTATTGATTCATCTTGACTTGGTAATGCATTGTTGTTCTTTTAATCATTGATATAACATTGTTGGTCCTTACAGAATGTATTGTTGTTCAATTACAGCATATCCGTGCTGTAACACTCTTTAATTGGTATTACTGAATTCATCTTAGAGACTATATTTCATTGCGATTTCTAAATCTATGAACGTTGTTGTTCCATTCCAAAATACAGTCATATTATTTATAACTAAGACTGATAATTGGATTACCAAGATTAGATTACTATTAAGGTGTGTCGTGTGTTAAGTTATTATGTATTTATATTTGACTTTCCAGCGTTGTTTCATATTCCATCATTAATCAATGCTGTTCTATTTCCGTGTGCTATCCGATTTATTCTTAAAGTAAAGATTGCTATTAGTTTGGGTTTGATGTTGTTCATTTCCATTAATTAGAGTTTGTTGTTCAGATTCCTTTAATTACAGTTTGCTGCCCATTTACTTTGTTGTTCATTTTTGTTGATTAATTGCAATAGTTTTCTTTTAAAGAGTTTTCCTAGTTTACTTTCAATGGCAGCTTTAGTTCAATTTCTATTTCCTTTTAATTGCTTTAAAGCAGGACTGTCAACTGTAGAGAACATTGGTTATTGCTTCCTCGTTCCCAGATTGATTGTCTTGTTCTAGTTTGATTTCAATTGCATCAATCTCTAAAGGAATGAGTTATTGCTACTGTATCCTCAATTGATGTTTGTTGAGTGAATAGTTGGATTTCAGAGCATTTTGAGTTTATGTTATTGTTAGATTTCTTTTTCAAGCATTCATTTACTTTTGGATTTTAAGCACTATACTGCAAAACATTACTCTTGAGTAAATAGCTGCCTCAGACTGAGTACACTCTTGAAATAAAAAGTCATCCCTAGGTTGATAATTAATGTGAAGGTAATTAGGAGTTAAAAGACACCTTTTTATCGCTCAACATTTTGGCGCCGTTGCCGGGGAGAGTGTAGCCATTTTTAAAAGAGTAGTGTGCATCTGATGAGTGTCTGTTAGGAAAGAATTGGGTATTAAAAATTGAAGGTAAGAACCTATGTACGGAGCATGTAAAAGCCCTGCTGCCCCGCCCACCTTTCAACAGAACTGTTAAAGAACTTAGAGTAGAAATAGATGTTTGAATTTTTGTGTGAATGACTAGGGAAAAAATAGAAATTTTGAAAAACGAATCACATGATTTCACTCAAGTGGTGATGTAAGCACCACCCATTTCACTAACTAATTGACAGGAACATTTGAATAAGGAGCCTCGAAGAAACACATGAAGAACATCTTCTATTATGGTAAGAAATGGCTCACATTTTTACTTTTGAATTTCCTATCAAAGATCTAGGAGGGGTGACAAAAATGCACATAATTCCCCCATCTTTACCAAATTTTCATGGTTTAGCAAATGAAGATCCAGATACATTCTTATTTGAGTTCGAAATACTTTGTATAGGATATGATTATTGTACTAATGATGAAAGATTGAAAGTGTTTCCTCTTACTCTAAAAGGAGCAGCTCTCCGATGGTTCATGAGCCTAGGTGGGAATTGCATCCAATCATGGGAGGACATGAAGAACATATTCTTGAAGAAGTACCAAGACTATTGCAAATCCAATGAAGATATTTTCGGTATGATACAAGGGGAAGATGAAAGTTTGGAGGACTATGTAGATCGATTTCAATACAACCTTCAAAAATCAAAATATAAGCATTTGGAAAAAGAGATCTTAAAAACACTCCTTCTTAAAGGAATCAAAGATAAATTTTTAGAACTCTTAAATCTGATAGGAAAAGGTGATGTTTTTCAGTTATCATATGATGATGTTTGTGAGTTGTGCATAAGGTATTCAAGAGGAATCTCCAAGGCTGGTAAGAATTTTAGAGATGTTTGTTCTTTCTTTTCCAAATCTACTACAAGAATAGGAGACATAAGAGCTGAAATCAATGCTTTATTTGAAAATTTTAAAGTTGATTTTGTTAGCTCTCTAAATGCAAAATTGGATGTTTTGCAAGTTCATAAAAATCAAGAATTTGATGAAGTGTTTTTCACTCATGACCAAAAGGAGCATCCCATAGATACTCACTCTTCCTTATCTAGGATGGAAGTAGCATATCAAAGAGATAAGGAAGCTGCAACAAGGTCAACAGGTATGGTTCAAAACACTTCTTCTCCATTCTCTTACTTGCATAATCCATTATGGAATACTCACATGTTAGAGCAGCCATGCGAATCGCAATATAACCACCACCAATCTTGTCTACAAGTTTGGCACGGTTCACCTTATGATTGCATGACTACTCTCCCTCATCTTGTAGTACAAGCACATTCTCCATATTCTCCATATTCTCCACCAGCTCTTCCACAAAATCCTGTTTGCATATCAAATTCATCCACTCAACCCAAACAACCACATCATCGCAATGCTCCATTCCTTACACATTTTCCTGCTCAACTAATTCCACACCCTCACCATAATAAACCAGTACAACATGCTTACAGTGTTGAACTGCCAAATTTACCCAACCTTCCCACCCATTCTATCTCACATGTGCCATTAGAGAAAACTTACAATGAGATTCAAAATGTTTCAAATTCAAAAATTGTAGAAGCTATGGAAGAAAATGAGGTTTCTTTTAGGTTGCACCAACAAACCATTTTAAAAGCTCAAGAACTTCATGGTGTGATGGGAAATCAAGAAATTAATGGATATATTGAAGATTGGTTTCACTCCATCACGTGTTTGCATCATCACTCCATACTTCAACAATTTTTGATACCATCTTTTCAAGGGAAGTTGGGTATGTGCATACGTAAAGCCTTATTTCTAAAATGGTTCCACTGGAAATAATCTTATACATAAACATATTCGATTCTCAAAGAAGAGTAGGATAGTGGAGAAAATAAAATAAATAAACAAATAAAACAAACACATCTTTTTTATTTTTATTTTTGTAAAGCTAGTTGTTTTTTGTTGCAACATGCTATGGAAATCAACATCGGTGATAATTTTTTAATTCATTTGTGTATGTAGATGACTTATATTGGAAATAATAGTTCTACAAACACTCATATTCAATTTTATCACCAATTTGAAAAAATTCTTGAATATCACATTTTTTTTGGCTTGTGGGCTTGATGAAATTTCTGAAAAAACAGTTGGGACAGTCATGTTTTGAGGGATCAAAATGCAATATTTTTAAAACTTTTTTTTATCCTAAGTATCCCTTGATGTCTACTTTCCAACCCAATTTGAATCACTCAATTTGGATTTGAAACGAAAAAGTTCGAACCAAAACATTGACAGGGTGTCTAGCGGGCAGCTTAGGAACAGAGTTGGGACAGTCAGTTTTTGGAGGCCTAAATGAATGAATTTTTAAAACATATTTCTATGGTAGATTCCCCTATGAATCTAGTTTACAATTCAATTGGAATCACTCATTTTTTATATCGTATGGGGAATTTATGATCAAAACACTAACTGTTTATCGTAAATCAGCACCCTGAAAACTATGTCTTTCCGGCTGTTCCTTATAGTATTTGACCTATCAATTATTATTGTGTTCAAAACCTGTTTTTATTGGAGATAAATAAATGAATATAATTTCATTTCCAATTTGAATCATTCGAATCCGACATCAAACGAAAAATTTATGCTTGAAGTATCAACTGTTGGTCTAAGCTGGGTAATTGAAAATGACTCTGTTATGCAGGTTGTTCTAACTAAAATTGAAATATCACATCATTGAATTTTTAAAACTTGTTGCTACTGGAGATTAACCTTTTAATTAGCTCTCATTTGGCTTTGGAATCACTCAATTTGGACGAAAAACAAAGAAGTTGTGATCAAAACACTGCAGGTTAACATGATTGGCCACTGCTCTCCCGCAAGTGACAAATAAATTTTACTTTGTTATTTTCTCCATGGATTTGTTCTACAAAGTAACTACCTGTTAGTTTTTTGCATAATTCTTGGATTAGGGGAGCTGTGCACCTCTCTTTCTCCATGATTTAATGTTTTATTGCAGGTAGACACTCGTTTTTTGCAGGTCCTAGGAGAAAAAGAATGTCAATTTATGGACGAGTGATTCTTGAAAGAAATTTTAAATGAAACAAAGGAATTTCATCCAACTCATTACCCAACGGATTCATAATAGAAGAAATGAAGAATTGATTTCCATTCGAAGATTCATGTCTTGTTACTGCTGCCAAAACATTTTTCAAAGAGATCATTTTTTTTACATAATATCATAGCTGTTGTAACTTAATTTATTTATTTACATACTGTTTTTTAATAAAATGTTGTTTCTTTCCTAATTTCTCTTATATTTTGTGTTTCAGGTGTTGCTTCATTCAAACTGTAACTCATCCTCAGCATCAATACAGTGAACAGCTAATTCATTCTTTGCGTGCTTGCATTTTATGCTTATGCATTTCGCTGTTCCTTTTCTGAAGGGACAACATTTGTGTGCACTTTTGTTGTTTCTGTTGTTCCTTTCTCAAAGGGACAACATTTTCGTTTTGTTGTTCCTTTTCCAATGGAACAACACCTTTTGGGTCATCAGTTCAATTTGTTGTTCCTTTTTCACTTTCATTTTGCTGTTCTTTTTTCACGATTCATTTTGTCGTTCCTTTTCCACGGTTTATTTTGCCGTTCTTTTTCTACGGTTCATTTTGCTGTTCCTTTTTTGCAGTTCATTTTGTTGTTCCTTTTCCAAAGGAACAACACTTTTCATTTTCGCTGTTCCTTTTCCAAGGGAACGACACTTGCGTTTTTGCTGTTCTTTTCCAAAGGAACGACACTTTTCATTTTTGCTGTTCCTTTTCCAAAGGAACGACACTTGCGTTTTTGCTGTTCCTTTTCCAAAGGAACGACACTTCTCATTTTTGTTGTTCCTTTTCCAAAGGAACAACACTTGTGTTTTTGCTGTTCCTTTTCCAAAGGAACGACACTTTTCATTTTTTCTGTTCCTTTTCTAAAGGAACGACACTTTTAGTTTTTGTTGTTCCTTTTTCCAAAGGAATGACATTTGCGTTTTCACACTTTTTTATATGTATTTTTGCTTTTTGGGGTGCATTTCCTTTGCTGTTCCCTACACAGAACACCACTTTTTGAGTGTTTTGCTGTTCCTTCAAAGAAGCAACACTTTGGGAGTATTTTTGAGAGCAACCCTTTCTTCCTCTTGTGGGATTATTCCTAGTTCATCTCAACCACATTTCACTGATTCCTCTTCATGGCATGAATTACACTACTTTTATGAGGACAAGAATTATGGATTCTTTTGAAGCGAGTTAATATCATTCACGTTATGATCTTTAACAGGACAGCTCCTTGATGATAGCTTATTTTCAAAATGGACACAATTATTTATATACTACTTTACTGCATTGTTTTCTACTGTACATGACACTGATTGATCATCTTAATACCATGTTGGTTCCACCCTTCCTAGTTATAATCTTCTCTATCTATAATCAATGAGATTATGGGTATATTTTTTTTTCTATTGACATGTTCAACTTCTTCCACCATCCCTGCTCCTAAGGAGTACTAAGCCTCCCTCTTTTTATCATAAAAATGTGTAATAACAACAACAAAAATTTCGTAGATGGAGGATAGGGGGTCTCATCACGAGCCAGCCTACCATGTTCATAAGGCTGTAACAGAGTGACATTCCCATTATGGCCACCACACCAGGGTTATGATCCATTGGATAGAAATTATCCTTGGAACAGGAGGTCTCATCACGAGCCAGCCTGATCACTTTTGCTACATCCCAGTGAATGGCAATGTGGTTATCTGGTTACCACGCCAGCACACTGATCTCTTCTATGGAACAACACTGTAACTCTCCATTTATAAATTGAGGATCCTGGCTCATATGGGTTAAAAAGCAACCTTTCCGAGGCTATGGACGCCTGTTGGCAGCAGCGGCTCTGCTTATGGTATTGAAGTTATATCTTATCATCAATTATTACTATAATACCTTTTTCTTATTCTTTCTTTTTATCAGAGAAGTTATTTCCTTAATTTTTTTCCCTTTTTTGAACCTTTATGCATGAGAAATTTTTTTATGATCAATCACATCATTTTCAGCTAGAATACCATCAGTAAAGCATCTTTTTTGCATATTGCTGTCCTTTTTCTCTTTTTCATAACTTATCATCAATCCAAAGCGTCCTATCTCTTATTCATAACTATCTTTACACACTCTGCTCTCATTATAACCATAACTCCTGCTGTCCTATCATTGATATGTGTACTTTGCTTCATTTACTGCTATATTGTTCATTCTCTTGCCTTGCCGTCAGCACAACACCTTTCATATGCTTTATGGTCATGGAATCCCTTTTCCAATTGGAGGGGGGAATGTATGCATTATGGGATTGCATGCGATATGATTATTGCACTCTGCCATTACTTCTTGATTTGACAACATATTAGTATTGCATGTATACATAAGTTTTTCTAATTGAAATTTTGCATGCATCTTATCTGTTGCTATTCAAAGCTAACAAGAACATTGTATGCAAAATAGTGTTTTGTTTACAGAAGAACAACAAGTATGGGCAGAATTCTATTCACAGCATGACCACACTATTGCAACTAACGAAAGAGGCTCAAGCAACTCGCGAACGTGAACAATTCTTCAGACATGATGTGCTTACCTGGATTCCACCTTTTGCATCACTTTCAGCACCAACTTTGCCTACATCAGCTTCAACAACTGCCAGTCCATGTATGTCATTCCACATTTTTCTTTTTGGAGGTAAAATAGCATAATTTTCTGATTTATTACGAATTTCGGAGAATTTATTGAAATCCATTTTGAGCATTATTTATCATCCTTCATTCCACATCTTTACCACTTTCCCTTTTTCAGCGGCACATCATCTTTTAGTTTGGGAGAGTGTTGCTTTCATTCATTTCTTTCTTATGACCATGTCATTCATATTCTTTATCATCCATTGCTATTCTTATTCATTCTCAACACCTCCCTTATTCCATGTTGTTTTACACCAAGCGTAGACTTCAATAGTTGGTAGCAACCACCTCTATTTGTCTTCTAGCATTGCATGAGGACATGCTAATTCTTCAGAGAGGGGGAGGAATTGCTACGCGATGTTTTCTACTTTTTTCCTCATTTAATGCATACAATTTCATTTTTACACAGTGCAGAAATTGATTTCCATAATATTTTTAAAACTATGAACTCAATTCTTGTGATCTCTCGAAAACACATACATATTATTAAAATATACAAACCCAGACAATTTCAAGTTATATTAGTTCGTAATATTTTGGAAATCATGCACTATCACCTACAGCCATTTTGTTTATATCTCATGATCCGTGCATCAAAACGATCTAATTTTTGGATCATAGAGGCATTCATATATTACAAATTTACTTGTAACATTTCAACAAAATCTGGTTTGTAGTTTTTGGGAAAATGGTTAATGAAGGTTGCTGTCACTTATATCATATTTTGCTGCAACTTCATATGCACATAACTTGAACGTCAATGAAAAAATTGTTATGCCTTCATCAAGAGTGCTAAAAGTGAATATTCATTAATTAAGGAAGAATTCATTTGTTCTATCCATTTCATGAGTTGGGATGAACAAAAATTTTTATTGCTTGGTTAACAAATGGGTTTTGTCTTTGGGTTGCATGAGGACATGCAACATATTGAGTGTGGGGGTATGTTGGGTCGTTAATATACCATTATTATTATCACTTGTGAACGCTTATTCCACCCATTTCTACCATTCTTCATCACGTCATTTATCATAATTTATCATATAATTCTATTTTACAATGATTTATGCTCTTATGTAAAAATATTATTTATTCTCCTTTATTTCTAATAAATTGATGATTATGCATGATTTTATCAATGAAAGTTTAATAAATTGGTTATAACATTATTCACCATTTTTAGCCTCCAAGATAATTTCCAGATTGAAGATTTGATCATTAAAAGTGCCAACTCAGAAATGCGTTGGAATAAGAAGTGACAGTTTTGCGGTTGAGATTCTGAGAAAATGAAGATGAATCTGGAAAATCTAGAACATGGGTTTTGTCCAAAACGGACCAAATTAACTTTATTAAAGAACGGTTTGCCCAAATTCAGCTTGTATTGAGAGAAACGCAGGGTTCTTTGAGCATGATTTTCTCAGATTCGCTGTGTGGCCGTTTTCCAAATCTCAGCTGCAAAGCCAAATTCACCTTGCTCTTGTTGAAAGATGGATGGAAATATATTTTCTTGTTGATCAATTGGTTGGAAACAATCTAATTTTGTAATAGAAATCATGTTGTAATTATCTCTGTTGTAACTTCTCTCTGATCTCTCTCTATTTAAATGAAAACAGAGATCAGAGAGGGGGATGGATTCGAATGATGGAATTGAGGATGAATTAGAGATTCAGAATTGAGGATGGCAGAGAGAATGGATAATGGCTGAGAGATGGAGAGATTTCTTGTTGTAATCCACTGTAACTCTGCTTTGATATTTTAATATAAATCTGGTTGCCATTCCATCTTTGATCCTGAAGTAACCCAGCAGCATCCGCTGGCGGCTAAGGGCCCAGCCTCTAGTGGATTGTGCTGCTGCTGTATATTATCTCTTTGGTTTATGCGTGGTTTTCATTATCAACTTTATTTGGTAATCTGGTATGTTCTATTATTTTACATCATGGTTCTGTTATATCTGATTTATGTTCAATTGAGTAATATCGTTCTCTATGACAAGAATGCCGTATTGATTCATCTTGACTTGGTAACGCATTGTTGTTCTTTTAATCATTGATATAACATTGTTGGTCCTTACAGAATGTATTGTTATTCAATTACAGCGTATCCATGTTGTAATACTCTTTAATTGGTATTACTGAATTCATCTTAGAGACTATATTTCATTGCGATTGCTAAATCTATGAACGTTGTCGTTGCATTCCAAAATGCAGTCGTATTATTTATAACTAAGACTGATAATCGGATTACCAAGATCAGATTACTATTAAGGTGTGCCGTGTGTTAAGTTATTGTGTATTTATATTTGACTTTCCAGTGTTGTTTCATATTCCATCATTAATCAATGTTGTTCTATTTTTGTGTGCTATCCGATTTATTCTTAAAGTAAAGATTGCTATTAATTTGGCTTTGTTGTTGTTCATTTCCATTAATTAGATTTTGTTGTTCAGATTCCTTTAATTACAGTTTGTTGCCCATTTACTTTGTTGTTCATTTTTGTTGATTAATTGCAATAATTTGCTTTTAAAGAGTTTTCCTAGTTTACTTTCAATGGCAGCTTTAGTTCAATTTCTATTTCTTTTTAATTGCTTTAAAGTAGGACTGTCAACTGTAGAGAACATTGGTTATTGCTTCCTCGTTCCCAAATTGATTGTCTTGTTCTAGTTTGATTTCAATTACATCAATCTCTAGAGGAATGAGTTATTGCTACTATATCCTCAATTGATGTTTGCTGAGTGAATAGTTGGATTTCAGAGCATTTGAGTTTATGTTATTGTAAGATTTCTTTTTCAAGCATTCATTTACTTTTGGATTTTAAACACTATACTGCAAAACATTACTCTTGAGTAAATAGCCACCTCAGACTGAGTACACTCTTGAAATAAAAAGTCGTCCCTAGGTTGATAATTAATGTGAAGGTGGAGGTTGTAACGGGAGCTCTAGAGATCACGGCTAGGGTTCTACATCGTGCTCAGACGGCGCAGACTGATCTGCGCAGACAACCAACAAGGACCTGACTATCCAAGCAGGCTTTTCAAAACAGAGGTGTAAGAGGACGCAGGGCACATGGGCGACCCCCGGGGGGGGCCTCGGCAACCTCCCCCAGTGTACACGAAGTACAGCAACACAATGAGAGAACAATACGGTTTGGATCGATCCATGAGAATGTCATCCATCAAGATATTCTGCGCCAGAATGAGCGCAAAGGAAAAGAAAATCTGGAAGCTAGGGTAAATGGAGAGAATGTGTAGCCAACCCAAACAGAGGGTACCCAGAGGGTCTCTTCAACCACCTACAAACCAATAGCTACAGATCGACCCAGAATCGAACTGCCGGGGGAAAAAATAGAAGCAAGAATCCAATACATGACGGATCATGCACTCATTGGGAAGTTCATAGGGTTTTGGCCGACGGAAAAATCCCTCTACAGTTGGATTGCAGCAAAATGGAAACCTAAGGGAGATGTGACTCTGTAGTTAGGCCCAAAAGGATTCTTCATAACAATCTCTTTTTGTCTGGAAGACAAATATAGAATCCTGGTTGAGGGTCCTTATTTCTTCAATTCAGTCGGCCTATACTTGCGAGATTGGGCTCCCAGATTCAACCCGGATCAGGAGGATCTCACATGGGCACTAGTCTGGATAAGACTTTACTCATTACCAGATGAATACTGGGATGAGGACATTCTCAAAAACATTGGAAATGGTTTGGGGGAATACATAAGAACTGCTGAAGATACGAAACTACGAAGATATACATCCTACGCCTGCATATGCGTCTTCATGCGCCTAGACAAGGCCCTGCCGGAATCGGTAAGTCTATCTCACTGTGACTATGAGTGGATCCAGCCTTTAGACTATGAACATGTTCCGTTTCGCTGCCGTAAATGTCATGCCATAGGGCATCTATTTAGAGATTTCCCCCTGAATGTTCAAGCTAAAGCCCCCTCCCCCTCTAGTTCTCAGTCCAATGATGGCTTCACCAAAGCCCCCACCCGCAAGCGAGCGCATAAAAAACCACCCACAGGGAAGAAACCCAAACAGAATACGGCCTCTGACCATGCAGTCAGGAACAACTTTGGAATCCTGGCTCATATCTCAGACGAGCATACCACCTCATCTCCTCCAAGTGCTGACCACCCCTCTTCCTCTTCACAGCCACCTCCCGAAGCCCCTCCATCCAAAACCCCTCCCTCTAAAGATCCCCCAGCTCGCAACTTGGAGAGCAAAGAGAAGCAGCGGGACAAAGATAATGAAATGGAGGTTGATGGATCCTCAGGCCCCGTCCAGGCTCCAGATATTCCCATGGAAGAAGATAATCAAGTGCAACAAATGGAGGAAGAGCCGGAAAGTATAGATCTACATGGATTAGACATTCTCGAACTAGAAGCAGCATGCAAGAGGAAAGCATATGAAAGCATCCCAGAACTACAATTGGACAAACTGGAAATGGTCATTTCCAGGGCCTATTATCAAAATCAGCTTGGCATCCAGCCAGGAAGTCACTGGGATTTAAGCCAAACCCCAAAAGATTCCAAAAAAAGGGGAAGAAGAACAGACCTCCAAAGAACAATAGCGCTCGGGAAGATTCTGGTAGACTCCGGTAGGTATGCTAAGCTTACGAAGTACTACAAGCCCTCCACCAACAGTGACTCATGAAGCTCATTTCATGGAACCTCAGGGGGCTCAATGGCCCAGGAAAACTCAGAATGCTTAAAAATATGGTAAAAATGGAAAAGCCACAAATATGTTTTTTCCAAGAAACAAAATGTAATAGTACAACTCTAGAAAGAATCCTCTCTAAAGCCTGGCCAGGATGTCAATCAGTTGCTGTAGATGCATCTGGCGCTTCAGGGGGATTAGCCATTGCATGGAACTCTCAAGCACTTACTCTGTCGGACTTTCATGCTTCACACAATCTAATACAGGCTACCTTCCACATAGTTGGCACAAATATTCATGGGAATCTCTCGAATGTATACTTCCCTCAGGAAGCAAAGGAAAAGATTGCTCTCCTCCATACCTTAGAAGCCCTTAACGCCAATCGCAGGCACCCACTATGGATAGCTGGAGGGGATTACAACATGATCACAAAATTAGAGGAGAAGATTGGAGGCAGAAACAAGTTGGAACAGGAAAACACCTACTTCAAAAACTTTATTCAGAATGCATCCTTGATAGACTTACAGTTCTGCAATGGCACTTTTACGTGGAGTAATCGCAGAGCAGGCCTACATCAAATAGCCTCCAAGCTGGATCGCTTTCTCATATCAGATAACTCGATCCACTTGGGGGGGGATTTCTCGGCGGCCATTCTACCACACTCTGGCTCTGATCATTGGCCGGTAGCCCTTCAATGGCAACGTCCAGGCAATAACACTTGAAGACCTTTTCGCTTTGAGGAGTTTTGGTTCACTCATCCCTCTCTTAGAGACTTCGTTAACTCCACATGGACATCCTTCAGCCCTCAAGAAGGATCCAAGATGTTTCAGTTTCAACAGAAACTCAAACATCTAAAGCTCTGCCTCAAGAGATGGAACAGAGAGACCTTTGGAAACATATTCAAGGCGCAAAATGATCTTCAAAAAACCCTGGAGGAACTGCAAAGAGAAATAAGTACATGCAGACACACAGAGAGAACCCTCGAACAGGAGCAGAGCATCCATAATCAGCTTGAAGAAAGAAGAAAGCAGGAGGAGATATACTGGAAACAGAAATCAAGAATCAGATGGCTAAAAGAGGGAGAAAGAAATACCAAATTTTTCCATAGAACAACAGTGCAACGCAGAATGGGCAATAATATCCCTTACATTAAAAAATCAGGAGGAGAAAAGGTGGAGCAACATGAGGAAATTGAGAAGGTTCTCCTCGAACACTTTAAGCAGGTCCACCAAGAACCTGACATCAACAGGCATCCGGCAATTGAAAGAATCACCCGCAATATACCAAAATTAATCACAGCGGAGCATAATGAACTCCTCCTCAGCCCTATTCAAATGCAGGAAGTGGACGATGCAATGACTCAGCTAAAAGATGGAAAAGCTCCCAGCCCGGATGGATTTACCACTACTTTCTTTCACAAGTTCTGGGATTTAATAAATCCGGAAGTCTGGGAGGTGGTGGAGGAGTCAAGAGTTTCTCATTGGCTGCTTCCCTCGCTCAACACCACCTTCATAGCCCTAATTCCAAAAGAAGAGGACGAGCTCAAACCGGACAAATTCCGGCCAATAGCACTTTGCAATGTTATATACAAAGTCATTTCTAAAGTCATTGCAAACAGGCTAAAGCCCCTCCTGCCCATGCTCATCTCCCCGGAACAATCAGGTTATGTGGAAGGAAGACAGATTTTGGACGGAATCAACCACACGCATGATATCACCCACACTCTCAAGCATTCAAAGTAGGCAGGTATGCTCCTTAAACTTGATCTTTCCAAGGCTTTTGACAAACTCAGTTGGAATTATATTCAGCAAATGTTATCTGCTTTTGGATTCAGCCCCACTTGGATTCGATGGGTCATGAGCCTTATCTCCTCCACTAGCTTCTCCATCTTAGTAAATGGGATCCCCTCTCGCCCTTTCTCCCCCTCCCGGGGTATCAGGCAAGGTGACCCCCTCTCCCCCTTCCTCTTTGTTTTGATGGCTGAGGGCTTGGGACGTCACATTAAGAATGCCCTCCACACGCACCAGCTTAAGGGTATCTCCATTCACCACCTGCCAGCTACTTCCCATCAGCAATTTGTTGATGACACGATGCTTTTCGGGTACCCATCTGTTCAAGAAGCCTCCATATTTAAAGCAGTGCTAAATGATTTTACCGAAGCCTCAGGAACCAGCATCAACTGCTCCAAATCGCAGATCTTCTTCTTCAACACCCCCCCGGTAGTCAAGTCGGCCATAGTCCGCATTCTGGGATTCCCCATGGCCACCCTCCCCTCTAAGTATCTTGGTGCCCCACTCACTGCCTCAGCCATCAACCACTCCTTTTGGCGCAATTTAATTGAAAAACTTGAATCTCGTCTCAATCAATGGACTCACAGAACTTTGAACCTAGTCAGCCGGGTGGTACTTATTAAAGCCATTCTTCAAGAAATGCCGCTGTACCTTTTCTCCATCCTGGCAGCGCCAAAATGGGTCCTAAAAAGACTAAGTAAAATTCAGAGAGATTTCCTTTGGGGAAGCAATGCAACCAACCGCAAATGGGCTTTGGTAAAATGGAGCACAGTATGCAAGCCGAAGGAAAAAGGAGGAATTGGTCTAAGAGATCCGGAGCATAGCAACGCCATCATGGGAGCCAAGATCTGGTGGCAGTGGCTCACCAACGCAGGCAAGCCATGGGTTACTTTATGGACAACAAAGTATGCCAATCAGCGACCCCAGGAAGAGCTTATCAGATTGGAGCCCAGTGACAAAGGATCGTTAATTTGGAATGCTGCCAAGGAACATTATAAGATGATCCAGCAGCATAGTTTCTGGGAGGTAAGAAATGGCAATAATGCTAGATTCTGGACGGACGCATGGAATCAAATGCCTACCCTCAGCAATGTTCTGAACCAGCCTCTAAACAATATGGAGGAGGAAACACAGCAAGTCAAAACCAGGCATTATTGGACCCAGGAAGTGGAGAAAGGCTACCGAATCTGGAAACCAGGTAACCAAATCCTCACAAATGAAAATCGCCAGACTTCCATAGCTTTGGAAACGGAGCTCAGCAAAAGAAAAATCAGGTGTGACGAAAGGGAAGATATCCTAAGGTGGGGTTACCTACCAAAAGGAGCGTTCACTACGTCTGAAGCTTACAAGATAATTTGCAATGACTCTGCTCCTCAGGATCTAATTTGGGGCCAAATTTGGAACTCTGGCTCCTGGCCCAAGATCTGTCACTTTCTCTGGTTGGTAGGGCATCAGAGAATCCTAACTTGGGACAAGCTCCGAAGAAGAAATTTACATGGTCCCTCCATCTGTTTCAACTGCTATGCCCATGAGGAAACGCTCCAACATCTGTTGGACTCTTGCCGCCTAGCCAACCAGCTATGGGAGAAGGCAAGCTTTCGATGTCAAAGAAGATGCAGGCTTGAAAATGAAATTACGAATTCCATACGACAGTGGCAAAAGGACCTGTACAAGAGCAACATCCTCAATCATCTTTGGCGATTGATTCCCAGGCTAATCCTATGGAGTATATGGAAGGAGCGAAATAAGCGCATCTTCAGAAACCAACGCTCTTCGATGGACAATATTTGGCATATGCTATGCAAAAATATTCAAGAAACTGTGATGCTAAGACCCTAGAAGGAGGAGGATTGGCCTTCCCTAGCCAAAGAGAAAACTATCATGGACAATTGGTAGATCAGCTGCACCAAAAGCATGCACCAGCAGAATCCCCCTGCAGCCAGCACTGAAAAACAAGTCCAATGGAAGCCTCCAACAAAGCACACATTCAAACTCAACTTTGATGGAGCCTCAAAGGGGAATCCTGGGTTAGCAGGATTTGGTGGAATAATTAGGAATCATGAAGGGGCTCCCATGACACTCTACTATGGAAACATTGGCTGGGACACCAACAACTCAGCGGAATTGGAAGGGCTATGGCAGGGTCTCCAACTTGCTGGGGAGCTCAATCTCCACCCTCTGGAGGTTGAAGGAGACTCCAAAATCCTTATCAATATGGCCAAAAAAATCCTAAATGGATCTCAGGCTAAAAAAATAGCCACCAGCTGGAGACTAGAAGCACGACTGGAGGCAATAGAACAGAAGCTTCACAGCAACAGAGCTATCACCTTCACACACACAAGGCGGGAGGGCAACAAGATAGCGGACTTCATGGCCAATATTGGGGTGGGAAGCAATCACTCTCTAATCACAGGACAGCTGAATGCCATACTACCGCATGAGGAAGCCCAAGAATGTTCTCGACTGGTCCAAAAGGAGGCAACTCCCCCGGATGCGGGTGATTAGGGAGATGGGACGGGAGTCGGGGGCTGGACACATGACGCCCCTCAGCCATCACGTGGCACCCCGAGCGAGCAGCTGGAAAGGACAAGGAAGGTTTAAGGCGAGGGGACCTGGGGCAGTTAATGCCTGGAGAGTGTATTCGACCCAGCGTAAGGCAGGAGTAATGGCGGATGGGATCCCGAGCAGGGTAGGTGAGGACGCTGAGAATAAAGCAGGGATTGAGCAGGAAATGTTGGTCATTATGCAGTCGGCTGACCTCTCTGTCATTGTTGCGGTCCCTTCTCAGACGGAAGGATCCATCACGAGGTTGGCTCAGGTTGCTGATAGTCTGGTTCATCTGGTAATTTGCTGGAATTCTCATCCCACAATGGTGAGACCTCGACAGCGTATGCTCAGCCGTCGAGGCTCATCCAGAGGAGGGGGCTCGCGCAGACCTGAAGGGGACAGTGCTGGTCATTGTTGCCACTGCAACCTTGCCAGCTCCATTGGAGCCACCTCCCTTCACTCCGGCCAATTCATGGATACAGGGGCTTCAGGCTCGGCCACCTTGCCAGCTTTTGGTTCCACCATCTTCAATTTCACCAGCTCACCGAATAACCCAAGAATCAGCGCGCATGTTTCCATTCTGTTTATTGAGAATCCTCCAGATGATGACGACCCCATGGATGTTCAGGGGCAAAGGACGCAAGACAACCCAGGGGAAGTAGAGCAGGCTCCGACAGCTGAGATGGAGCAGGAAGCAAAGGTCCCGGCTACAGACCCGGAAAAAGCCAAGCATACCCAGAATGCTCCAAAGGCGGAAATTGGGGAAGAGGCAGCGACCTCTCCAACTAAAGCTGAGCGGGAATACTATGGGTGGTGCCCAATTGTGGAAGAGCAACCGGACGAACTGGACGAATGACGGCGCCAGAGCTCAAGCTTCGCCAGGTTGCTCAAGGTTCAGTTATCGTTTTCTGTTTTGTTATGTGTTCAGTTGGCGTTTTCTGGGTTGTTATAGCTGTTATGTATTTTGTGCTATTGTTGTGGGCAAGAGCCGTCTCCCCTGCGCGGGAGGGATTGGTAGGCACCCTTTTTGTCTAATGCCCCTGCACGGGCCTACGTCTATGGTCAGCCTTGGTATTTCAGTTTACTGCCCCTGCGCGGGCTTGCAGTGTTGGACTCTATAATTTCACCTGATGTAATTTTGAACTCTGTACATATTTAATAGATTAGTCTTTTTATCGAGAAAAAAATAATTAATGTGAAGGTAATTAGGAGTTAAAAGACACCTTTTTATTGCTCGACATAAGCCAATTGTAAGCATCAACATTATGATCAACCAACATCGCCTTTGAGGCCTAACCATACAAGCTATACTTCATTCAAGACCATTATGTTGGGAGGCTTTACATGTGATACTGCACTACCTATACAAGGCACATTCTCCATCCGTATGTCCACAAAGTATATCATTTTATAGCTATTATTATCTTGGATTCTTGGCCCTGAATCCTAAAAGAATATTAGTCATATTCACCCAATCTTATCTTGGATACCTGTCACTCCTCAAAGAGTGGCAGTCCCTTTCCTTTCTTGGATGTTCTATCCTTAAGGAAACCATAGATGCTTATCCAATCCTCTACCATTCTCTCTCTGAGGCCTTCACATAGGCTTATGGTTGTTATTCATGGTCAATTGCTTGACATATGAAGTAGAGAATGCACATTTTAGGTACAACATCACTCCCTATAAACTAGAGAGGATATCCCTATTCTCCTTTTTGACTTGAGAATAGATCCTTGCTCCTATTCAAGGAGACTCCTTTAATCCACCTCAAATATAGAGATGATCCCTAATTTACTTTCTAATTGGGAATTCATATCCACAAGCTTTATAGATTCTCTTCATAAGAGTATCAATTATCAGTTCTTTAAATATTCATGGCTCCCTATTTTCTTTGCATCTCACCATGTTTATCCTGCTTCCTTTCCATGGAGCCATCTTCTTCAATCTTGTGACAAGTTCTAGGTCATTACTTTTTCATATCACTTTCAACTTTTCAATTTTAATGAAGGAATTATATTGAGCCTTCCCAAGTTTCTAGCTGATCATAGCTTTCTCAAAAAATTGATCTTCTTTGACCTTCAAATTATCTTCTCGCAATGTTAGGTTTTTATGAGGGAAAAAACAGATCAAGGTTTCTCACTAGGTTTATTCCTATTTAAGTTCCATCTAGGGGTTTCAATCCCTATTTGCCAAAAAAAATTGACTAGATGAAATCTACAAACCCTAGATTCAAAACATGAAGCAAAAAATATAACTTATTGTTTTATGTGGACCCTTTATAAAACAAATATACATACCTCAAAGATCACATACCATTGTCTTCCATGATCACTGGTTAGGGCACACCAGTTTCCTATTAGAAAATTGATTAGGGAAACATCTGTAATTTAACATTTTCCTTACATAACATTTACTTGTGATTTTATGTTTTTCTTCTTAATTATAATTATGTTCTCATCATCAAATAAATGTCAAAAATAATAAATATCACATGAACACAAGATATACGCTCTACGCTAGGGAAAACCCCTCCAAGGGGAAAACATATCAAAACTTATTTCTTCTCAACTTCAAAGGAGACTTCTAAGAGCCATAACCTAAACTAGGGCTCCGACCAAGTCAAACAACCCACCCTTCCACACAATGTCTTCAAAAAATAACGAAGCATAAACTTTCCAAGACGAGGCTTTTCTAGTCTTTAGGTCACTATAATATCCTTTTGCAATTTGAGACTGAGGAAATGATAGAAATTTTAGGATACTCACACATGATAGCATCAAAATTCCAAAATAGATTCTCTTCCCCCCTTCACATAACTCTTCTAGCCTCTAAAAACCTATGCACTTCCTTTCCGTGCAAATGGAAAGATAAGACATGAGTATGTTTCAAATGAGGTCAAGCCTCCTCTCTTTTTATAGCCTTTTAAGTGGCTCAAATAGCCAATTTTGGGATGACATAGCAAGCTTGGATGACTTGTCTTGTGGAGCCTTCAAAACACTTACAATTACAAAAAATAATATTTCTTTGATTGATATAATTCCCTAATAGGTTCTTAATGTCACTAACTCATGATATATACCTAAAAGCATGCAATGGATGCTTGACCGATTGACCAAATAACATAAGCATGAAACCCATACTTTATAAACCATTTTTCTTTTACATTTTATTTCTTCTTTTGACCAATACATAAGAATTAAATATGATGACATAAGACAAATGACAACTATGAAGACAAAAACTAGTTACAATTTATAGCACTCCCTCTTAACGAGGGAGGTATTCATAATTTTCCAACTAGTACAAGTATAGTACTCCATCTGAAAATTTCTTTGTAATAATATATCCAGATTGATAAGAATCACTCATCATAGCCAACATTGTCACATTACCTAAGGTCTTTATAGGTACACTCTATCTCTCACAATATCATATCACAATGCTGTGATCCATTCCATAGGACACCATACCGCCTCATCATGGTACATACTCCATCTAGGATATTTAGAGTAATCCTACCACCAGACCATTCTTATCCAAGTCCATGTGACTTAGGATATTCATCCTAATCCATCATAGTACCTAACACAAGGAGAACCAAACAAGTCATCATTCTCCCTATATGTGATGCATGCATTATACTTACGGCTATTATTCATGGTCTAGTACATAACACAGGGAGAACCAATGTCCAACCAAACTCCCTCTCAATCAGGGAGGACATCCCTATTCTTCTTTTAATTAGAGAATAGATCCTGCTCCTATTCATGGAGACTCCTTTTTCTCCCTCTCAAACCTAGAGGAGATTTCTCGACTTCCTTGTATTTCATAAAAGCACCAACTATCAGTTCTTTATATCTTACACAACTCCCTCTTTCATCGGCATCTTATTGTATAGAGCTTGCTTCCTTTCATGGATCTTGGAGCCATATTCTTATGTTAGGTTCCAGGTCATCTATCTTAAATACTACTTTTGTCTCGACTTTATCAATGAAGGAATTCATTGAAGCTTCCCAAACTTCAAGCTGACCATAAATTCCTTACAAAAGTGATCTTCCTTATAGACCTTCAGGTTATCTTTTCACACTGCTACATTACAATCCCAAAATGAGTAAATCTTGATATTCAGGGATGTCGGGTACCAGGTGTTGAGCCTTCCCTCAATATCCACACAGTTAAACTTGTCTCAATTTTCATCATGTACCACTGCAACATATTTCCATGTAGCATAACAACATGTTAACTAGATAACCAAACATGTATATCAACAATAGACTTACCTCACCATGAAGACCTTTTCGGAACATCAACATTCTCATGTTCCATCTTCATATGAGTCTACCTTTATGCATTAGAGTGCTGAAGGATCCAACTTGACTACCAAGTTACCATTTTTCCTTCAATGAAATTTGATAGCAATAGTTCTCTCAAAGTCTTTATAGTTCCCTCCTTCCATCATGCTCATTAAAACATGGGATCTGTTTTCCCTAGTCATGCTTCTCATTTTGCTTCCTTCTTCAGTATTCACCAACAAGTATCACCAAGCAAAATATACAAGTACAAGAGCATGATTACAATTTTGAAAATCTAGGGATACCTGGTATTTTAAAGGGGGAATTCCTATGGTTTTTAGATCCAAACACTAAGTTCCTTGATATTTCCCTTTGAAACATCATCCATAGGATTTTAACCCAAATTTCCATCCAATTCCACCCTCACAAGGGTTTGTCATACACCCTATACTACCTACAAACCCTAGAAAACAAAAGCTATGGTTTAAACAGATTAAGGTTAGGGTTTCTTTCTTGACAAGGGTTTTCTACTTCAAGAATCATATAAGGTTTATAATCTCTAGATTCCAAAGAAGTCTATACACCCTATGATAATAGAAAACACCAAGACATGTAAAAGAAAAATTTTCATGCAGCTATGCATAAAACAAATGCGCATACCTTAGCCAACCATGATCACTTGAGGATACTGCAAATCCCTTTCCTTGATTTCATTATCTAAGGTATCTCCAATTCCATAGTTTCTGTGATCTTCTTATTGATGCTAAAGCCAAAATTTGACTTCCAATGATTTTTTGAATGCCAAGCAAGATTACTCTTTCAAGGGATTGTTTTATGATCTTTTGTTAGGAAAAATACGAAGACAGAGGGGAATCAATCTTTTTAATTTACTTTGACTTCAAATTTCACATTCATACTTTTGTACATTATTTTCATTCATGTAACCCACATGAGTATGCAACTTTAGTGAATGCAAACCACGCATGTTCAGATTACTTAATTTTTTTCAGAATTTCCATCAAATGTTTAACTTAATCATTGCATTATTAGTTCATTAACCATCTAGTATGCAGTAAATAATGGATAAATCATAGCACATAAGAAAAAAATCAATGCATATAAACACCAAGATTTTAGGTGGAAACCCAATGTGGGAGAAAAGCACCATTACTGTCATCTTTGTCTTCTTTCTTACTATATAAAGAAAATCATGATTGCATATTGTACTAGCGTATAATCTTACTAGCACGCAGTCACCCACATGTAGGAGGATACAACCTCCACTCATTCTCCAACACCTACTAGAAGGAAGCTACAAACCCCTAATATCCTTTTCCAGCTCCTGCCGGAAGGGGGCTCCTACCCCCTCAATGAAGGTTGCAACTCTCAACATCTTGTGGACCATGTTTCATAATAATTCCTATTGGATCAACCTATCTCAAATACAAATCAAAACATGTAGTCCACCTTTCATCAAATTTTCACACTGGACTCAAACCAACATTATTCTTAATACCAAATAACCATTTTGAAACCAAATACTGAATCAAATCACCCAATCACTAAAAAAACCAAGATACGATACTAAATCACCATAACCATATCATACCAATGCACAACCACCCATCAATATACCAAGCCATAAATCATACCAATGCACAACCACCCATCAATATACCAAGCCATAAATCAATCCACTGAGTAACCAGTCATGAATAAATATAATAACTACACTGTCATTAACACATTCAATGCAAACCTTGATCAAATTTACTTCAGAATGTATATGCCACTGTTCTGAAGAAAATTCGTGTATATATGCGCTTCCTTGGCATACGACCTGCGTACAGATCTTAGATTACTGGAAATTGAACCATTTAACTAACTGAATGACTGTAGCACTAAACCAACCACTGAATCAAGTAGTGAACCAATCATAGAACACTGAATACCAATATTGAACCATACCCAGACACACTTTTGCAACATTATAACTGATCAATATACCAATCCACAACCAAATGCATCAATCCTTCATTGACAGAAGAAGCAAATAATACAGAATTCATCAATTCAATCGACATCCAAACATTTGTAAGCAACCTAGATCAAGAAGCAATCTAAACCATATTAACTCAATATGTATATGTGACTATACTAAACCATATATGTGTATATATGCATATTTACTGAAGAAAACTCACATATAGATCTTAATTGTTGAATCAAACCTTTGTTGCCAACAAAACACATATTCTACATACCTTACTGTCAAAATCACATAACATTGTAAGTATAATCAAATCATACCATCATTATAACCACAAATCTAGCATTGTTAACTACACAACCATAAACAGATCATTAGTGGTCAATGCATTTTCAAATCTCTCATATTTGAGTATTTTCTTTGCTCTGTGGTGCATGCATATTAGAAATCATATCATACATGAATAATCCATCTAATGCACACATAACTCCTTTATATCCATCTCCTTATATAACTTTTTCCTTTGTTAATAGCACAAGAAAATCCCTTGGTAAATTTGTTAGTATTCATTGATAGGATCAAATAAACGTTTCCACCATGATTACTATGGGAAATTACCATCGTAATGACCCTTGGTATCCAATTTTCGATGGTTTAGATTATGTACATGACTTTTATTCACAATACTTGTGTGTGTACGTGACTCTTCTTCACAAGAACCATGTACACTTCTCAAACTTCACAGTTTTCATGCATCCTATAATTGAGTTGCCAATTCTCTTCCCCTGTTATCTGCATTAGTTCCATAACCGTCATATTATATCCCATTTGACATCAAGAACATATTTATTAAGCATGTTTCCATTAAGGACAACACATTAGCCATAATGCCAACAATATCCCCCTTTGGACTTGATGGCAACCACTTTGGTGTTTGAAAACTACCTGCAAACACCAAGTCTTCTCTCCCCTTTTGACATCAAGGGAAAAGGGCTAAACAAGGTTGAATTAAGTACTTCCCTTGTAGTGCTCATCACTGTAAGTTGGATCTGCTAATATGAACTATGAAATCTGCATACTGACCATGCTCCCCCTGAGCATATGTTGGACCTTCTAAAGATATGAAATAGAGTACAAGACTATAGGACTCAAATACATGACTTCTCCTAACATAATGGGCTCACACATTTTATCCATATTTTAAATCAATCACCCAAAATAATGGGATTATATACATGACATGACTCAATTACAATAACTGATATATGACCTTTACAACAAGAGACATACATGATATTCATGAGAAATAAACTATGCTTTGTGCAACATCTTTCCATAAACAAGGATTTAAATAATGAAGTATCTTGTGTATCAGAACCATGATACTTATCAGCAACCATCATTCTCCAAAGGATAATCTATAATCAACAACATAAATGTCATAGTGACAACAACATGAACATCCTCTTCACCAAGAAGCAATGTAAGGTAAGGCAATGTAGCATCAATATCTCCAATATCATCAACACATGACCAAATATGCAATGATTCCAAGCATCACTAAGAAGTTGTAGTAGAAACATAAGATTTTGCAATTGAGCTTTGTTAGTAACTCATCCTGTTTTCCTCGTGTCATCAAGGTTGACATTCTCTCTACACATGGGAAGACCCACTATCCTCAAGCAGTAAGATCTTATCAATCTATTTGACCACAACACCATAGGCTCCATGCATCAACAACATATGTGAAAACTAAGAGTACCTCCAACATCACAAACCATTAAGTAGAATAGAACTGATCAACAACATAATCAACATCTTCAGTGAGCATAGCATACATATATTGTTTATCATGTGTATCAAGATTTAACACCGGCAAGAATAAGACACCAAATACAATTCAAGCAACATATAGGCATCATCCATGCATCATTGATAATCCCATGACATAGTGACAACATTACATATTTTTAGTAGTGATTAAGATTGATGACAACAGTAATAATCATGAACTCATCATAGACACCATCATGTAATAAGGAGTGCTCAAGAGACCATAATGCCAACAATGAACCGTTAGAATCATAAAATATGCTCCCCCTGAACCTGTTCCAACTCTTCACCATCAATTTTGATATTATATCCATCTCATCAATCAACAAAATGCACCAAAGAACCATTTCAACAACAACAATAAAATAATATTTTGCATCAGCTCATAAACTCATCATGAACCGATATCATTCTAAGCAGCATATGGGTATCATTATCAGGCTACAACAAATAAATGTCAAAACCAAAAAGCCAAGTGTTAGAGCCTAGATTAACCTCAGGCTGAATTGAAGCAATTCTAGGGTAACCACAAACCATGCTTAACCTGGTAGCTAGCCCTACCAGGTTGGAAGAGGGCACTCTCCTTTAGGATCTCAGTCAAGGTGATTGGATTAGATAGATACTTTAGGCTAGTTATAGTAGCTCGAAAGGTTTTGATTGAATTTTTTGGTGTTTGCTGGATCAAATGGAGTCAGGCAGGTTTGGGTCTGGGAAATTAAGTCAGGATGTAGGGTGTTCTATGGGGCAAGGTAGGTAGGTGCTTTGGCACTTGAAATTGAGTGAGATGATAGGTATAAGACTGGTGAGGAGCTAAGGAGGGCATGCAAATATCATGTATCCTTCTCAAACAATGGAAAACATAGAAAACTAAATGGTTTCCCAAGGCAGATCATTGTAAACAATGAATTCTACCTATCTATCTTGATATCATTCAGCTAGAAGCAAATGAATCAGATTATGGCACACATAAAACATGAGAAAAAATGATAACAGAAGAAGAAACTATGCAAAAACACCATACCACAAGTATCCCATAAAAATAGTTGCAAATCCTGGTTTATTTCCTTGCCAAACTGCTAATAAAGGTGTATAATGTAGCTCAGAGCATCCAAGAGAGTCCAACCTTTGCTAACGACTAAAAAAATACATAATATAGACATAAAATCACCTATGCTAGCCATCAAGGGTCGAATCCAAGAGATAAGGAATTGTTACAACCCTTTCCAAACAAGGAATAGGAATATAGGCAGTGGAACAACTTGCCTCTATAAGCATGGAAACTGATTCATTGACCCCCAAACCAACTCAAAATGATGAATCTACCCTCTAAGGTCATTTCAAAATTACATTTACATATCATGGCATTAATTACAATCATAAATTCATCCATGAAGAGAGAAAAAGTCAACTTGTAGTGAAAGAAGGCGAAAACTGGATTTTTAGGCAAATTGGCTCTATGCGCAACGCCACTAGCGAGGTGCGTAGCGTCGCTTCATAGCCACTTTTGGAGGCCTTCCCCTTAGCCAAATTGATCCCAAGATAGCTCATTGGAAAGGTCTTCCTTTCTAGTTTCTAGAACATCTTGAATATTGTCATTTTCAGGTCATTTGCCCCATAAAACGTGAAACCTCTCAAGGCTGCTTTTGTGTGTCCAAAAGGAGGCAGAGAGGTCATTTTTTTGGTAGTTTTTTGCCCTTTTGGTGACCTAGTTTTTGCTCCAAAATTGCTGAGATTTTATGGGTTTGATGCTATCATCATGCTGAATCCATATATGTAAGCCATTTCTTCAAAAATTCCTCCAGTAAAAAGCGTAGCACCGGTGGCGCTACGCACCTAGGGCAATTTTCTATGTTTCAAAATTTCAAAAATTGAAAATGACCAAAATTTGTCAAAACTTGCCCAGATTTGGCACAAGGCACCATCATTAGTTGCTTTGATGGGCTAGTGAGGCTTCAGCCAAGATTTTCAATTTATCTTGCTCCCTTTTGCTCCTTAAGGCCCTCCTCAACCTAGCTTTAAGCTTCCTCATCTTATGTTGCAGATCTTGTTGCGAGTCATATAGTGGTAGGCCATGTGGCGAAGCATCTTCTTGTCTCTGTTTCTCTTCTTAATCAGCACCTCAAGGTGTATATTAACCCTCTCTAGCCATGTTTCCCTTTCATTCTCAACCTCTTGCTCAATAGGGGTCAATGGAGCATTGGCCTCCTTGACCTTTTACCTGTCTTCCTTGATCATTTATAGCTCCATGAGGATTTGCTTGTCGCTCAATTGTTTGTTTTCTTGCTCTAGATATCTGATGACCCACTTAGCCCTCTCTAAGTTTTCTAACAAGGCTTGTATCTCAACCTCTTGTTCCTTTATGATCATGTCTTTGACAGTCTTTGGATCCTATGTTTCCAAATCAATAATGTCAACTCCATGATGAATGAAATGTTGTTGTGACTCCTCATGATCAATAAGAGTGAAATCTCTTTCCCGCCCATCACTAAGATCCTTGTTATGCATATTTTTCTTGCCTTTACCTTTGACCTTGCTTTGTTTCTCAACTTGTACCTGTTTAGCTGAACAAGAAGGCAAATCCCCTTCCACTCCTTATGGAGATAGCATTTGCTTGTAGCCTGATGATGAAGGTGAGACCCCTTCCACACCTTGTGGAGATAATACTTGCCTAGCAGCTACAAAAAGTTTCCTAATGCCCCTCTCATATGTCACAAACACTGGCACTCCAAAAGTTTCAGTCTCTTTGACCTTTTCATGTCCTGAAGGTCCACCTTCTTCATGAGGCACTGATGAAAAGACTTGAGGGCCTTTGAACATCTCATTAGAAATGAAAGTCTCCCATGGCATGTTAAGAATGTTCAACTGATGTAGAATAATGATTTTAATCAAGGAGTAGTGGCAAATGCTAGTCAACTGTTGGGGATATGGTTTCTTCTTTACAATAAGTGTCATCTTCTCAGTGTTTCTGAACATGAAGTAGGGGATATTCATCATTCTCACCCTAGTGAAATGCATTAGCAATCTAATGTGGTAGGAATACAATCAGGAGAACCTACCTTCACAAGTAAAGTACTTGATGATGATTTTCATCAATCAAGCAAACCTGTCCTCCAAAAACTTGAAGGGGAATACTCTCTTTAGTTTGTCTTGGTATCTAGCCTTGATGTAAGGCTCATAGTACTCCCTATCAATATCCTTACCTTTGTTCCATTTTTCACCCACATCTGGAATACCTGTAGCCTCTGAGATAACAGCTGGTGATAAGGTGAATGTGATTCCAGCAAGGTTTACTTCATTGTTGTCCAAATGTGTCACAAACAATCTTGCCAACTCATGATGAAATTTAACCCTTTCTACCATTTCACAAAAACCAAAGCATGACTGGTGTTTAAAACAAGAAATGGAAATTGGGCATGCTTGTAACTCTCTCAAACTAATAGGCTCCTCTCTGATAACCCTTCTTCCTTTATGAGGCTTCCTGTGTTGTATGTTTCTCTCTCTGGAACTATCACTGAGGGTGTCTTCTTCAAGCTCATATTCATTGTCTCTTTCCATTGTTTTTATTGTTGTGATCACTTGTGGTGAATTAAGAGATAGGGTGGATGAAATATGAGTATGAAGAGATTTTATGGATGAGTAAGTGAGATTGAATGGGAGTGTGAATGAGATTTAGGGAGTGAGTAGGGTTTGGGAATAGTGTAGGGTTTAGGGTTGTATGTAGGGTTTTGGGGAGAATATATAGGTTTTGGGAAATTTGCATGTGGGAATGGGATTTGGGGAAAATATATGAAGGAATGAGGTTTAGAGAATAATAGCAAATGGATGAGATAGGAAAACAGATGAGAAAGCAAGCTTGTTAATTTTTATGAGACCGTTTGGGTAAATGCTAGGGTTTTAACTTTATGAGTGAAACAATCACCAAGACTTGATGCAAAACCATTTTCAACAAGAAATATTTGATTTACTTACTTGCAAAGAGGTAATTTGAGAGATTTGAAGCAAATTGAGTGATTTTGGAGCATTTTGGGGCTTGGTTACCAGGTGTGTAGTGCCCCACCTAGGTGTGTAGCGCTTGTTCAATTTTTCACTGAGGAAGTCACCCAAGTGCGTAGCGCTGGCCTCTGGTGCACAATGCCGATCTGAACTTGTCCAAAAATGCAGCACTTTCAAACCTTTGCTCAATGACACTTCAAAATCGCCTTTTAGCTCTTGATTTTCAACTCAAAAATGAAATGATCAATAGAGGGATAATCTTTATATGGTTTTTTCCACCTTTTGATTTTTGATGTACAAAATCCACTTTGTAATGTCTATTTGCCTTTTTTAAATACTCTGTTTTTCTGATATTTGAATTTTTGCTTGGATAGGTGAACTAATGCTCAATTTCTTTGAATTTTTCCAGTGGCATGTACTTTGGTAATATCACTAGGTGACCAGGAGTAGCATGGAACCATTTATTACTTATGAAATCAATAAAATTACATGAAATTTACAAATAATATACCAATGCTCTGTTTTCACCTCAAAACTAGTTTTGAGGTGAGAACTTTATTAGGCTTACAAATTAAGAGATTAAAACTTTTCTGATCATTATTGTCATACTCATGTGTCTGCTGACCATTATTAATCAATAGTCACTGAAATTTGACCATGGTAAAACCCTAATACCTAATGAAATTGAAACCCTAAGACCTAAGACCTAATTGATGAAATAGACTAAAGATAAGTATGAATCGTTGATTGAAAAAGGAGGTCAGTCGATATATGTCATGAGGGAAAAACTGAAATGAACCCTACCATCAATCGATCCATGACCTAATGGAATGCAACTCATCAGAATGGGACACCTAGTATGAAATGCAAAAGAGTAATTTTGATCACTGATGGCAGTGTGAAGACACTGACATTAACATTGGCTCCAATGGGGATGGTAGCTCCTTGGAGGTGCCAAGAACCATAGATCTCTGGGAACAAGTAGACTAGTGCTTCATCCATTGGGAAATATGGTCAAGATACTTCAAAAACTGAAACTGACACTATAAAAACTAATTCAAGACTCACTTAACTGAAACAAATACTTACTAAGCTTTTTAGTGTCCGCAGACCATCGAGATTTGAGGGCTTCAAATCATGATGACAACCACCTTCCCACTGATGAAAAATGTACAATCATGTGAAGTGGGCCTTCCAATGTAACCAATCCAGTAGATGGCTACTTACTAAAATCATGCTCTCACTTTCCCCGAGCAAGTAGAACGATGTATATGTAGGCAACTCACAATAACAACTGAAACCAAGGCTTATGCTAATGAACCAGGCAACATTCATCTTCTCTAATGCTTGCAAAAGAATGCCGAAGGGATCTTGAAACTCCTGAAGCACTAGCTTGTCTCGAGATCCAACAACAAAAATACAAGTACTCCCTTCATTCTGATCTGAAAGAACAGTTGGTTGCTAATTGATAGGAAAGCATAGAGAAGTATAAGCTTCTGCTATCTGAGTGTTGGATGCAAATTCCTCGAGCATGAGAAATTCTGACTCGATTTCTGGCATATTGTCTCTCTCGGGCTCATACTCGTTAATTTCATAATCTGATCCATTCTTAAACAGAAAACATTCTTCAAGATGATCAAACATGATAGCCCTATCATCCTCATGAAAGAAAACAATATCTGTTCATGAGCTATAAATCTAATTTCAAGATTGTCATCATTTTCAACAGTGGAAGAAGCTTCACTAACACCTTCTTAACTATGTGAGCACTGCAAACCTGCATTAGCTTGGGCTATAACATGACCTTTCAGGATGATCTATCTCATCTTCAGATATAGGAGATTGTACTTTTTGTTTTCTTTTACTCAAACAATTGTCTTCTTTCCCTCCTAAATATTCACAAGGTTGTTGAATATCTTCATTAATTTCAAGAAAAGGAGTATATAAATTTTCCTCATACTTCTGATTCATTTCATATGGTTCCTGTTGACTGTCAAGATGCAAAATTCCTTCATCTTCAAGCAAAGAAGAAGCTACTGTATGTTGATTATGATCTTGTGTAATGAAGTGACTGGATTTTTGAGACTATTGTTGAAGGGAAAAATCAAAGAAGGCTTCAATGATTTCTTCATCATCATGATCTAAATCTTCTTCAACATCACAATCTAAATCTAGATTTGGAATAGCCAACTTGACTTTATCACAATCTGAAATTGGAACTTGATTTTCCTACATATTGTCTTCTGCTACGAGCAGATATGAAATAAGACCTCGTCCTCCATCATTGTCAGTTGTACTAAGATCTTGAACCTGCTACAAATTTTCCCGAGCATCTTGACAAGTATCCTCTAATCTCTCTTTATGCTGCTAAAATGGATTTTCATACAAGGTTTCCATGATCTCATCGTCCATGAAGTCATCATCTTCATAAATTTTCTCAAGATTTTCAATAAAAGTATAAACATGTTTGCAACAGTTCTGAACTAATATTAAGGATGGATACGATTCTTTATACCTTTCAAAGAACATGGTATGAAAATATTTTAAACAATAAATACAAGCAGGGGGCAAACTTTCATACCAATATCGGGCTTCACCTTCTAGAGTGGCCATGAATATCTTCATCAAGCAATCTTCAGTAAAATCAACCTTCAACTTGCGAATATGCATGTGAAATCTAATCAGATGTAAAGCAACATCATTCCTATCATCATCTTTAAACGTAGGCAAATTCCTTTGCGAATCTACCTTAGGAATTTTATTTGGGAAACCTGGAATGTGATCTTGGCTCATGGGAGGATACCTTCGAGCAAACAAATCCATTTTGATAACAATTAATTCACCAAGAAATTCTTTAGGCTACTGGTTCTTTAAGAGTGGAGTTGCCAGAACAATTTTGAACCTTGGGATTTTTCGACACTGGAGTCGCCAGGTGAATGATTTCAGCCTTCCAGTGTCTGATTGTTGTCCACCATCAACAATGAGATCTAAACTTGATGCATTTTGCTGAGGAACATAAAACTACATTCCCTAGTATGGTCGCTACTATGTTAGAGCCTAGATTGACCTCAGGCTGAATTGAAGCAATTCTAGGGTAACCACAAACCACGCTTAACCTAGTAGCTAGCCCTACTAGGTCAGGACAGGGCTCTCTCCTTTAGGATCTCAGTCAAGGTGACTGGATCAGATAGGGATTTTAGGCTAGGTATAGTAGCTCGAAAGGTTTTTATTGAATTTGTTGGTGTTTGCTGGATCAAATGGAGCCAGGTAGTTTTGGGTCCGGGAAATTAAGTCAGGATGCAGGGTGTTCAATGGGGAAAGGTAGGTAGGTGCTTTGGCACTTGAAATTGAGTGAGATGATAGGTCTAAGACTGGTGAGGAGTTGAGGAGGGCATGCAAAGATAATGTATCCTTCTCAAGCAATGGAAAACATAGAAAATTGAATGGTTTCCCAAGGTAGAGCATTGTAAACAATAAATTCTACCTATCTCTCTTGATATCATTCAACTAGAAGCAAATGAATTAGATTCTGGCACACATAAAACATGAGAAAAACTAATAACAGAAGAAGAAACTATGCAAAAACACCATACCACAAGTATTCCATAAAAATAGTTGCAAATCCTAGTACTTTTCCTTGCCAAACTGCTGATAAAGGTGTACAATGTAGCTCAGAGCATCCAAGAGAGTCCAACCTTTGCTAATTACTGAAAAAATACATAATATAGACATCAAACCACCTATGCTAACCATCAGGGGCGAATCCAAAACATAAGGAATTGTTACAACCCTTTCCAAACAAGGAACAAGAATATAGGCAGTGGAACAGCTTGCCTCTATAAGCATGGAAACTGATTCATTAACCCCAAAACCACCTCAAAATGATGAATCTACCCTCTAAGGTCATTTCAAAATTACATTTACATATCATGGCATTAATTACAATCATAAATTCATCCATGAAGAGAGAAAAAATCAACTTGCAGTGAAAGAAGGCGGAAACTGGATTTTTAGGCAAATTGGCTCTATGTGCAGTGCCACTAGCCAGGTGCGTAGCGCTGCTTCACAGCCACTTTTGGAGGCCTTCTCCTTAGAAAAATTGAGCCCAAGATATCTCATTGGAAAGGTATTCCTGTCTAGTTTCTGGAGCAACTTGAATATTTTCATTTGGAGGTCATTTGCCCCATTAAAAGTGAAATTGCCCAAGGCTGCTTTTGTGTGTCCAAAAAGAGGTAGAGAGGTCATTGTTTGGTAGTTTTTGCCCTTTTGATGACCTATTTTTGCTCCAAAATTGCTGAGATTTTATGGGTTTGATGCTATCATCATGCTGAATCCAGATATGTAAGCCATTTCTTTAAAAATTCCTCCAGTAAAAAGCGTAGCACTGGTGGCGCTACGCACCTAGGGCAATTTTCTGTGTTTCAAAATTTCAAAAATTGAAAATGACCAAAATTTGTCACAACTCGCCCAGATTTGGCACAAGGAACCATCATTAGTTTCCTTGATGGGATAGTGAGGCTTCAGCCAAGATTTTCAATTTATCTTGCTCCTTTTTGCTCCTTAAGGCCTTCCTCAACCTAGCTTTAAGCTTCCTCATTCTTATGCTACAAATCTTGTTGCGAGTCATGTAGTGGTAGGCCATGTGGTGAAGCATCTTCTTGTCTCTGTTGGACTTCTTAATCAGCCCCTCAAGGTTTATATTAACCCTCTCTAGCCATGTTTCCCTGTCATTCTTAATCTCTTGCTCAATAGGGATCAATGGAACATTGGCCTCCTTGACCTTTTGCCTGTCTTCCTTGATCATTTGTAGCTCCATGAGGACTTGCTTGTCACTCAATTGTTTTTTTTCTTGCTATAGATATTTGATGAACCACTTAGCCCTCTCTAAGTTGTCTGACAAGGCTTGTATCCCAGCCTCTTGTTCCTTTATGATCCCATCTTTGACAGTCTTCGGATCCTAAGTTTCCAAATCAATAATGTCAACTCCATGATGAATGAAATGCTGTTGTGACTCCTCATGATCAATAAGAGTGAAATCTCTTTCCTGCCCATCACTAAGATCCTTCTTATGCATCTTTTTCTTTCCTTTACCTTTGCCCTTGCTTTGTTTCTCAACTTGTACCTGTTTAGCTGAAGAAGAAGGCAAAGCCCCTTCCACTCCTTGTGGAGATAGCATTTTCCTGTAGCCTGATGATGATGGCGAGACCCCTTCCACACCTTGTGGAGATAATACTCACCTAGCAGCTGAAAACAGTTTCCTAGTGCCCCTCTCATATGTCACAAACACTGGCACTCCAAAAGTTTCAATCCCTTTGACCTTTTCATGTCCTGAAGGTCCACCTTCTTCATGAGGCACTGATGAAAAGACTTGAGGGCCTTTGAACATCTCATGAGAAATGAAAGTCTCCCTTGGCATGTCAAGAAGGTTCAGCTGATGTAGAACAATGATTTTAATCAAGGAGTAGTGGTAAATTCTAGTCAACTGCTAGGGATATGGTTTCTTCTTTACAATAAGTGCCATCTTCTCAATGTTTCTGAACATGAAGTAGGGGATATTCATCATTCTCACCCTAGTGAAATGCATTAGCAATCTAATGTGGTAGGCATACAATCAGGAGAACCTACCTTCACAAGTAAAGTACTTGATGATGATTTTCATCAATGGAGCAACCCTATCCTCCAAAAACTTGAAGGGGAATACTCTCTTGAGTTTGTCTTGGTATCTAGCCTTGATGTAAGGCTCATAGTACTCCCTGTCAATATCCTAACCTTTGTTCCAATTTTTACCCACATCTGGAATACCTGTAGCCTCTGAGACAACAACTGGTGATAAGGTGAATGTGATTCCAGCAAGGTTTACTTTGTTGTTGTCCAAATGTGTCACAAACAATCTTGCCAACTCATGATGAAATTTAACCCTTTCTACCATTTCACAAAAACCAAAGCATGACTGGTGTTTAAAACAAGAAATTGCAAGTGGGCATGCTTGCAACTCTCTCAAACTGATAGGCTCCTCTCTGATAACCCTTCCTCCCTTATGAGGCTTCCTGTGCTATATGTTTCTCTCTTTGGAACTGTCACTAAGGGTGTCTTCTTCAAGATCATATTCACTGTCTCTTTCCATTGTTTTTATTGTTGTGATCACTTGTGGTGAATGAAGAGATAGGGTGGATGAAATATGAGTATGAAGAGATTTTATGGATGAGTAAGTGAGAGTGAATGGGAGTGTGAATGAGATTTAGGGAGTGAGTAGGGTTTGGGAATAGTGTTGGGTTTAGGGATGTATGTAGGAGTAAGTATGTAGGGTTTTGGGGAGAATATATAGGGTTTGGGAAATTTGTATTTGGGAATGGGATTTGGGGGAAATATATGAAGGAATGAGGCTTAGAGAATAATAACAAATGGATGAGATAGGAAAACAGATGAGAAAGTGAGCTTGTTAATTTTTATGAGACCGTTTGGGTAAATTCTAGGGTTTTAACTTTATGAGTGAAACAATCACCAAGACTTGATGCAAAACCCTTTTCAAGAAGAAATATTTGATTTACTTACTTGCAAAGAGGTAATTTGAGAGATCTGAAGCAAATTGAGTGATTTTGGAGCATTTTGGGGCTCTGCTGCCATGTTCACAGCGCCTCACCCAGGTGCATAGCGCTCGTTCAATTTTGCACTGAGGAAGTCACCCAGGTGCGTAGCGCTAGCCTCTGGTGCACAGCGCCGATCTAAACTTGTCCAAAAACGCAGCACTTTCACACCTTTGCTCAATGACACTTCAAAATCACCTTTTAGCTCTTTATTTTCAACTCAAAAATGAAATGATCAATAGAGGGATAATCTTTATATAGTTTTTCCACTTTTTTATTTTTGATGTACAAAACCCACTTTGTAATGTCTATTTGCCTTTTTTAAATACTCTGTTTTTCTGATATTTGACTTTTTGCTTGGATAGGTGAACTAATGCTCAATTTCTTTGACTTTTTGCAGTGACATGTACTTTGGTAATATCACCAGGTGATCAAGAGTAGCATGGAACCATTTATTACTTATGAAATCAATAAAATTACATGAAAGTTACAAATAATATACCAATGCTCTGTTTTCACCTCAAAACTAGCTTTGAGGTGAGAACTTTATTAGGCTTACAAATTAAGAGATTAAAACTTTTCTGATCATTGTTGTCATACTCATGTGTCTGTTGACCATTATTAATCAACAGTCACTGAAATTTGACCATGGTAAAACCCTAATACCTAATGAAACTGGAACCCTAAGACCTAAGACCTAATTGATGAAATAAACTGAAAATAATTATGAATCATTGATTGAAAAAGGAGGTCAGCAGATATATGTCATGAGGGAAAAACTGAAATGAAACCTACCATCAGTTGATGCATGACCTAATGGACTGAAACTCATCAGAATGGGACACCTAGTATGAAATGCAAAAGAGTAATTTTGATCACTGATGGCAGTGTGAAGACACTGACACTAACACCAAGAATGAATTGATGGAAACACATGAGAATCTCCACTTGAATTTGTACCAGTACTTTACCATCATAGAAAACGATACACAACTGGCTAAGTCATTAACCACATACATACATGATTGTCCTTCATGAGAAACATGTAGAAAATGTAAAATTTTGATTTTTCATAGCTACAACTCCCCATGAACATGTCCTGTATGTTATTGTTCACATTTTCCTCATCAAATGCAACATCAAAATAATATCATAATCAACATAGGGAATCATCATCAAGATACACATGCATAACTCCCCCTGAGATCATACACCACTGATCCTGTGGACCTGATAATCATCACCTGTTTTTCATGAGGCTATGTACCTCACATTTACTTCTACTATCTTTGTTACAGGTATGCATTAATTAAAAAAGAATGCAGTTGGGACCATCTCCTTTTACTCTGAATATGAAGAAGATTAACTACACCTCCTATTTTTTCCTAAATTCTTCATTAGCACATATAATTTGTCTGTATTTCTGAATCCTTTTGCTATAAAATTTCCAATGTATTCTTTTATAAATTTTCATCTGGTTTAGTAAACATAATTATATGTCCCTTATAAGCTATTTGGCCTACACTTAGAATATTTTTTCAGCCCTTGAACTAATAATACATCAACTGATTTTGTATGCTTATCAAGTTTGGCTCTACCTTTTCCTAGAACTTTTGATAGTGCACTATTTCCAAGAATAGCTTTACCATCTTTGTTTTTCTTGAGAGACACAAAATTGTTCTTATCTCCATACATGTGATGAGGGCATCCATTTTCTATGTACCATTCATCTTCTTCTTCAATTGAGCACATAGAAATGCCACACTTAACTTGTTCTTCTTTGCTTTTCTTAATATGAGAAGTGTTGGTGGATCTATATTTCTCAGGTATTTTTGTAACAATATTCTTGTTTGGTTTCTTGCCTTGGAGTAAATTAACTTATTTCCTGTGTGAATCCATTGTCTTTTTCCCACATTCTTTTTCTACACGCCCATACTTGTTACAAGTATAGCATCTTACCTGACCAAAGAAGGTAGAAGAGGAATCATAATATTTTTGTTTCATATTCTCCTATTACAATCAATAGATTTGTGACCAAATATGTTGCAAGAAAAACAATATCCCTTAAAGAAACTTGAGTACCTGGTAGCTGGTGATTTTCCTGTAAATTTTCTTTTGCAATTGACTACAAAGTGTCCAAAGTTATGACAGATAAAACATTTAACATCATTTTCTAGAGGAGAGAATCAATTGATGCTTCTATACTTGGGAGAAAATTATTTCCTTTGAAATTTTTCTTTCTTTGATAGCTAGTTTGTTTGACTTTTTAATTCTTTACCATATTTTTCATAGTTTTCTTTGTTAATATCACAATTTCTTGCACAAGATTGTGAGATATATTCCTTTTACATTTTCATGAAAAAAAAGAGAAAATTTGATGGAGGGAGACCTTTTGCTGCTAAGAATGTTATCCAAAATCTTAGTACTACCCTAAAATATAAAGTGTTGATCCTTTTCTTCTAATGTATCTTTTAAAATGTTTACCTCAACCTCCAGTCTTTGACATTGTTCTTCCTTTTCCAAATATTGCTTCCTCATTCCTTCCTCAACCTTTCTTCCTTCTTCCAGTTGTGCTCTTAATTCAATAATCTCTTCCTTAAGCCCATTCTCTTGCTCTTCAAATACTTGGAGTAACTCTTCATTTTTTTTTGTTTGACTTTTCAAGATTTGATCTTAGAGAAATGGTCTCATCTTCGAGTCCTTCAAAATATTGTTTAGATTCTACTGTAGAATTTATTGATTTATCATGATCCCTATTCTCATATGTCTGCAACTTATTCTTAAGATTGTTAATCCTTTTCGAAGTGGAAGCAATTTTTTTTGTAATATTAAGAACTTCATCTAATTTGTCTTCTTATGAGTCAATAACTCCATCTGATATACCATCTTTTGATAGACACATATTTTCATGAGATTCATTTAATATTGCATAAATAAGATTACTTGTTGGTTTCCTGATGAACAATCTTCCTTTGTTTTTCCTTCATAGATTTCCTGCAGATTATCCCATACTTCCATTGCAATTTCATAATGCGTAACCTTCTTTGATGTTGAATCATGTATGTTATAAATGATTTCATTTAATGTGTGATTATTATCTTCCAATTATTCAATTGATGGGGGAATTTTATTGCAACCATTACATACTAAATGCCAAACATCAGATCCAAGGTCCATTAACTTAGACTTCATGTTTTCTTTCCATTCCTGATAGTTACCATCACTAGGCATAAGAATACCTTTATTGTCCATTATTTATGACTTGCCTTGTTCTTCTGCTACAGATTGTCCCTGACCTATAAATGTAGATATTTCCACAACCTCAAATACATCACTTGCATTGCTTTCTTGAATTGACTTCTTCCTTTGTGTCACCTTATTCTTTTGCTTCCTTGTTATTGTCCCTAATCCACTCTCAAGCAATTAGGCTTTTACTGGAGCACCAAGCTCTGATACAATTGTTAGGGAAAATACTAAGAGGGGGTTGCATGGGGGGAATCAATATTTTTAATTCACTGAAACTATGAATTTCACATTCGGAATTATGTATGTTATTGTTCTTCATGAACCCCGTGTGTGTACGTGAATATAGTGAATGCAAACCACATATATCCAGATAAATAATTTTTCATATGTTTCATCAGATGTTTATCTTTATCCAGTGTATCATTATTTAATTATCCATTTATTAAGAATTAGAAATAATTAGTAAAGAGCAGATAAATCATCAATGCAAAAGAAACATATCAACACATATGGACACCATGATTTTAGGTGGAAACCTAATGTGGGAGAAAACCATTGTTGTCGTCATCTATGTCTTCTTCTTTTATTATAAAGAAAATATTCATTACATCTTGCACTGACATAGACTCTTACATGCACACAATCATTAGGGGAGTTTTGAGGTGTAAATTGGGCCTCCTAAGGAAATTATAAAATAATAGTGGAAATAACAAAATAATTTTATACTACATCATCAAATTTTAGAAGGAAAAAAGAAAAAACTATTTTTTCAACTTATCTCCCTATGGGTTTACTCAAATTTTGAGTGGAAACACTTGTTGGATGAAAAATGTCATTCCTCATCCAAGGAGTACGCATGTTGCATACTTTAGATGGACCCTGCTACACGAAAAATGAGAAATACATGAAAAACGTTATTGCAATCATGTTTTTTTAATGTATTTATCATTTTTCGTATAGCAAGATCCATCAAAAGTATGCAACATGGGTACTCCTTGGATGAGGAATTAAATTTTTCATCCAACGAGTACTCTTGCTTGAAATTTGAGCAAAAACTTAGGGAGACAAGTTGAAAATATGAGTTGAAAAGGTAGTTTTATTATTTTATTATTTTTTAATCTTTTTACCTTTTTACTCCAAAAATGGTGAATCATCCCCCATGGTTGACATCATCATCTTGAATCCTATTGGTTCTTATACATTTTATTTTGGTTGTACATTTTCTTAGGAGGCCCATTTTAGACCTCAAAATTCCCCTAATGCACCAACTTATAGGAGGATACAACCTCCACTCGTTCTCCAGCACCTACTGGAAAGGAGGTACAACCACCTGATCTCATTTACAAACTCCTACTAGAAGGGAGCACCTACCCCTTGAACAAGTTTACGAGCCACCACTGGAGAGAAGCTCTGACTCCCTCACTAAATGCTCCAATCCTCAAAACCCTTTATGGACCAGATTTCATTATATTTCATATTGGATCCACCTATCTCCAATACACATCAAAACATGTAGGCCACATTTCACCAAAATTTCACACTGGACCCACACCAACATTATTCTTGATACCAATTAACCATTCTGAAACCAAATACTGAATCAAATAATCCATTCATTGAACAAACCAAGGTACCATAATGAATCATAGAATATTCAATCAATGTTGAATCACCATAACCATATCATACCAATGCACAACCACCCATCAATATACTAAGCCACAAATCAATCCACTAAGTAATATCTCATGCATAAAGATAATAACCACATTGTCATCAACACAGTCAGTGCAAACCCTAATTGAATTTACTTCATAATGTATACATGACTATTCTAAAGAAAGCCCATGTATATATGCACTTACTCTACATAAAACCTATGTACATATCTCAAATTACTAAACAATGAACCATTTAACTAACTGAATATCAATACTAAACCATACATAATCACACTTTTGTAGCATTATAATTGATCAGTATACCAATCCACAACCAAACATATCAAGACTTCATTGACAAACAACAAAAAATAATACAGACTTCTTCAATTCGGTCGGTATCCAAACATTGTTAAGCAACCCAGATCAAGTAGAAATTTAATCCATATTAAATCAATATGTATATGTGACTATAATGAACTAGATGCACATATGTATGCATATTTACTGAATAAAACACACATACATATCTTAAATCACTAAAGCAAACCTTTGCAACAAACACAGCACATATTCTGCATATCTTACTGTCAAAATCACATATCATTGTAAGCACAATCAGATCATACCATCATTATAACCATGATATAGAATTGTTAATTGTACAACCATAAGAAGATCATTAGTGCTTAATGCATTTTCAAATCTCTCATATTGGAATCTTTTCTTTGCTCCCTGGTTCACACCTATTACAAATCATATCATACATGAATAATCCATCCAATGCACACATAACTCCTTGATCTCCATCTCCTTATATAACTTTTTTCTTTGCCAACACCACAAGAAAATCCCATGGTAAAGTTGTCTGTATTTCTGATAGGATCAAATAGATGTTTTTTCCACAATTATTATGGGCAGTTTCCATGGGAATGACCCCTTGTACCCATTTTTCCATGGTTTGGATTATGTACGAAACTTTTCTTCACATTACCTGTGTATATTCATGACTCTTCTTCACAGGAACCGTGTATACTTCTCAAACTTCACATTTTTCATGCATCTTGTGACTGAGTTTCCAATTCTCTTCCATATCCTCTGTAATATATGTGCCAATATTCCTATATTATGCATTAGTTCCATAACCATCATATTATAGCCAAGTTGACAACAAGAACATATTTATCAATTAGGTTGCCATCAAGGACAACATATTAGCCATAATTCCAACATCTTTAACCAAGTCAGGTTATCTTGTAGGCATTGTCACAGGTCTTCTTCACAATCCAAGGTGTAGATACTTCCTCCATCGATATGAGTACAACCTTAAATATTCTCTCCATAAGGTGACTAATAGATGTTTTGATTTCTATTGTCCTTTGTCATCCAAGATCCCAATAAATTATGCTAATTTTGGTATTTGGCACAATCATTTTAAAATGCTCCTTGACTATTCTCAGAATGAACTTCTGTAATGGCCCTTAAACTAGGGCTTCTCAAATACCACAAAATGACTTTGTAAAGAGCTCTAGAATTGTTCCAAAAGGATGTGGATTTGATCCTTCTTCAAAGTGTCATAATTTGTTGGAGTGAAAGGTTGCTTATATCCTTGGCAATGGCTTATTTAGGTCTCTATATTTCTGAAGATAATTGTGGCCTTTTAGAGTGGTTGTAGCTTCATATCAGACCTTTCAAATAGGCCTAATATTTATTTATGTAGTTCAATCTTGGTCCCTTTACAAGTAGTTTTCATGCTGACTATTAGGACTACTTCTAGTCCACTAAAGACACCTCAAATTTGTAATTTAGTCATCCTTATAATATTTCATAGAACTATATACTTTTCAGATGTATAAGATATTTTGAAGCCCTTATATAATGCCTAGTCCTTCGATCTTCTTCACAAGATTTTTGGCTCTTCTTGGAACCCTAAAAGAATGCTTCTTGACTCTCTTGTTCTCCTCACCCTTCCAACCTAGGTCTGTGACCCTGAGCATAGAGATTATGACTTATAAACAAGCCCATAATTATTTTCTTAAGCTTGAAACTACTTCTATAGGGTTCGGTTCTCAAGGTGATAGTGAACACTAATATCGAAATAGCATTTGGTCATATAGAAATATCAGAAAGGAACCATTACATCGTCATCATGCCCTTCTTCTACTTAAGAAATGGTTATATAGGTAAGGAAAAACTTCTCTCTTAGAGATCCCTTCTTGGTCAAGATTTTTGGGTGTGTTGTAACTATTTTTTACCCATGCAATTAATTTTCTAAATTGTATATTTTCAAATAAAAATAATATTTAAATTGTGCACTTTGTAAATAAAGTGGGAATATTATTTATAAATGTCGCTTTAAATGAATTTCAGCTTAAATAAACATTTTTTTTTAATAAAGTTGCCAAAGGAGTTATCTTCCAAGCACTTTTCAACACTGTAGATTGTCTCTACTCAAATCAATGCATAATAGAGCATTTCAGGACTCCTCTACACTCCCGATAGTTAGCGAAGTGGGGGGGTAAGGGTTCGCAAAATGGTTTTATAGAAACCACCCACTATGACATGTTAATATCTAAAGCATTGTGGGACACTCCCCTCTCATATACCACTTGCTATCGCACCCCGCTGCAAACCACTTGCCATCCACTTTCTCTCACTACTACCACCTCCGCCAACTTGGCACTTCTACCACCACAACTACCAAAATGATCCCCGCCATCTTTTCAATAAATTTAGTAAATTAAACATTGCAGTCATTTATTTCTTCAAGCCAACGTCCTGATACTTAATTAGTGATGCGCCAAGAATTAAATCCAATAACAATTATTTCAAAATCATTTGATAAGCTAAATTACCCCCATCCACTTATCTTTTTCCCTCATTTCTCCAGTTTTGCTCAAGTGCTCAACAACATAAGGTATCAGAATTCCATAGTTGACTACTTCAATTATCCAGTGAATTACAAGGTATTCTTAATCATTTGTTCTCTTTAAATTTGAAATGGCTAGTAAGAAGGGAAAAGCCAAAATATTTGTTGAAAACCCTATGCTTCCTCGAGTTCCTAATATAGATGAATTCTGTATAATAGACACTGACTTTAAAATCCTTGAAACCAAGTGTAAATTCAACCTGTATGAACTCCACAAGTGGGAATTTCAAAAATTAGAAGATGTTAGTGATAAATTCAACTTTCAGGAGTCCATGTTGCTGTAATTTGTTTTTACCTAGACTTATCATTTCCCTAAGTTTATTACCTAGTGTGAAAATAGTTACCTGCCAAGTCAAAGAACCATAATTGCTCGAAATAATGAAATTATGTTTTCCATAACCCCATAATCCATTTGTCAGGCCCTATAGATAAACCCTAAAATTTTCCTTTATCCATTTTCAGTTGATTCCTTGATGAAAATCTACCAGAAACTCACTTTTTAGCAGCAAGCCAATATTTTAGAGTCATTTTTGCCTAAAGGTTCAAAATTTCCTCGAACTAATCCACCATATTCTACAACAATTTTCTGGAAATGTTTAGATAGTTTATTTCTATGGCTTGTTGGCTATTAGGTTACTGTTGTCACTATGAAAAACACCTTCCAAAAATTTTCCTATACTTGGATTTTGGAGCCTACTATGGATTTTTTGATCGGTTGTTCCGTGGTCACTTCTCGATCGATTGAAGTCACTTGCTCAAGCATGCTCAGTTTGCAACGAGTTCATGAACAAATTCTTCCATGCAAGCTTGAATAATAATAAGCACATTCCGTTAATACAATGTATGTGTAATGTTCAACCCATGTCGACAGTCAGTGCGCACTGTCATTGGCAATCTCTCACTTTTGGTGGCATTTGTACTTCTATTTTGGTGAGTTTTTCAACTTGCCGCTTTTGCACACCTTATTTTTCATGAGTGTTGTTTTCATGCTTTTGATTTTCACTCTTACTATATTTCAATTTAATTAGTGTCATTTTCATGTTATCTTTTTGATGGCATGTGCTGCTTCCAATATTGTTCGCATATAGCAAGTGTCGCTTTCCCTTTTCTCTTCATATAGTAAATGTTGCCTTTACGCATGTTAGTTGTCACATAATGTGTATAAGCTCATTTTGGTGGTTTCAAGGTTTATATTCATGAAAATGGGTTGATATTACCATGCAAACACCTGTCACACTTATTTCGAAAGTTTTAAGCATTGTCGCACAAGTGTCATCAAGGTCATTACAAAGTGTATCTTTAGTGCCGCACTTGTCATAAAGTCATCGCAAAGTTGTCACATTGAGGGAAATATGTTTTTAGCATGTTCTAGATAATATATATTGTTCTGCCATCAATTGTTCTAAGTATGTGATCACAGTCAAGTCATATCATTATTCACATTAGTCTCATTGATCGCACACTTAGCCATTTTTTGGAAACTTCCCTACAACCTACCTCATTTTGCCTTCCTCAACAATGCATTGCATAGTTCCAACCCTGAAGTTGTAAACTTGTCCCTTGACACTATGAAATGTACAATTCCTACCTCCCAGAATTGTGCAATGCATAGTTCCAGTGTTGAAGCCTGGGCCTTGCCCCCCAGAATTATGCAATATAGCCCTCCAACCTTTGCCCAACTACACATTCCGCAGTCTTTGAGCTTATGCCCAAACCTTGAGCTCGTGAACTATGTAATTTCATAATCACAAGGTCTTCTCTGCCTCCCAAAACTATGAATTTCACTGAAACAATGCAAAACACTGTAGTCTGACTCACTGAGCCTCAAAACTACGTAATCTATGTGCACAATCCAGCCTAAACTATGCATTACACAAACTCAAGGCTCAACCCTCAACACTAAGCTCTTAAACTACGCAATTGTGAAATCATCTAAGCTCCTCTATCTTCCAAAAATACACAATGGGAAAAATTAGTGTTCAAGCCCTCATCCTAGCTCCCTGAGTTCCTCAACTACGCAATCTTTTTTCTCGGTCCAAGCTTGAAATGTGCATTGCACAATCTCAAGGATCAAGCCTAACCCTTGACTACTTGAGCTATAGAATTTCATAATCACTAAACCTATCCCTCAGCATGCCACCCAATTCTGACTCAATCAGTGTATCATCATGCAACATCTTAGATAGGGTTTTATCGAACTGGTGACATATTTTCATGAGAGGATTGCAAATGCAGGAACTCTATCATGCTATGGGAAGATTATGAAGAAGGAGATGGAAAAGGAGGACATGCTAAAAGACACATATGGATTTGAAAATATAAGATGATTATGAGACAAGAAAACGAAGGAACACTCGATTATAACATAAGACCAAAGATCAAGACCGCATGAAGACTACATCTGATTCACAACCCCTTGGAGGGTAGATATGAAGAACAAAGCATATCTCTCATGAATATGAATCATTGGATACATTTCTTATTGAAGATGGAAATAAAGAAGTAGAAAAAGGATATCTTGTCATGCCACATTGTCATGCAATCCATGTCATCAGTGTCACGTCATTTTTGATCATGAGTCATCATATTCCACATCATTGTTGTGGATCATGTAATTATCTATTCAAAATGTATTGTGTTAGGGTCCTATAGTGATAGGATTCATAATTTTGAATTGCCTAAGTTTGAACCTTGTAATATTGTACATAGCTTTTCTTTCTGCAAATGTTTTCCATATTAAAATTTTAAAAAATGTAAAGAGGGTATGTCCTAAAAGAAAAATCAAAGGACAAAAAGAATAAGAAAAGATCAAAAAATGAAAAAATATGAACCCCAAAAACAAAAATAGATCATGGAAGTGTGCAAGTCTAAATGCCACTACTATTTTACTGCTTTATTGTTTTAAATAATGGTTGTGTGCAGCTTGTCATACATGTCACAACCCATGGTAGTCAACATGTTTAATCTTGGCTATTTCATGCTTTAAATTTTATGTTTATAGTTAGAGAATAAAATCTGGCCAAACAGTTTAATCTTGGCAGATCATTAGATAGGTAGAAAAAATAAAAGGAGCTCATTAGTTTAATCTGAGCCCTTAGATGATATAAGGTTAGAATTAGATAGTTTACTTTTCAAAAGAAAAATGAATGATAAGGGTTTGCTAGTCTAAATGCACCCAAATAAAATGAAGAAAAAATGGTAGGGTAAGTAATGGGTAAGTAGAAGAAAGGTTGTTGAAGTATAAAGTTGATTGGATAAAAGCACATTTATCATGCTTGACTATATGTTTCAATGTGCATGAGCATTTAAGAAGGCAAAAGACAATGGTTTACAAGTTCATTTAATTAACTCCCCTTCATTCTTTTCACCCCTTTACTTACTAATTTCCCCATCCACAAGTAAGTTCTAGTACTTAAATCCTTCAAGTCATAAAGGCTGAGAGAATTTCTCTGACTTTTGGTGGGACGGATCCTCGACTTAATGACTTATGGACATAAAGTGTTAGAATTCCCTTCATAAGATTCATTTTCCCTTCATTGCCCTAATAAAACCCCTTTTCCTAAGGATAAACTTCATTTGCCTAGAAAAAATAAAAAACCCCCATGTTAAATTCTATTTCACTCAAAAAAACCCACAAAAGTGTTTTATCCTAAGTGTAAGTGTATATAAATAAATTGCACAAATGGTACATTTATGCTTAGTGGTATGTTCACTCCGCACATTCATTTCATATTAATTTTTAACTTTATTATATAATTCCTGATATACTTTTTCTCATATATTAAATAAATCCCCTATATAAATATCCCAACCCTTAGTTTTAATATAAACTATACAATTTACCCCATATCCCAACAAAACCCACTTAACATACCACTACGCGGTAAAGCTAAACTAATCTCGTCATTAAGCCCCGCCTGATCATTTAAACCCATGATTAAATCCTAATTAATCCCAAACCACCGAATATTAAAGCCCTGGGCCCCCCTAAAACCCATGCTCTTATCACCCGCGCACCTCCCTCACCGAACTGTCGTCCAATCATCATCACCCTCATTCGACGGTCCACAGCCATATCGGCTTCACCCGACGGCCAACCTTTACTCACCCAATAAGGTAGTTTTCCCCGACCCCCCAACTATTATGTGTCGAGTGATGGAGTAGATCGGGTGACCCCTCCTAAATACCACTCCCTCCACAAAAGCGGTGTGATGGCTTGGGAAACTGCCTCCCCGCCAAACCCAAAAACTGCCTACTGTTCATGTGTGAAATTACCCACCAAAAAGTGACCATTGCTCAATAAAAAGCATGCAAAGCCCTTTTTCACCTTTTTCACTCATTTTCTCTGTAAACCTCTGCAAACCAGTGCGACACATGTGAATGCTTAATTTACCAATTGAACTCCAAATTCACTCCTGAAGAAGCTGCAGAGACCTCAATTAACCTCTCAGTCTGTACTAGAGCCATTCAAACTTCTGCAGTTGCCATGAACCTCGAATTTGAAGCTAATTGACCCAATTCCAGGTATTTGAAGAAAAAATACCAGACTACCCTTTCAATTTTAAAATGTTCAGTCTGTAATGTGTTTTAATCAAGTAAAATTAATTGAAATTTACTTTAAATTTAAAAGTGTGTGCCCAAACCCTTCTGAAAGCTTCCAGTTCCTATTAAAACCTCTGAATAAACCTGTGAAATTCAAATTTAAATTCAAAACCACAAGAATTTAATTATGGCTACCCCTGTTGCCATGGATGTCAGACCTATCACAACTCCCCATCTGGACCTCGACCACCTCCCCTGGTAGACAAGGATTTTCAAATCAGAGACACAAGTGCATATGAGGTCTTGCTCAAAATTCATTTTTGAGTAAAGAAAGATATATGAACCATTCTGATGACATAGGTATTTGGGACTCCAATTTGCCCAAATACCAGTTTCCCCAAGTACATATCTTTCTTGAAATTGTCCATATGTCCCATGGTTGTTGCATTCCCAGCTAGAGAGCTTTAATGTCTCCTGACCAAAAGGTTTTGTTCACAATTACAGATGAATCAATTAATGAGATGTTGCAGGTCCAACCAGGTCCTAACCTGACCCCACTCTCCATTAGGGATTTGTTAGACTAGTACACCAAGTTGACCCCCTCTAGACTAGCCCAAATATTTCAAACTTTCATTGTTGAAGACAAGCACATTCCTAAAGATGCCCCTCCATATGTTTCTGCCATTTTTTCTGAAAGGGGCAAGCATATTGTGACTATGATATCATGTGTTTTGGGTTGTACCACTGATGAATTTGTTGATGAGCTCATCCTGGCCTTCATGTCCATTTTCACCCCAAGAAAGCCTCTTGCTACTATATACAATTATGCCCAGTTCATAGCTAAAAGGATGCATGAATAGTTTACTAGAATGCACAATGAGAGAGTATTCAAATACTCATATGTACTATACCATATGTTTTTGTATTATCAGTCAGACAAATTTCCCTTCACTCTCCAGAAGCTTGATACTAAAGGCCAACCTAGGTCTGTCATATTTTGGACACCATTATTCCATAATTATTCATCACCATACACTTATACATACTTCATTGACCCTTTTGTCCATCCAGTCATGACCATGCTGATAGGAAGTCCTCCACCCAGAATAAGCCAAGATATCAAAAGATTCCTCTAGTTTTCCAAGAAAAGTAAGTTGGGAGATTGGTACCTTTACCAAAACCACTCTGAAATAAGAATATACGGGTGCCAGCTTGCCCCATAAAAACTCCCCAAATACCTCCCCATGAGGTTATTTGCTCTAGATTATTATAGGCTAATAATGAATTCTGATGAAGTCAATTTTGTCTCAGCCAAGAAAAGAACTCAATTCAAAGTCAAAAATCAGTCAAGCCCTTTCATATGCAATTCTAGAGAAGTAGGGCAAGAAGCAGATCTGATTCTGCATTAGATGAAGTTTCAAAATAGTTTCATGTGGAGATATGACCCTCAAGGGTTTATGACCAAACTTAGACAAAAGGTTAAATTGGGGCCTTATATTCATCATCCCATACCAGAGATAGAAAGATATTCCAATCAATCTGAGTGGTTGGAAAACACTCTTATATACAGGGATAGTAGAAAGGTAGATGTTGAAAATACCTTGTGTTATTTAGAAAGAAATCTTTATGAAAGCTCATTCCTACAGGTACCACAACAAGAAGCAACCATGAGTACCCCTAGAGTTTTGCAGACTCCTCAGAATGAGGAAAGGAATCCCAAGAGGAACAGAGAGGGAGCCTCCACTTTAGGCATGGACACATCCAATGTGTAGTATGAAGGCAGCCAAAGCAAAAGGCCAAGGTTCAATCCTATTTTATAATAGGAAGACATAGAAGGCTTAGCAGAATTAACTAATATTGAGTTTGACATGAGCAGGGGCACAGTTCTATCTAGAGAAACACATGAGCCATCTACCTCACACACTCAAATGTTAGAAAGGCAGCTCAGTGTAGAAGTCTCCTCATTCAATAGGCCTATTGATAAAGATAAGGATATTAAGGATAGGTTTAAAGAAATCAAAATGAGAAATGAGAAACTGAAGGCATAGTCTTATGCACAACATCTCAAGCTTACACCTACAAACCAAACCAGGTTGATGTCAGCTTTTGACATCAAGGAGGGAAAGATGCAAATGTCCTTCATAAAACCAACTGTACAATAGCCAAGGACATCAACAGATTACAAAAATATTGATTTTGAGGTATTGGCAAGGGATATTCATCCCATAGACCAAATTGAATTTCACAAACAGGCTAGAGAAATGATTTACTCCACCCTTATAGGTAAAGCCATAACTGCCCATCAGTTGCAGAATTCATTGAACAATATCTCAACCCAATATCAGTTAGAGAAGGCCTCCTCACAGGCCAAGGATACCAGAATCAAGTCTTTGGAAGACTTAGTGATTGAATTGGGACATGATCCCAAAGACATCAAAGCCACTAAACAACTGATCAAGAAAAAGAATGATGACATTGCAGCACTCAAAAAGCAATTGAAGATACCTCAGCTGCAACATCCCCAGACACAGGAAGTCTTGGAAAACCAAACCAGACATGAAGAATTGATGGACTTAGTCCTAAAACTAAATTATCAGTTAAGAGAAACAAAGAAGGAATTGGACAATTTAATCCAATTGAAGCAAACTGATATTGCCACTACATCAGTAAATGTCATCCCAACAGTCTCAACAGCTGTTCCTTCCACATTGGCTCCCACAGCTCCTATGGACACAACACAACAAGTTTCAATAGAGTCTACATCAGCGACATGTACATCAAGTGAAGAAGCAACAAAGTTAGTCAAAACTATGGAAGAGATTTCCATACAGGCAACAGAGATGAATAAGCTGAAAGAAAAGGTGACAAGCTTGGAAACTGATTACAAGCTTGCCAAAATCATGCACAAAGAAGAAGTGTAGAAAGCTGCCAGAATGAATGAGAGATTAAAGGCCATGGAGAAGGACCTGACACTAAAAGAACCTCTTGGGCAAGCTAAGGAACTATTATGGGCCAATATCATTGACTTTGTCGATAATATTTGGCCATCTATTCAGGTAATTTTTGAATAGATAGATTTAATAAAGGTGGCTACAGAGGCCATCCAAAGAGTAAAAGAAGAATTAGGAGAAATGCCTGAAGATGCTACCAGAATTATCCAGTTCCTTAACAGTAAAAATAAGTATGAGCTTCAAGAATTGGAAATAGAGGACAGAACAGAGACAATTTTGGAGGTGAGAAAAGTCCTTTCCAAGAGAAACTTAATGCTAAACCTAGAGGACAAATGTCAGAATATGTAGGTAGCCATTGACATATTTATGGCTAAGTTTCAAATTTTGAGAGAAAAAGGGTTACCTAGTCCCTTAGTAATAAATGACAATCTCATGACGCATTAGGATTAGAACAACAAAACCAGAGAGCTAGCAAAAGAACAATTCAATACATCATCAATCAAGGCATTGCCAATAGGCAAAGTACTTTATCAAACATTTGAAAACTTGTTTTACCTCCAGCATGAGGTAAAACACTTATTTATCAATAAGCCTACTTTTTCCAAGTACACCGAGGTAGATGAAATATATAGAAGGATGCTAAAGATCCAATTACCTGATGCTGAAACATGGGAGAAATTGACTGATTTACTGTGAGAAATATGCAGTAAAAAGGTTAGTGTACAGTAAAAGTAAAACAACCAGGTAAAAAGATGAAGACAGATCAACAGAGTCAAAGTGTATCAGATGAAATCCAAAAGTAAATGAATCTTCCAGTGTAAAAGATCAAACAACAAAGCAGCATAAAGGGCTAAAATCAAACCATAAAAGCCAACAGTACCAAAATAAAAGGGACAGCATGAAGCAGTTCAATAGTTGTCTCTATCTTCTTGCAAGAAGATATTTTTATTTCCTAAATTAAATCTCAAATTAGTTTGAGATATTTTGTAATAATTTTTTGTATAAATACTTCACAATTCGAAGTATGTAGGGTGGACTCTATTAGACATTTCTATAGACTTTTTGATCAAGAAGAACTAGAAGGTTATTATATCAGTTGATGAACCAGCAAGCTGGTGTTAGAAAATTATATATTACGAAGCAATGGAACACATAAAATATTGCAGAAATATAAACATAGAAAACACATAAAACAAGAGAGACACAGATATACGTGGTTCACCCAGTTTGGGCTACATCCACGGAGAAACAAAAAGTCCTTCCTTTTATATTATCCAGCAAACTGAAGAGATACAACCTACATCAGATCCGTTGTAACACCCTCTTCGCTCTCAATCTCCTCTCTCTTCCTCACTTAGAGTACAAATCTACATAGACGCAATACAATTCCCTCATATATAGTGAGGGGTTGCCTTCTAGGGAAAAAACCCTAAACTAAACATAACTTCTACCATCAGATCATCTGCCTAATGAACGGCCCAGATTGACTAGAAATTACTAGACTTTTACAAGGCAATTTTACATCTATTTTTACCTTCGGGGCACTGCCCCCGAACCCCCTCCGGGGGACTGCTGGGCCCCGGACCCCCCAACCGGGGGGGATTTAGCCCCCTAGACCCCCGCGGGGGGGACAAGTCCCCCCCTCATGGAGGGGTGTACAGTCTTCCTGGGGTATACACCCGGCTGAAACCTTTGAATACAGAAGATAATCAGGATCCACACCCAACTGGTGGATTGATTAATAAAGATTAGACTGCTCCAAGGATTCATGTGTTGAGCAAATATCATAAAAGTATTTTCATGTGCCTTTGTCGATTTCTCAAAGTTATTCACAATCTTATATGTATTTCAATCTAAATGCTATAACTTGAAATATATTTTAGAACTTGTTTAAATCACACTCTGTTTTAATAGTTAAGCATTTGAATGTTTTCTTCTATAATTTAAATTAAAGAATTCTTAATTGCTCTTTAGTTTAAATTGATTTCATAAATAATCTAGATTAAAGGATTCTTAACTGCCCTTTGATTTTGATTACCCCTGCCTTCATCATTCATTATCCGGGTCTGAGAACCCTTAACTGCTCTCTCACCCTGAGTGAAACCCTTCCACCCCTCTGTCTCAAATATCTAAAATACACTTTGTTATCTTGCCCTTGGAACACCCCCTTTAGTGAGTTTATCCAGCCTTTCTTCCTTATCAGTTGACTCCATAGCCCAATGGTCTGAAAGACATCAATTTATCCATCTGTTTAAGAGATCCCACCACCTAATTTCAAACAAAATCAAAACCCCTTGAATAATCATATCTAGCCTAAAACATCTTAACTAAAACAAAGTTAAATTTTAAAGACAAAGCCCTCTCTAAGCATTAGGAAGGTTAGGCCCTAATCTCCAAAAGTGGATAGTGGTTACCTTTGGTTTTCCCTTTTTCTTACTTCAAAGGAATTACTAGAGTGATAACATTTCTAGCAACCATACTAGGGACTTCAATCCTCAGTCTCATAAAAAATTTAAGGAAACCTTCAATCAAATCTAGAGCCCCTTAAGGTCATTACCCAAAGTAAGTTTTCATAAAATTCCATAAAAACAATTTAAAACTTAAAATTCTGGCTCCTAAAAAGATTCACTACACTAGGGCCAACACAGATCCAAACCTTGCAACTGTAGTGGATAATCTAGAGAGGATTTTAAGATAGCCAAAAAACGAAGAAAATAAAGCCAATAGTAGTCATCTAGACAGAGCCAATTCACTCCTTGAGGAGTTTTCAACTTTAAAAGAAGTCCCTTTTGATTTTTCATTTGACCTCTCACTATTTAGAACCAAATCTGAGAATGATATCCATGAAACAGTTTTAGAACCTGAGTTTACTCAACTCATCAAATAAAAAAGGCTTATTCATCCAGATTTAGAAAAAAATTCTTAGATGATTTTGACAAATTAGAAGCCTTGACCTCTACATTGATTAGTAATATAGATAGTGCTTATATTCAGCAATCTATAGAGCTAGTTGCCCTTAATGCTATTGCATCTCAAATTTCTTCATAATCATCACTTTCTATAAATCCACCTTACTTTACCACAACTTCATCAATTGTATCTACCGAAATTCAATCACATAAATCACTTATTAATCAATCATCTTCCTCATCATCTAGTTCACCTCGATTAGTTTCAAGCCCTTCTTCAACTACCTCAACTTTACCCCCCAATCAAACCAGAATCACAGCAATGGAAAACAAATATGCTCCTCTTGTTCTACCTGCCCAACTTCATGCTATGTCTGCAGATTATCAAAGTAAGATCTTCCTATTTGATGCTACTGGTCATTACACTACCCAGGAACATGTAAACAAGATGTCAGACTTTTTTGAATTGCATGAAATAGATGAGGTAGATGTTCAAATGAGACTCTTTGCCCAAAATTTAACTGGTGATGTAAAGAAGTGGTTCAAAGCCTTTCCTGCCAACCATATTGCAGACCTAGCAAACTTTCAAAGGTTATTCATTGATAGATGGGAAAGGAAGAAGAACCCATTGCAAATACTTTCTGAATATGACAATATTAGGAGAGCTCCCAACGAGTCAGTTTAGGACTATTGCACTAGGTTTAATAATATCTATAATGCAATTCCGGCCAACATTAAGCCCCCATCTGACCTAGCATTGATTAAGTTCCCTGATGGTTTTGATGTTGATACGTCATACCAGCTAAGGAGATAAATCCTGAAACCCTTGAGCAAATGCAGAGTAATACTGTCATTGTAGAAGCCAACCTGTTAGTTAGGAAAGCACAAATGAGGAACGAAAAGAAAGTTGTATTTAAAGAAGAAGCTTCAACTTCAGATGGAAAAGTAGATGTTTTAGTTAAAAGTTTAGAAAGAATTATGGATATGTTAGATATCATGGATAGGAAAAATCAATGGGAAAATCAACAGCAACAACCCCCAATAAGAAACCCAAATTTTAGGAAGAACCCTAATGCTGCAAAAAATACTACACCAAACCAATAGATTAGGCCACCCTTCCAAGAAAATTATGTTGAGGAATCACAAAACCAAGAAGCATAGGATGATACCTAGATTAACTTACTAGAGACCATAGAGGAAGACACTATTTTTCTTACTCAAGAAGAACAGGAGTTATATATGCTTCAACAATTATAGTTAGAATCTGGTGAATCGTTTGATTTTAAACAAGGGTATGAATCAACTATGTATGAGGTGCATAAAAAATATAGCTTGAGAAGTAAGAAGAATAACGAAACTCCCATTGAAAGTGTTGGGCATGGAATCCCCCCAAAGTAGGTTTTGGGGCTCAAAGCCCAAGTTTTGGTCAAAGGTTTTGTAAGACTCAGCGAATTGCGGGTGCAGAGCACGAAATAGAGGTCAAGTCATAGGGTTGTCCACCCTAAAGTAATGTAATGTAATGTAAATTCATGTCGGCCTACCCATGGTCCGCGAACCATGGGATTGTATAAATAGAGCGAGGCTCTAAGTTGTAAAGAGAGGAGAAGATAGAGTGAATAGCGAAGGAATGGTTCAATCTTAGAGTAGAATTCTAAGTGTCTTCGATAGTACTAGGAAGAGGCTCTGTAGCTGAGTGCACAGAGGCCTAGTAGAGTCCGCAGCTGAGTGCGCAGACCCCTTCAGGTGAGTGTGTAGGGTAGTGTCGAGTCTGTAAGTGAGATTGAAGATTAATAAAGAGAAGTTGATTCCTATTTCTGTGTATTTGTTGTGCATTAGATTCTTTATGGTTGTATTTGTTTATGTATCGTGCACACTGATATGATTGTCGAATATGCTATAATAACCATAACTCTTACACACACAAGTTAATTAATCGGTTAAGTAGCGAGAGGCTTGGGTATTATACGCATCGTGCCTCGAGTAGGGTTGTGCGGAATCCACACCGCAAGTTGCAAAGGGATCGAAAGTGCGCGTAGCGATGGGTTGGACTGCGAACCTCCAGAATCCCATCAGACATTCCAAGGGTGCGAAAACCTGGTTCTAGCACCCTCCCATACTACTTCGAGTGAGACCTCAGTCCGCACTTCGCAGATTGTTGCCGAAAGGGCCAGTAGTACCAGGATTTGCTTGGCTAAATCACCTCTGAACCTGGGTCAAGCCCCAACAAGCCAACAAATGGTTCCCAAAGGATGTTTTATGTCGTGCCACTAGAATCCTACAAAGAAAGAAATTGAAGAGTGGTTGGACAAGAAGATTCACGAGTTCGCAGCGCAAGAAACCAGAAATACATGAGTATCTAAGGAACAGTGGTTGGATCGCTACTTGTACACTGTGTAGAAATTTTGAATAATATGACACTTATTCACAGAGATTATCCCGATTATACACTATTGCGGAATGCATGCATAATACATAACCTCCTCTACGTTGATCATCACTTTTGCGGAAGTAAAAACAATGAAACATCAATTGCATGCGCACATTAGCACAGTATGTAACCTGGGGAAAGCATACAGCTGAAAACCCCACACTATCTGTATATTATAATGATAGAGAACATGTAACAATACATAGTACAATACTCCTCACAAGTACTCAGTCCTATCTCCACCTGCTACACACAAGCTAGCTCAGATCTGAATCAAGTCACAGGTTCAAATCTCCTTCGTTGTCTGCCTGCCTCTGCTGCACAATCCAAAGCAAGAATGGGAATGATCCAAGCTTGTTTTCCTTGGCTTGTACTGCGCAATCCTCATTGGCAATATCCATCAATGCATGTGCAAATCTCATGCACAACTATAGTCACAACTGATAGCAGTCTCAACCTCTAACACCTGTCTCCACTGAACTGTCCATGCACTGAGTTAACTGATGTATTCTTTAGTTGCTTTATGAGTTAATAATTAGTGAACTAATTAACAATTAATTCACATCACTCATCACTAGTGTATTTGCAGTTAAACTAAATACAACTAGTTCAACCAAGTCAAACTGAACACAACTCCATCAACTCCACCAAACTCAACCACATGAGTTCCAACTGAAGTCCATCATGCAATAGCTCAAATGACCCATAAGAAAAGTGTATTTCCTTCTGACAGCTGCATGTGCCACATCCGTAGCTCGAACTGAAGTGCTCCAAGAGGATAAGATAATGTTTATAGTCCAAATATTATTATGAGATAATAATATTCGACTGTTCTATTTTTAGCCTGGCAGTCTAAAAATAGACTCCGCCCATGTCTAAAAATAGAAGTCCATCTATTTTTACCAACATGACCAATCATCCACAAATATCATCCTGCAACTCATAGACCATGATCCATATGTCTAAAAATAGACATAGTCTAAAAATAGACTTTGTGCCAAAAATAGCCTACGGGCCCACTTAGTGAAGGTGACTCCTTTCCACTAAGCTCTGTCATCTTGTTGCATTCTCAACACTCCCTCTCAACAAGATATGGATTATCTACAACCCCTATCCTACCTCGGTGGTATTCGAATTTGCTCCTGGTGAGCGCCTTCATCAAGATATCAGCATCCTGATCCTCCATTGGAATGTATGAAAGTAACATGATTCTCCGCTACACACAATCTCTGATATGATGGTACCTAATGTCAATGTGCTTAGATCTATCATGAAATACTGGATTAGCCGAGAGTTTAATGCAACTCTGGTTATCACAATAAATCACAGTAGGCTCCAAGCATGAACCGAACAACCCGACCAGGATCTTCCTCATCCATATAGCCTCGCATGCAGCCAAACTTGCTGCCATATATTCGGCCTTTGCTGAACTGAGTGCCACGGATCTCTGCTTCGTGCTGTACCAAGAAATTGTTGTTGACCCGATACTGAAAATCCCTCCAAATGTTCTCTTTCTGTCCGTTGGGCTCCCTGCCCAATCTGCATCCGTGAGGCCACAAAGCTTCACCTCATCCTCGTATATGTATCACAATCCATATCCTGATGTGCCTCTGAGATAACGCAATACATGCTTGCCTGCCTTCCAGAAGAGCTCGGTTGGCTTAACCATAGCTTGTGAAAGATGGTTAACAGCATAGCATATATCGGGTCGTGTATTGACTAGATACGTAAGCGACCCCACCAACTGTCGATAAATAGTGGCATCCACTACCTCCACTGAAGTAGTATCCTCCTTCCTCCAACCTCCAGGAAGAGGAGTATCAACAGGCTTGCAGCCATGCATGTTGAACTTCTCCAGTATCTCTAGAGCATACTTACCCTGAGAAACAAATAGTCCATCACTACGCTGCCAAATTTCCAATCCCAGGAAATAATGAAGGAGGCCCAAGTCCTTCATCTCAAACTCCTTAGCAAGATCCTCCTTGCATGAAAGTATCAACAGATCATCACCTGTCAAAATCAAGTCATCTACATAAAGTACAATGATAAGCAACTTACCCTCCACCACAATCTGGTATAGGTTAGGACCCGCCTCACTCTTGGAGAATCCAAGTCCGGTGAAATAACTGTCTATCCGTGTGTACCAAGCACGTGGTGCTTTTTTCAACCCATACAGAACTCTCTTGAGCCTGCACACATGCGACTCACTGCTGAAGATCTCGAAACCTTCAGACTGCTCTATGTACACCTCCTCCTCAATGACTCCATTGAGGAATGCAGTCTTCACATCCATATCATGAATGTGCCACCCCATCTGCGCTGAGAGAGCAAGAATCGTCTGTATGGAAGAATACCTTGCGACAGGTGCAAAGGTCTCCTCATAATCAATCCCCTCTATCTGTGAAAAGCCTCAGGAAAAAAATCTTGCCTTGTACTTCTCCACATTCCCGTCAGCTGCCTGCTTCACTTTGTAGATCCATCTCGAACCCACCACTGATTTCCCTTCCGGTCTTGGGACAATCTCCCATGCACTGTTTCTGACAATCGAATCATACTCTTCCACCATGGCATCTACACATGCGGGATCCTCCACAGCTTCCTCAAAATAGGATGGCTCAGTCACAACACATTTGCTCACAAGAGCCATGTATCCAATGTACCGATTAGGTGTCTATCTCTGTCTGCATTGTCCTGTAGGTGGTCCTACAACCTTCTCTGCATCTTGAGCCAGTCGCTCAGCTTCTGTAGTGCGCTTTCGCCCTCTGATGGTTGGCGCTGCATGAGTGGTCTCTTCCACTCCATGAACTTCATCTTGTGGCTGATCCACATCCTAAAGCTCATCCTTAGGAACTAATAGCTCCTCATCTGCATGCAAGTGTGGATCTCTCTCAAGCAAACACTTCATGGCTTTCTCCTCCTGAAATTTTATATCCCGTCGCACAACAGTCTTACGACTGTCTAGAAAATAAACACGATAGTTGTGGGGCGTATCAGTGTACCCCAGAAATATCCCAACCTCTGCGGTCAGCTCCAGCTTCTTCCTGGCATCCTTTGTCACATGCATGTAAACGTTAGAACCAAAAATTCTCAAATGAGAAATATTAAGCCTCTTACCAGAATAAGCCTCCTCGGGTGTACTCATGCTAAGTATCCTGTGAGGACAACGGTTCTGCACATATACTACAGTATTTCATGCTTCCACCCACAAGTGAAGGGGTAGGCCCTGATCATGCAACATCGCCCGTGCAACACCCACGATCGTTCTGTTCTTCCGCTCAGCAACCCCGTTCTGCTGTGGGTTATGGGGAGCTATGAGCTCTCTTTGAATCCCTTCTGCGCTGCAGAAGTCCTTGAACTCGCCAGAGATGAATTCACCATTATTGTCACTCCTAAGAGCCTTCACCCTCTTCCCCGACTACTTCTCGACCAGTGCTTTGAACTCACAAAACTTTGAGTATGTCTCGCTCTTCTTCTGCATGAAGAAGATCCAGCACTTTCGAGAGAAATCATCAACAAAAAATCACATAGTACCTGTGCTTTTCTGTCGAAGCTACAGAGAAAGGTCCACACATGTCTGTGTGAATTCTCTCAAGGATCGTCGTGGTGTGACTATCCTTCTCATGAAAGGTGGCTTTCACAAATTTTCCCAAAGTACACCCCTTGCACTGATCTGACTACACAAGAGTGCCTTTAGGAAGCCCAGTAGTAATCTGCTGCAGTATCTTCAAGGCTCCATGGTGAAGGTGGCCCAATCTCTTGTGCCACAGCTCGCCATCATCCCGGATCACCAATCCTTCTGCCTTGCATGCCATTGCTACACAACCATCTACATGTAACTGATAAAGGTTCTTGACTCGAACCCCTATCTTCCGGGTTTCTCTAGTTGTCTTACTGCGTAGGAAAGCCTTTCCCTTGCTGAAAACAACATCATATCCCTTGTCTTCTAACATCGCCACAGAGATAAGATTCTTCTTCAATCCTGGACCATGCATCACTTCCTTCAATACGAAGGGTTTACCAGACTCCCTCTCAAAGGAAATGGTACCAATACCAGTTGCACTGTATCTACCATCGTCGCCCATCTCGATGTGCACTCCAAGATATTTCTCATCCAGATCAGAAAACAAATCTCGATCTCCTGTCATGTGAAAAGACACACCACTATCCAAGAACCATACCGATCCCATCACACTTGATACCAAGCATGAAATCAATGAAAAATAAAGCTCAAACTGCGAGGCTAAGGCCTCTCTTGCTGCAGATCGAGCAGCTTGCTTATTTTTCTTCTTCTGCGGACAATTTGTGGCATAATGTCCATGCTGGTGACAGTGAAAGCACTTCACCTTGGACATGTCTTGCTTCTTGCCTTTTGCACCATAATGAGAAGCTTTCTTTTTCTTCCCCTTCTTTGCTTTGGCAGCCAAAGTGCAATTTTCTTCATTAGGTGCCTTTGATGAAGATCCGTCCCTAGTATTCCGCCTGATCTCCTCCTGCACAAGATCTGACCAAAGTCTCTCCCATCCTGGCAATTTCTCCCGACCATTGACAGAGTCCTGATAGGAATGCCAACTCTTTAGAAGACCAAGAAGAGCCAAGCTCACCAAGTCCTCATCATCGACAGTCACCCCCACACTTCCCAACTCATCCCCGCATTGAGTGAACTTCGTGAGATACTTGGGCATACTGTCTCCTTTCTCACACTTAATGTTTCTGAGTTTATCCTTGAGCGCCAACTTCCTCTGGTCACTCTTGCTTTGGAATAGATCTATCAATGCTTTCCACATCAAATATGGAGAAGCCTTTCCATGCAGGATAGACACAATGTGATCCTTCACGCCCTCTAACAGAATCCTTTGACACTTTGTTGTCTTCTTTTGCCAAACCTCAATGTGAGCAGCATCAGTGGGCTTTGGGACCTTAGCCTCTATGAACTCCTTCAACCCATTGTCATCTAACACCGCCTCCATCCTGTATTTCCATGCAATATAGTTCGATCTGCCTTCAAGAGCATACTCCAATCGCAATCTCTTGAAAGACATTTCAACTTTGACACCAAGAAAACACTGCTGCAAATTCGAATTCCACCAGCTCAAAACTCAACTGCTTCTGATCTAAAATTCGTGAGAAAAAAGTCTTTCTTGTACGGAGATTGACTATATGGGCTTTTACCAAATATCTCACCTTCCAAAGGAAGGATGAATCCAGAGGCTACCTGGCCCAATTACAGACTCTGCTTGAAGAAATAAAATGTAAACACTTTCTGAATAATAGATCTAATGATCAAATCTGCTCTGATACCATGTAGAAATTTTGAATAATATGACACTTATTCACAGAGATTATCCCGATTATACACTATTGCAGAATGCATGCATAATACATAACCTCCTCTACGTTGATCATCAATTTTACGGAATTAAAAACAATGAAACATCAATCGCATGTGCACATTAACATAGTATGTAACCCGGGGAAAGCATACAGCTGAAAACCCCACACTATTTGTATATTATAATGATAGAGAACATGTAACAATACATAGTACAATACTCTTCACAAGTACTCAGTACTATCTCCACCTGCTACACACAAACTAGCTCAGATCTGAATCAAGTCACAGGTTCAAATCTCCTCCACTGTCTTCCTGCCTCTATTGCGCAATCCAAAGCAAGAATGGGAATGATCCAAGCTCATTTTCCTTGGCTTGTACTGTGCAATCCTCATTGGCAATATCCATCAATGCATGTGCAAATCTCATGCACAACTATAGTCACAACTGATAGCAGTCTCAACCTCTAACACCTGTCTCCACTGAACTGTCCATGCACTGAGTTAACTGATGTATTCTTTAGTTGCTTTATGAGTTAATAATTAGTGAACTAATTAACAATTAATTCATATCACTCATCACTAGTGTATTTGCAGTTAAACTAAATACAACTAGTTCAACCAAGTCAAACTGAACACAACTCCATCAACTCCTCAATCAACTCCACCAAACTCAACCACATGAGTTCTAACTGAAGTCCATCATGCAATAGCTCAACTGAACCATAAGAAAAGCGTATTTCCTTCTGACAGCTGCATGTGCCACATTCGTAGCTCAAACTGAAGTGCTCCAAGAGGATAAGATAACATTTATAGTCCAAATATTATTATGAGCTAATAATATTCGATTGTTCTATTTTTAGCCTAGCAGTCTAAAAATAGACTCCGCCCATATGTCTAAAAATAGAAGTCCATCTATTTTTACCAACATGACCAATCATCCACAAATATCATCCTGCAACTCATAGACCATGATCCATAAGTCTAAAAATAGACTTTGCACCAAAAATAGCCAGGGGGCCCACTTAGTGAAGGCGACTCCTTTCCACTAAACTCCATCATCTTGTTGCATTCTCAACACACTGAAATCCACGAAATTTTATTTGCATATTTTCCATCTGAGTTGTATGAGTGGATCACAAAGTTAGTAGACAGCTAGGGAAGGTGTAGGCTCGACAAACCAATAGTGTGGACTCTGGGACTAGTGCACAGGCTAGGAGCCTTAGAAAATAAGATAGCGTGAGTTGTGGACCACTAGCTCAACCAAATAATAGGAGGGTTTATTACTGAGTTTGCGGTAGACACGACCGAGCTACAGTGAGGCAGAGCGACGTTTTGTCAAGGAACCGCGAGGTAAGTATATTAAATCTTTGAACACTTGGATTAAGATGCTATTGTGTGAAAAGTGGGTTATGTGAATAAATTAATGTTTGGGACTACACGAAGTAGAAAGATCTATAGAAGTGGAAGTAGTGAGGAATTGGAAAACAGTCCCTTAATTTCACCCTCATGGGAAATCAAGGAGGAGCTCGTGAAAGTCTCTCCGAGAAGTGCAGTCAATTTGATAAGACAAAGAATTCCACGTTTACCACCCCCACCCACATCGCCACCTGTTTCACCCTCCTCACCTCTATCTCCACCCACTCCACCTCCGCCACCACCGCAATTTAGTATGGCGAGTGCGATCAAACTACCGGTGTTTAGAGGAGTAGGAAATGAAGATCCGGACCAATTCTAGTTCGTGGTAAGAGAAATATGGGAAGCATAGGGCATCATGGATGATAATATTAAAAAGGCTATGCTGGTGAGCGTGCTGCAGGATCGCACATTAATGTGGTATATCAAGCATTCTAATGACCACCCAAATGTAGGAATTGCAGAGATCCATACCGTGCTGAACAAGGAATTTAGCAGGCCAAAATTAGAGACACAATCAATCATCGGGTTTAAGGAGATCGCGATGCTCCCAGGCGAAACCCCCTGTGATCTGAAAATGGAATGTACTTGTTTAAGGGTGCAAGGTATCCATTTCCAACTGTGAGCTAGACACTCCAAATGACCTCTAAAAATGTATAAACTTATTATTTCTTATACAGAGATAGACTGTAGGGGCATTCACCGGACATGTCACCTCTAAAAAGAGGATGAGTTCCAGAGGTTACTTGGCCCTCTACAGGCTCTGCCTAAAGAAATAACAAAGTAAACACTTAGAAGTCCTTGACATACACATACTTGAAGGTTAAGGTCTTGCGGAATAAGACAAGTAACTTTCTGTAGCTGAATAAGTGATTATGTGTGTATGCAAGTTATATTTATTTGTTGTTTAATACTTTATATCAGTTTTGTTTAGCATATCATCTTCAGCAAATAAAGACATCAAAATGATAAAGCAGTTCACCCCTTCTGGGCTACATCTGCTGGACCAAGCCTCTCCAACTAGGCTTGTCCTCTTGTATTAAAATTGCTACAAAGGCTAATACAAGAATATGGTGTCTCAAAGGACAGATCTGACTGTAAATACAGAATCAGAAGATAGGAATTAGCCAAACATGCTCTTTCCCAAATACTAAACAGTGAATTTTGTACCTTATACAGTACTTTCCCCAATTAGCCCTGGTGGCCCTTTAAACTTGCATGGAGAATTTCGAGGTGAAGATGACCTCAATTGGTTCTGAAACCTCTGCCATTAGACTCAGGAGGTCAAAAATAAAAGACATAGGCTTTTGAATCACCAAAAACGGATGAACATAGCCCCCAAACAGCTCCAACACTGAAATGGCCCTAGTGGCCCTGAAAGCTTCCCTGAAGCTAAACAGTGAGAAGAATGCCTCAAAAGGAAAAACGAGCTGTAGAAATGGATTCAGAATGGTGAAAACCTTTAGGAATGACCTTCGTTCCACATTCACTAGCTGCACAATTCCCAATGCAGCTCCCAAACTGATTTGGCCCTGGTGGCTCCTGGAACTTTCACGGCTCCAAAACCTCTGCAAATGACCTCAGATGGCTGTAAAACCTGTGCCAATGGCTTCAGAAGGTCAAACAGACCCAAAATAAAATAAAAAATTCATCCAAAACCGACTTTCCTAGCCAAAGTTATGGCCATTTAAAGTTTCTCCAGTTTTTCCCTAGAAAAAACTCCAGCTAACTTTAGTTAACTCCAGATAGCTCCGCCAATTATGGAGGGTCCGCCAAATTTGGCGCTCCTGCAAAAATTCCGCCAAATTAACTGCAGTTACATTTAATGTTTGGTGGTTGCCTCAGATTTCATGCCAGACGAAATATTCCTTTTTTAATTTTTTTTTGAAAAATTAAAATTTCTAATGTTATGGACAAATTCTTCTTTTTGCCATAACTTCCTCATACGGCAACCGTTTTTCGAACCGTTTGCGGCGCCGGAATCGGGAAGACGAGCACTTTCCAATCATTCAACTTTGAACCAGTTCTAAGCACTTTAAATTTTGACCATTTTACGACACTTGGTCCTGAGCTCCTGATCACACCTCCCAAATGAGAAGGCTTTTGGTCCCCAAAAGCTCACTGAATTTCTGAACTGAACTCTACAGCACTTGAGGAACAGAAATATCCTCTTCCATTCAGCCAAAAGAGCATACTGATGCCAAAATGTCCTGCCTTATCAACTGTCGTCATGATGAATGTCACTGCATAAACCAAGTACTCGTCGAGTCCCGACCAAGCTTGTTCGCCAGACAAACTGAAAGTTTGCAGAAACCAGCAATGAAAATTGCTGATATATGAACTGAAATATTCTCCTGAACATGTGGGCTTTCCAACTGTCATGATTCCCATCCATGGCACCTCCGCTCGAGCAGAAGAGCTGCCTCCCAAATGAGAAGGTTTTTACCAAGATGAAACACTTCATCATTTCTCCTCTTTACAATCTTGGAGATCAAATTAACTTTTTCCAAGTCAATATCACATTATTGCATGGTTAAAAAAAAAGTAATCAACCCTTCAAGTTAATCACACATACATGTTTAAAATACAAGGAAATCATCATGATCCCTGTGCTCATGCATATCATTCTCATGCATGCAGTTTAAGTTCCAGGAGCCACTAGGGCCAAATCAGTTTGGGAGCTGCATTGGGAATTGTGCAGCCAGTGAATGTGGAACGAAGGTCATTCCTGAAGTTTTCCGGCCTTCTAAATCCATTTCTGCAGCTCGTTATTCCTTTTGAGGCATTCTTCTCACTGTTTAGCTTCAGGGAAGCTTTCAGGGCCACCGGGGCCATTTCAGTGCAGGAGTTATTTGGGGGCTCTGTTCATCCGTTTTTGGTGATTCAAAAGCCTATGTCTGCTATTTTCAACCTTCTGAGTCTAATGGTAGAGGTTTCAGAACCAATTGAGGTCATCTTCACCTCGAAATTCTCCATTCAAGTTTAAAGGGCCATAAGGGCCAATTGGGGAAAGTACTGTATAAGGTACAAAATTCACTGTTTAGTGTTTGGGAAAGAGCATGTTTGGCTAATTCATATCTTCTGATTCTGTATTTACAGTTAGATTTTTCCTTTGAGACACCCATATTCTTGTATTAGCCTTTGTAGAAATTTTAATACAAGAGGACAAGCCTAGTTGGAGAGGTTTGGTCCAGCAGATGTAGCCCAGAGGGGGGGCTGAACTGCTTTATCATTTTGATGTCTTTATTTGCTGAAGATGATATGCTAAACAAAACTGATATAAAGTATTAAACAGCAAATAAATATAACTTGCATACACACATAATCACTTATTCAGCTATAGAAAGTTACTTGTCTTATTCCGCAAGACCTTAAACTTCAAGTATGTGTATGTCAGAGACTTCTAAGTGTTTACTTTGTTATTTCTTTAGGCAGAGCCTGTAGGGAGCCAGGTAGCCTCTGGAACGCATCCTCTTTTTAGAGGTGACATGTCCAGTGAATGCCCCTACAGTCTATCTCTGTATAAGAAATAAGAAGTTTATACATTTTTAGAGGTCATTTGGAGTGTCTAGCTCACAGTTGAAATTATTGGAAATGGATACCTTGCACACTTAAACAAGTACATTCCATTTTCAGATCAGATGGTATCATAGCACTAGGTTTGCTTGACTGACATCACTAGCTTGATTATGTAGCTTGAAAGGTGTCTTAAGCAGTGTTGAAGATTGACTTCTTTATTATTCTGCAAACTACTTGTTGGTTGAATTTTGCTGAAGCTCTTTGTTCATTTTTATAATGACAACTTCCATCAGTGAGTTCTCAAAACCGTCCTCCTTCACAAGATTCTTTTATGAAGGCTTGAAGCAATAATTTTTCATCATGATGAATATGGTGAGAGAAATGTATGAGGATGAAAGAAAGAGCTCTAGACTTCAAGAGCAGTTGAATTCCATGAGGGAAAAGAATCAGTTGCTTTCTAACCAATTGCCGGAAATGGAAGGCCAAATTCATATTACAAACATGAAGCTAGAAAGGATGCATGAGTTGGAGACACAACTCCTTGTTTCCAAAGAAGCCTTAGCCAAGTATCAGCTGGAAGAAGAGGTAAACAATTCTAGTTTGTCTTCAAATTCTGATAAGAATGTTTATGTTGGTTCTTTTGAGAAACATACCAGAGGCATAGGGTCCAAGTTGATGTCCAAAATGGGATATGAAGGAAAAGGATTGGGCAAACATGCACAGGGTATAGTTGAGCCAATAATGGTTGAGGTAAGGCCTAAGAATTTGGGTCTTGGCTATGGAAAATCTTGTGGAGAAAGTTCCAAAGCAGCCATGAAGGCAATTGAAACAGTTCCTAGAAGGAGTTTCATTTTAGGTTCTTTATCTCAAGGTTGTAAAGGTTGTATCCTTGAGGAATGCAATAGTTTGAAACAGACCTTGCAGGAAGAAGGTGTGCATAAGCATGCACTTGAACAAGGAAGTGGTGAAAGCTCTAAAGCCATTGCAAGGATTCATGGTGTTCCAAAAGGAGCTTCTTCTTCGTTTGATTCACCTCCTCATGAAGGTAATGAAGGTGAAAGGGAAAGGTATAAATCTGATTTCAATCATATTTCCTTTGATCATGTAAAGCATGGAAAATTTCCACACAAGCATTGGAAAAGAATTGCATGTTCTTTTTGTGGTTTGGTTAACCATAGTGTTTCTAGATGTTGGAAAAGAAGGGCAACATACAGGAAACTTTTGAAGGAAAGGAGGCAAGAAGCCAACGTTCCATTGAATAATGCAAATCATGCTGTCAAGAAGATGAACATGTGTTGCACTTATTGCCATAAGTAAGGACACATTGTTGAAAGGTGTTGGACTCTGAATCCAACAATGCTTCCACGAAAATTGAAGAAATGGGAGAAAGAGTATGGCAAGAATGGGAAGGAAGTTTCCATCATTGAGATGTGTCAGGATGATACACATGTTGATATCGATGTGCAGTTAAAGGAAGTGCCTTTGAAATGGATTGGTAAGAAATGGTTAGAATTCTTATCCAATTAAAGTTGCATGTCTTTGATTGAATGCATTTCTTTGTTAAGGGAATGCAAGTTGCAGGAAGGAAAAGCTGAGTATGAGACTCACTCTATTGCAGCGGAAGTTATATTCATTTCAGCTTTGAAAGTACATGTACATGTGATCGAGGATCTTGTACTTACATGATTGTATTTAAGAGAAAGTTGAAGGATAAACTGCATGCATGAGAATGATATGCATGAGCACAGGGATCATGATGATTTCCTTGTATTTTAAACATGTATGTGTGATTAACTTGAAGGGTTGATTACTTTGTTTTTAACCATGCATGTAATGTGATATTGACTTGGAAAAAGTTAATTTGATCTCCAAGATTGTAAAGAGGAGAAATGATGAAGTGTTTCATCTTGGTAAAAACCTTCTCATTTGGGAGGCAGCTCTTCTTTTGGAGTGGAGGTGCCATGGATGGGCATCGTGACAGCTGGCAAGCCCAGATATTCAGGGGAATATTTCAGCTCATATATCAGCAAGTTTCATTGCTGGTTTCTGCAAACTTTCAGTTTGTCTGGCGAACAAGCTTGGTCGAGATTCGACGAGTACTTGGTTTATGCAGCAACATTCGCCATGATGACAGTTGATAAGGCAGGACATTTTGGCATCAGTATGCTCTTTTGGCTGAATGGAAGAGGATATTTCTGTTCCTCAAGTGTTGTATAGTTCAGTTCAGAGATTCAGTGAGCTTTTGGGGACCAAAAGCCTTCTCGTTTGGGAGGTGTGATCAGGTGCTCATGTCCTAAGTGTCATAAAATGCTCAAAATTTAAAGTGTTTAGAACTGGTTCAAAGTTGAATGACTGGAAATTTCTCGTCTTCCCGATTCTGGCGCCGCAAACGGTTCGAAAAACGGTCACCGTATGAGGAAGTTATGGCAAAAAGAAGAATTTGTCCATAACATTAGAAATTTCAATTTTTCAAAAAAAAATTTAGAAAGGAATATTCTGCCTGGCACGAAATCCAAGGCAACCACCAAACATTAAATGTAACTGCAGTTAAGTTAGCGGAATTTTGGCAGGAGCGCCAAATTTGGCGGACCCGCCATAATTGGCGGAGCTATCTGGAGTTAACTAAAGTTAGCTGGAGTTTTTCTAGGGAAAAACTGGAGAAACTTTAAATAGCCATAACTTTTTGGGTCTCTTCGACCTTATGAAGCCATTGGCATAGGTTTCATAGCCATCTGAGGTCATTTGTAGGTGTTTTAGCTTCGTGGAAGTTCCAGGAGCCACTAGGGCCAAATCAATTTGGGAGCTGCATTGGGAATTGTGCAGCCAGTGAATGTGGAACGAAGGTCATTCCTGAAGTTTTCCGGCCTTCTAAATCCATTTCTGCAGCTTGTTTTTCCTTTTGAGGCATTCTTCTCACTGTTTAGCTTCAGGGAAGCTTTCAGGGCCACTAGGGCCATTTCAGTGCAGGAGCTGTTTGGGGGCTCTGTTCATCCGTTTTTGGTGATTCAAAAGCCTATGTCTGCTATTTTCAACCTTCCGAGTCTAATGGTAGAGGTTTCAGAACCAATTTAGGTCATCTTCACCTCGAAATTATCCATTCAAGTTTAAAGGGCCACCAAGGCCAATTGGGGAAAGTACTATATAAGGTACAAAATTCACTGTTTAGTGTTTGGGAAAGAGCATGTTTGGCTAATTCCTATCTTCTGATTCTGTATTTACAGTTAGATTTTTCCTTTGAGACACCCATATTCTTGTATTAGCCTTTGTAGCAATTTTAATACAAGAGGACAAGCCTAGTTGGAGAGGTTTGGTCCAGCAGATGTAGCCCAGAGGGGGGGGGTGAACTGCTCTATCATTTTGATGTCTTTATTTGCTGAAGATGATATGCTAAACAAAACTGATATAAAGTATTAAACAACAAATAAATATAACTTGCATACACACATAATCACTTATTCAGCTACAGAAAGTTACTTGTCTTATTCCGCAAGACCTTAAAATTCAAGTATGTGTATGTCAGAGACTTCTAAGTGTTTACTTTGTTATTTCTTTAGGCAGAGCCTGTAGGGAGCCAGGTAGCCTCTGGAACTCACCCTCTTTTTAGAGGTGACATGTCCAGTGAATGCCCCTACAGTCTATCTCTGTATAAGAAATAAGAAGTTTATACATTTTTAGAGGTCATTTGGAGTGTCTAGCTCACAGTTGAAATTATTGGAAAATGGATACCTTGCACCCTTAAACAAGTACATTCCATTTTCAGCTCACCCTGGGATCTGGACTAAAGGCTGAAGAGTATGATCCACGAAGCCAATATGACGTTAACAGATGCACAACATCGCACATGGTTTGTGGCCTCACTTACGCCACACTTAAGGACAGCGTTGTCACAGCAAAAACTCTCCACCCATGGCGAAGCATTGGAGATGGAAATGAGGTTGCATGAGACCCCTATACAAGACCCTGGGTTGGGAGTCCAACAAATCCATGTGCAGCTGCAGAATCTGTGTGTAGAGATGCAAAGTTTGAAATAAGACAGGACAACTCGGTTGGAGGTGTGCGAGGAAGTCTGGTGCATAAAATGCAAAGGCCAAGGGCACAACAAGGACCATTTTCCAGTGTTCATGAACTACTTGGCAGGGGGAGGGCCAATGCCATTAAGACCGGAGGCACAAGCAGGGCTGAGCGTGGTGTCTGCATTATGGTGCGCGATCTTCCAAATAGGAAGAAAACATACCAAGAATAATTGTCATCTGTTGCGGAAGTATACGCAGACGTCCCAACAATTGTTTTCTAATTTCTGCAGGTCAGTAGGCCACGACGAATGCACTTGCTGAAGTTATGAACTAATGATGGATCAGACTCTTGCCTATAGGATGCAGACCGAAACGCAAGCCCTTGACCCAAATCCAGGGATAGCGCACGCTAGGTTTTAGGGGCGCAGTCGGGGTCGAGGTGGAATGGGACCAGGAAGGGGTCACAGATAGATAATTTGTTACAATTGCAGAGGGCTAGGGCATTATCCCCGCGATTGTACGAACCTGACTAGGACATCATGGTGGTATTGTAATCAGTTTGATCATGAGGCAGAAGATTTCCCTGCGTTGATAATGAAGATGTGTGAAAAGGGGGTACTTTAGCCCCCTTTGACCCAGAATTTACAAATGATGAGGTATAAACCGCGTGAAGAAGACCCAAATGTAAACATGATGCTTAGAAGTGGTATGGCCATGGGAGATGATAAAGGGAAGTAGTTAGAAGACAATGTGTGGGTTTGCAAAGCTCCTATAAAGGAACTTGAGTTTGACATAGAACACATGAAGGAGACATTCATGGAAGCTAAGAAGAGCTTCACGGAGGCCTCCACTTCAGGTAGTAAGGATCAACTAGAACTAGGGATGGATCCTTCAATGCTCACTACCTTTTTGGAGACATGCATGAAACTGTTGTGTGACAACAAGGCAGTCAAAGGGCTACAAGAACTTATCACTAGGTGTGTGGGGTCAGGAGAACCGCGCTTGGTCCAGAAACTTGGAAAGAATGCATTGCACATAGGAAGGGAGATGAGGTTGACTGCACAAATAGGCGAGTACGAAATGGATCAGGTAATCCTAGATCTAGGTTCGGATGTGAATGTACTACCAAATAAAACATGGGAACGCATGGGCAGACCCACACTACAAAGGTCTCTTATTCAATTGTGAATGGCAAACTAACATAAGATTTTGCCCATGGGAAGATTGCAAGGGGTAACTGTCGATATTGAAGGCGCGACTGCGCAAGCGAATTTTGAAGTGATAGAGATTGTCAATGACAGCAATCCCTATCTTGCGCTACTAGGAATAGACTGGGCTACCGATATGAATGAGGTCATAAATTTGAAGAAGTGCAAAATGATCTTTGAGAAAAAGTCATTACGTGTAGTAGTACCGCTAGATCTCGCCGAAGGAGCGCGATACACTGAACTAGTACGTGATGATGATAGTGATGACGGTCTTGACTATATTTACAAGATAACTGCACAAGGAGAGGATTGGGTGAATCCAACTACAGATGGAAGGATTTCGTGGGAGCGCGAAAGCCCCTACACTTCAGATTCAGACGAAGAGATAGAGTGATGGAAGAATCGGTTGCATGAAGTAACAACACTAAACTGCAACATGATGATCAGGTCATTGCGTTGCATAAAAATAGAGGCAAGGGAGTTTCCGACATATGATGGATTATCCGCAGTGGATGAATTTCTCAGCAAATTCGAAAGTGCAGTACCAGAGCAGTAGCAGTTTGATGCACTACAGTGGGAACTGCGCGCAACACCCGCACGATGGTGGGGTACGCATCAAGGAACTTTTTGATTGGTGCAGATGCAGAAGGATGATGCGCCTATGTTTTGGGAAACCCCAGCTTCAAACGAAAGCCAATCAACTGGGGTGGAACAACTTGCGCGCCCACCTTTCCCGATGGGTACAGACATATGATGTACAGTCCGCACAAGCACACACCACCCCTAGCCTAGAGAATCAGAACAAACCACAGCAGCAGGAAGGGCAACACACGCTACCAATTATCCACAATGAGGCATTCCATGGGCTGTGTGGAGTACTAAACAAGGTTCACCAAGCAAGACGAACTAATTGGGACCTACGCATGCCAGTGGTTCGATGGGCCTATAGGACAATGTGCAAAACCCTAAGTGCAGAGATGATTCCAAAGGTGCGAAACAAAGTAGAAACCAAAATTTTTGAAGGGAATACCAAAAGGAATCCACACGTAATAGCTCTCGCAGTCATGGTAGCGCACAAAGAACAGGGCAAAGGAATCACACAGCTACGTAAGGAAGACCATAAAAGGATTCAGGAAGCCATTCAACGAGGGAACCTTAGACTTCATGAACTCGAAGAAGATCGGGTATGATTGAGGAAGAAAAGCATGTTGATGGACGTTGAGATCAAAAGACTAGAAAACGAGGTCACGCAAGCATGTCTTGTCGATAAACCAAGGATGACAAGGCAAGATACGGATGGTCATACCACTGCATTAGAAGATTGTCGTCGAAAATTTATGACTCTTCTACCATGGTTGAGACCACACCTTACCAAACACAGTAACAAGGGGAGCACACCACATAAGATAAAACACGTGGCGCCGGCTATTGCAAGGGTAATTGATGAGTGTCCACGAACTATACTGGAAGGCGAATTGAAGTCTTACACAGATGGTGTGACCACCTAACTAGCCGTAGGGAGCACAGTCTTAGTGCTCCAGACAGTTGAAAGAGAGCACGGGACTCTAAATGAGTCTGTTTGGGAACTGCGTAGTGAAGGGGGTGAGCGCAGAATCAACATGGTACAAGGTTTGCGCGCGTGCACGAGGGCTGCGCTACTGCGCGGGTAAACTGGGAAGTAACTGTTGGCACCTCTGTTCATGACGAGATGTCCAATTTAAGGCAAAAGGGAGCGGGCGGTGGGCAATACACAAATTAAGGGCTAGATTTGGGACGATCTACCGCCAAGAATGCATTAATGACTCAGAAGTGGGGGGAACAGTCAAATTCAAATTCAAAAGTTGCTATAAAAATCCCAAGGCTAGCCACGAGACAATACTTGTTCGTTTGAGATTTCAGCTCTTAAGAAGAGCACAGAGTGTTGAGTGCCAAGCAGTATTTGAGCCCCCAAGTTTGCAAACCACCATAGACAGTTCGAACAAGATTACAACTACCAGGAGAGGTGTTGGTTTTGTAGAGAGTACCGCCAAGGAAGCCACGTAGAGCCCTACGGTGCAGGTGGGGGATGCGGCGGAAAATCTGAAATCACCTTGGACGCTGAGGCCTAAGAAGGATAAACATGTAGTAGGACCAGTCTGCATGTCCCTGCGAAATCCATGGTTTGGTAAACTTTCCATGGAAGAAAAGGGCAAGGTTGTCAACATTAAGACAGATGATGAGGAGGAGGACCTCCAGGCTCTCGTAGATGAGATAAAGGTGGATAGATGATTTGAAAATCACTTGTGAGTGATCCTAGTTTATTAATGTAGGTATTACAAACTCATGTGCTAGTGTGTGTGTCTATTATCTTAGGCAACGGATCAATAAGATTGCAAAATAAACAAACACTGGAAAATAGTAAGAGAAACATAGAAAGCAAATGCAAACACAACAATTTAATAAGGATTTCACCCAATCCTCCTGGGCTACGTCTCCTAGTCCAGCTTTCAATGGTGGCCTCCTTTTATTGTGTCTTTAAGTAGAGTTTTTATAATGAAGAGCTCAATTTGAATCTCTTGGAACAGACGATGCTTAGTAGGGTGGTACATGGATTCCCTAAGCCACTGGAGTACACAGACTCCCCCTTACGAAGTCTCGACCTCAATTGGTCTTAATGGGATGAGTCCAATCTGGTACTCAGTTCCTGACCGATATCCTCACAGGGATTGCTTGAACCTCTCAAGCCTTCTCAGTTCTGTCTGCTCGATGTTTCCTTAGCTCTGCAGGTCAGCTCAACTTCTATTCTCTACTTCTTGCTTTACTCTCTATTCTGTCTCTTCTGTCTCACTGTCTTCTCGTCTTTTCTCTCTTTGCTCTATTCTCTGTCTATCCATGGCTTAAAGCCAATCCGCCCCTTGATTGTTCGCTTCCTCTTCTATCCCTTTGGTTCGCCTACCTCTGTTCGCTTGGAATTCCCTGCTTTTGTGTCATCGCCACTGTGTAACATTTCACTGGAGGTGGCCACTTATCCTCTCACGAAATGAGCGCCAGCTCTTCAGCGAACGGTTCATTATTTCGATTACTTTGTGAAATGATTCATCCGCCAGCTCAACGGTCAAATCAGACTTCAAACCTTTATGCATCGTAGCTTATTTCTCCCTCCAAATCCAATCTCCCATTGGGTGCAATCTGTCGTTAGATCTGGGGCCTCCAGATCCTACGATTATTACTCTTATCGCATGGTTGACTTGCTTGAATGTTAGCTTGCGATGAGAGCAGTTTTCTCTCTCATCCGCTGGACACACATCATTCGATGTATGGCATCGCTTGGTCTTTTGACAAATCTGCTTACCACCCAAAACGCCTCTGATATTCCACTGGTTTTGGAGCGTGGGACCTACCAGTCATTTTAGCGCTTTTCCCACGGTTTCCTGGCTTCCCTTGTGACCAAGCACTTGGGGCTTTTCCTTTTTGAGGGGTTTTTCCCAGTGAATCGTGCATCAGAAACGACCTTCGTTTTCTGATCTGGTCTTCCCAATTGCTAGTTTGCACCACTGCACGGTCTCCATGGGTCAATGGTCAGCGTGCTTTGGCCGAGGTCCTCGTTGTTCCATGCTGGCTACAAACTACCATTGTCCAGAGGTCCTTCCTGATAGCTCGTTGTTCATAAGATCTTTAAGTTTGTCATGATTTAAAACAGTCATAGAACTCTGATAATTTTCATGGATCCAATTCGAATCACGGCCTTCCCACTGAAAAAGATTTTGGACTACCAAAAGTTGGTTTTCAAGCATCGACTAAGTGGGGGTACAATTGTCTCACTTGTCGAATCTCTATCCACTTTGCACTGCTAGACTTTGAACCCTTTAGCCCAACTCTAAGGTACTCAACGTCTCCCCTGCAGGTCGTTCTCACCTTTCTATCCAGAACTGTGTCTTCTTACAATTCATTAAGATATTCAGGTAGCAAGTCATCAATAGAAGGCAATTGACTCTCTTCTTCAGGATCCTCAATTAGTGAAGGTTCAAACAATCTCAAGATATCTGCATTTACGATTGTGTAGATGTGCATGTAAGTCGGTAAATCAAGGCGAAAAGCATTCTCACCAATTTTCTCAAGTATCTTGAAAGGTCCATACTTGATAGGCTTTAGCTTTTTACCTTCACCTTGCATTCTGTCCTTGCCGATATACAGCCAAACTTGATCACCAACTTGGAAACTATGCTCCATCTGATGCTTGTCATGCCTTGCCTTGTATTTGGCCTGGCTCTTTTCCAATTGTTCCTGTACTACCTGGTGAATCTCTTGGATTTGTTCAATGAACCTAGTTTCCTTGTCCACATCACTGTGTCCCTTAACTGTTGTGTCCTTACCAAAGACAAAATCCAAGGGTGACCTTGGTGTGAAACCAAAACAGGTTTCAAAAGGAGATTTCTGTGTAGAAGAATGTTTGGCTCGGTTGTAAGCATGCTGCACATAACACAAATGTTCATCCCAAAGCTTAGGATGCTTGTTGCAATATCCCCTGAGCAACTGGATCACTGTCCTGTTGACTACTTCTATCTGGCCATCGATTTGTGGATGGAAAGCTGTGCTTTTCTTTAGTTTGGTGTCCATCAGTTCCCACGACTTTACCAAAACTTTCCCACAAATCGGGTGTCTCGATCAGATATAATGGAAGTGGGTGTTGTGTGTGGAGCATGGTTGTTCAGAGGTCTTTGTTTCAGCCGGATGTATACCCCAGGAAGTTTGTACACCCCTCTACGCGGGGGTGTGCGGGGGGAATTTTTCCCCCCTGCGGGGGTCCAGGGGGGCCGATCCCCCCCGGTTGGGGGGTCCAGGGGCCAGCGGTCCCTCGCCGGGGGCTCGGGGGCAGTGCCCCCGAAGCTAAAAACAAATGTAAAATTTCCTTGTAAAAGTAGAGTAATTTCTAGTCAATCTGGGCCATTCATTAGGTGGATGATCTGATGGTAGAACTTATGTTTAGTTTAGGGTTTTTTGCCCTAGAAGGCAACCCCTCTCTTTGTATGAGGGCATTGTATTGGAGGCTGAGATATAGATGTGTATTCTGTGAGCGAGAAACAGAGAGGTGAGACTGTGAGAGAAAACAGAGGATATTACAGCGGATTTGCTGTAGGTTGTGTCTCTTCATTTTGCTGGATAATAGAAAGGAAGGACTGGCTATTCGGGGTGGACGTAGCCCAAACTGGGTGAACCACGTATATCTGTGTCTCTCTTGTTTTGTGTGTTTTCTTTGTTTATATTTCTGCAATATTTTATGTGTTCCATTGCTCCGTAATATATAATTTTCTAACAACTGGTATCAGACCCGAAGGTCTATTTGGTTGATAAACTCGCAGGAAAGAAGGGTTCCTGGTTCGAGTGGGAGCAATGGCGGAAGATGGTAAGTTTAGGGTCGAGAAATTTAACGGCCAAAACTTCTCACTGTGGAAGATGCAGATGGAAGATTATCTATATCAGAAAGATCTATACCTACCATTGGGCGGAAAAACAAAGATGCCGACGGGTATGAAAGACGAAGAATGGAACCTTCTCGATAGAAAGACACTCGGAACAATACAGTTGTGCCTTGCTGCGTCAGTCGCCTTCAACATTTCGAAGGAAACAATGACAGAGGGTTTGATGCAAACGTTGTCGAAACTATATGAAAAACCCTCGGCCTCAAACAAGGTATTTCTTATGAAACGGTTATTTAATATGAATATGTCGGAAGGTGAATCTGTTGCAAACCATTTAAATGATTTTAATACAGTTACAAGTCAGTTAAGTTCTATAGGGGTAAACTTTGATGATGAAGTTAGAGCTCTGTTATTCTTGTGCTCATTACCAGAAAGTTGGAATGGCTTGGTAATGGCCATTAGTAACTCCGTTTCTGGATCTAGTACTTTAAAGTTTGATGATGTTGTCGGTGCTATCCTTAGCGAGGAAATGCGACGGAAAAGCTCCGGTGAGACATCGGAAAATGCTTTGAGTGCAGAGTCTAGAGGAAGAAAAATGGAAAGAGGAAAGAGCTCAGGATATCGCAGTAAATCAAGGAAAGGCAGATCCAAGTCCAGATTGGGGATAGTGTGCTGGAAATGTGGAAAGAAAGGACACCTAAAGAAAGACTGTAGATCTCGGAAGGGAAAAGAAGGAGATGCACAGCAAGAAAACAATCATGAAGCAAATGTGACAGGTGAGGTGTTACAAGATGCTTTGATTCTTTCTTTTGAAAATATTACTGATTCCTGGGTGGTAGATTCAAGGGCTTCATTCCATGCCACACCTGATAAGAAATACTTTCATGACTATGTTCAAGGAGATTTTGGACAAGTTCGTCTGGGTGATGATAAACCCTGCAAAATCTTTGGAATGGGTAAGGTTCTTGTAAAACAGCATAATGGAAACCAATGGCTATTAAAGGAGGTAAGGCATGTTCCAGATCTAAAGAAAAATCTGATTTCAACAGGGCAGTTAGGTGGTGAAGGTTGTGTGACAGCTTTCACAGATAAAGCTTGGAAGGTCACCAAAGGAGCCCTGGTAATAGCAAAAGGTGAAAAGGTTGGTACATTGTATTTATGCAATTGTATTTCTAACTCTGTTAATGCTTTAACTTCCAAAGGAGCAGATGCAACATTATGGCATCATAGGCTCTGACACATGAGTGAAAAGGGGATGAAGATTCTTCACTCAAGGAATTTGTTGCCGGGTTTGAAGAATGTTGATTTGGACTTCTGTGAGAATTGCATTTATGGAAAACAGAAGAGAGTCAGATTTCTCAGAGTTGGGAAAGAAAAGAAGAATGAAAAATTAGAGCTTGTGCATACAGATGTATGGGGACCTGCTCAGGTATCATCTCTCGGTGGCTCTCATTATTATGTTACTTTTATTGATGATGCAACTAGAAAAACTTGGATTTATTGTATTAAGAATAAATCTGATGTATTTGATACTTTCAAGAAATGGAAAGCTTTGGTTGAGATTGAGATAGGAAATAAATTGAAGTGTCTTAGATCAGACAATCGAGGTGAATATTGCAGCAAAGAGTTTGATAGGTACTGTTCAGAGCATGGAATTCGCAGAGAGAAGACAGTTCCAAGAACACCACAAGAAAATGGTGTGTCAGAAAGGATGAACAGAACAATCATGGAGCGTGCAAGGTGCATGAGATTGCATGCAGGATTGCCTTTACAATTTTGGGCAGATGCTGTAGATACTGTTGTTTATCTAATAAACAGAGGGCCTTCAAGTTCCTTGGATGGTGGTGTTCCGGAGGAAGCATGGACAGGTAAAAAGGTAAACTACTCCTTTTTAAAGCCTTTTGGTTGTGAGGCCTTTGTCCATATTGATAAAGAAAATAGAACAAAGCTTGAGGCAAAGTCAAAGAAATGTACCTTTATTGGATATGGTGTTAATGATTTTGGTTATCGCTTATATGATTACGAAAATCGCAAAATCGTTAGGAGCAGAGATGTAATATTCAATGAAAAGGTCTTGTATAAGAATCATTGCAAGAAAAGAAACAGGAAAAGGAAAACAAGGAATACGCAGTTCTTGATGAAATCACTAAAAAAGGAAAGGTGCCTGAAAATAATAATAATCAACAACCACAACAACAAAAACCACCACCACAACAACAGGCACCCCAAACACCTGAAAGTGGTGTTAGAAGATCTACCAGGATAAGTAGACCCCCTGAACGATACTCTCCTTCATTATATTATTTATTGTTGACTGATTCTGGTGAACCTGAATATTATGAAGAAGCAATGCAGGTTGAAAGCAGGAAGAAGTGGGAGGTAGCCATGGAAGAAGAGATGGACTCCTTAATGCATAACCAGACTTGGGATTTAGTCAGGTTGCCTGCAGGAAAAACTACATTGAAGAATAAATGGGTTTACAGGCTAAAGGAAGAAGATGGAGGAAAACAGAGGTACAAAGCTAGACTTGTGGTGAAGGGGTTTGCACAGAAGAAAGGTATTGATTTTGATAAAATATTTTCTCCTGTTGTTAAAATGACTTCAATCAGAACTATTTTAAGTCTTGTAGCAGCTGAAGATTTGCATCTTGAGCAGTTAGATGTAAAGACAGCCTTTCTCCATGGGGATTTGGAGGAAGAGATATATATGCAGCAGCCACAAGGATATGAGGTGAAAGGGAAGGAAAAAATAGTGTGCAGGTTGAAGAAGAGCTTGTATGGCTTAAAACAGGCTCCAAGGCAGTGGTATCTAAAATTTGACAAGTTTATGTCTGAACAAGGTTATACTAGATGTCACTCTGATCATTGTGTTTATCTAAAAAAGAAAAATGATGGTAGCTATATTATATTGTTATTGTATGTGGATGACATGGTTGTTGCAGGATCTAACATGCAGGAAATAAATGTACTCAAAAGAAAATTGGCAAATTCATTTGCAATGAAGGATTTGGGAGCTGCAAAACAAATCCTTGGTATGAGAATCACTAGTGTTAAAATTGGAAACTAGGGCAAAACTTCATGTGGGTAATCTTATTCATGGCTAATAATATTTTTATTAGATTCCTCTCGTCGAGAGGTGTAGGATTGATATAAAGATCATCCGATTCCGATAAGTATTCATGGAGATATGAATTTATTTTGATTATGGAATTATTATCAAGCCGACCTACAACTCATGTAGGCTCAGAAGCCCAACAGTCGCATCTATTCACCCACCAATGTTGTGTATAAATATAAGAGAACTTTTCCTCATTTGGACTCACTCATCTCATCACATCTCTCTCTCTCTACTGTGCAAATATGAGTTTCTTCTCTACTGCGCTGAAATGGGTCTCTCTCTCTCACACATGTGAAGCCGGAAGCTGTTGAATTTGAAGCAGCAACTGCAGAAGTAAAGATTGACTTGCGTGGCCTAGAAGATCTCCTCTTTGGAACTGCGCTGTAGGTTCATCTGAACCTCCTTTGAAAGTTGCAACTTTTGGTGGTGGAATGAAGTCAATCCGACGAACGGTTTGCAAGATATCGACTGCCCTAGTTTGAAGCCGGAAACTGCTGAAACTGAAGCTGCAACTGCAGAAGTAAAGATTGACTTGCGTGGCCTAGAAGATCTCCTCATCTGAACTGCGCTGTAGGTTCATTTGAACCTCCTCTGGAAGCCTAAATTTTGGTGGTGGAATGAAGTCAATCCGACGAACGGTTTGCAAGATATCGACTGCCCTAGTTTGAAGCCGGAAACTGCCGAAACTGAAGCTGCAACTGCAGAAGTAAAGATTGACTTGCGTGGCCCAGAAGATCTCCTCATCTGAACTGCGATGTAGGTTCATCTGAACCTCCTCTAGAAGCCGCAACTTTTGGTGGTGGAATGAAGTCAATCCGACGAACGGTTTGCAAGATATCGACTGCCCTAGTTTGAAGCCGGAAACTGCCAAAACTGAAGCTGCAACTGCAGAAGTAAAGATTGACCTGCGTGGCCTAGAAGATCTCCTCATCTAAACTGCACTGTAGGTTCATCTGAACCTCCTCTGGAAGCCGAAACTTTTGGTGGTGGAATGAAGTCAATCCGACTGTCGGTTTGTGAGATATGGTCTGCCCTAGTTTGATAATGAAGCCGCTAATGCTGATGCTACTGATCTAGGGTTTGCTACTGCTGATATGAATCCGATTTATTGTACTATTTCTCTCTGCTGAATTATTGAAGATAAAAGAAGATTTGATCAAAGGGTTTCCCCACACATTGTGGGGTTTGTCCCTGGCTAGCCGCCACATCTTGCGTCTCTTATCTTGGCTTGTTTTCTGTCGGTCGTTTAATGTTCTATCTGCACTTTACTTTATGTACATGTGATTGCTAATCGGTGGAATATAATAAGAAAAAGAAATAAACTGTTATAAGCATAGAACATACCATAACTTAACATGGTATCAGAGCTAAGGTGAAGACAAAGCCCGAGCAAGAGCAAGAGCAATCATTGAAGAGAAGATTGGCAAGGCTATCCTAAAAGAACTATGGGGTCCTCAACACTCTTTCCTGCCGAAGACAAGCTCCGTGAGAAAGCTGACTATCACGGATGAAAGATGTCTATCGATCTAACCTTTAAAGATCAAGGAGTGCTGGACCATGTAAGAGGAAATATTGTTGAGCCTTCATCAAATGCATTTGCTGCTGCCTGGAACAAATGGAAAAATGGAGAATTCAAAACAAAGAAGATCATCCGGGACTCTATCGACAAGCGTTTGGTGGCCTACATCTCTGATCTAGACACCTCCAAGGAAATCTACGACAGACTGGTGAGTTTATTTAAAGTTAATGATGCAAATCAAGTTTTGTTTCTTAGAAATAAGCTGAGGGAAATCAAGAAGGGTAAAGATGAAAGTATGCAAGCATACTTCTTAAGAATCACCGAGATCAAGAACGATCTCCTATCTATTGGGGAAACTATTACTGACAGAGAAATGGCACTCACAACTCTTGAAGGATTACCATCTGAATGGTATGTGTTCAGGACTACTCTTTTGAACTATAATGTAATTCCTGGTTTTGAGGAATTAATGGCTAGATGCATTCAAGAAGAAATAAGGGAAGAAGTGTAAGAAATGCCTCCTGCTGCCTTTTCTTTTCATGCAAAGAAAAGAAATAATTTCGGGACTAAATCAAAAGGAAAGGCTGGACCTAAGGCTAGAAGAAAATGACGATGTTACATTTGTGATAAAGCAAGTCACTATGTATGAGATCATGAGCATCATGATGAATGAGATCATGGACATAAAGGGCAACATGAGATCATGAACATATAGGATAGCATGATGATGATGCACACTAGTTTGAGCAGCATTATGATAAAATCATGGACATGGGCAGCATGATGATAATCATGATCAGAAAAGCATGGTACAGTATGCAGTGGTGCAACTCGAAATCCCTCTGATGGCAATCAAAGGAATGACAAATTCAACAACAAAGGTAAGAGGAGAGCTGGGAATCAAGGAAGAGGACAAGCATTCAAGAAGGCCAGAAATTCCAGGATGTATTAAATGCACCTGACCTCAAAAAGAACCTAGTGTCCATCTCGGGAACGGAAGACAAAGGCTACAAGGTAACCTTCAGCGATGGCAAGGTATGTATATGGAAAAATAATATTAAAGATGCCTTTACTCTTGGGTTTAGTGTTGATTTATTATATCAGGTCGATGGAAGTCTGCTAGGTGTCATGTCTTATGACATATCTCTTCAGTCCGAACTTTGGCATTAGAGGTTTTCCCCCCTTCATTATAAAGCTATACTCGATGTAAGACAAATGGTGATAGGGATGCCCGAATTCTGAATAGAGAATGAAGGTGTATGTCCAGGATGTGCTGAAGGAAAGCTCAAAAGGGGACCATTCCCCTCAAGCCAAAGCAAGTCCTCTGATATATTACAATTGGTTAACTCAGGCATACCTGAGGTTGGCATTAAGAGGGAGACTACTAAACCACATACTCCTGAGCAGAATGGTGTGGTGGGAAGGAAGAACCGCACGATGATGGAAGCTGTCTGGGCCATGCTACATGATGAAAGACTTCTGATGTTTCTATGGGCTGAAACTACAATCACCGTCGTATATGTACAAAATCGATGCCCTCATCAAGAATTCGGTTCCAAGACTCGTAAAGAAAAGTTCACCCCAAGGTGAACAATCTTTCGACTTTGAGGAGCTCTCAAGAAGCCAACACCAGGGAACCGAAAGAAAAGGATGATGAATCAATGCCTGATGTAGAAGAACCCATGGATCTGATAGATTCTCATCCACATGAGCCTTCCTCTTCTAGGAAGAGGCCTTCATGGCTTAGGGGGATACTTGATGATGCTAAAGGACATGCTGCACCCTGAGGAACCTTCCGTCAAAGTAAGAAACTTAATAGGTATCAAGGATACCTAACCATCATGAGCACGATCCTACAAAATGAGCCTTCGTCATTCTCAGATGCTGTCAAGCATCAAGTATGGAAGGATGCTATGACCATAGAATATGAGTCTATTATGGAGAATGATGTCTGGGAAGTAGTTCCCAGACCCTGGACAAGACAATTGTTACTTCAAAATGGCTTTACAAGATAAAGCATGCAGCAGATGGAAGCACGGAAAAGTATAAGGCTCGTTTTCTTGCTCGAGGTTTCTCCCAAAAGGAAGGTATAGACTATGATGAGATTTTTGCACCTGTTGCCAGATATACGACCATCCGCTCAATCATAGCCCTTGCCGCTTCATAAGGATGTAACCTACATCAGATGGATGTCAAGACTGCGTTCTTGCATGGCTCGATCAAAGAAGAGGTCTACGTGGAGCAACCCGAAGGATTTGAGATTTATGATCGAAAATCTCATGTATGCAGGTTGAAGAAAGCTCTCTATGGGCTGAAGCATGCACCCCAAGCATGGTATGAGAGGATCGATAGCTACTTGATAAAGCTGGGATTCGCTAGGAGTGAAGCCGATCCTAACCTTTACTTTAAGGTTGAAGATGGAAAGCCTCTCATACTGGTATTGTATGTGGATAACCTCTTTCTAACACGTGCAGACCCTCTCATTCACAAATGTAAGAGGGAGATGGCCTCTGAATTTGAAATGAAAGACCTAGGACTTATGCACTAATTCCTAGGACTTGAAGTATGGCAGAAGCCAAGGGAAATTTTCCTATCTCAAGGGAAATATGTGGTAAAGATATTGGAAAGATTTGGTATTGTTATCACTCAAGTTGTCCTTAAGTTCTGGAAAAGGATACGGCCGAGGTAACCACAGACCAACTTTGGACTGCAGGTTCTAGCCAACCTGCAATCAGAGAGGGCTCTCTCTTTTAGGATTTAGCTTTGTTGAAAAGGATTTTAGGCTAGGTCTTGAGTTCAGAGGGTTTTTGTTTTGTTTTTGGTGGGAAAATTGATGTTTTCAGACAGAGAGGCAAGGCATAGTCTGGAAGTTTCAAACCATTGGGCGTGGAGTCGAGGAGTGTGACTGCTGGTGCTTTCACTTGGTCACAACAGAGGGAAAATGGAGCAAGACAGCTGTGCAGGAAACAATGTTTCAGGTCTAAGTGATGGAAAGAAATGCTAAGCGATGAGAGGCAGTTAAGAATCTCTCAATCAACTTAGCAGAGGGAAGTAACAGAGCGCTACCTAGGGGCAATTAAGAATCCCTAGATAATTGGCAAACATAGGTGAATCGGGATAAACATGAGGCAGAAGGAATTCATATTCATAACCAATTCATTCAGAGGAAAACATAAAGAAACAACAGAAATTGAGCATAGAGAATATTTAAACTAATTCTAAGCTATTCTTTCTTTCTGCTATTTAGACAGTGATAACAATAAAAACAGATAAGATGCACTTATTGTTTCAAGCTGCAGCACAAGAATTCCATCTTCAGTCTCTAAAACATTCATTTACAACAAACAGTTTACTTTCCAAGCTTTCTGCAATCTTTGATTATAGAAACAGTCAGGTATACAGTGCGGGTCTCTAGTGAAAATTCTCAATTGACCAACCCTTAAAACTATACAGAGGGTGGTATATATAGGGCAAAACTATCTACAGAGTTCCTTTATTACATCTTGACCTAATCAGGTCATAAAGAATAATTAATTTACCTACTCCTATCTGAAATAAATGTATGAAAATATCTCAGGCTGCGCTGGGGTGGCCGTATCAAAACTGAATAACTTATGTAGTCCTTGGTGGCTTGGTGCAGGTGCTTCTGAAATAAATGTGTGTGGGTTTCTGCTTCTTTGTTGTCCTGTGGCTTTGAATGCCTTAATTGTGATTTGAAGGTAAGGATGGGCTGATGATGCCTGATTTGACTTTCTGGGGGCTTCATTAATGTACAGGTGCTTTGAGCCACTGAACAAAATCTTTGCTGATACTCTTTGGCGTCCTTTCTTCCTCTGATACTCTTTGGCAATAAATTGATGCTGTTCTGACATGCTGTGGGTCTTATTCACGAATTAATGGCCACTGTTCGGCCTCTATTTGTTTCAAAACTGTTTTCTGCCCCTTTCGGTATGCTCTGCAAAGAAAACGGGTCATTTTGGTGCTTTTCGGGCTTCCTGGGGGCTTCATAATGAAAAGATTCCCTAAAGATTCTCCATTTCGGCCTAAAAAATCCTGCGATGAGCGATTTGCGCTCATCAAAAACTGCCTCAGAATTGGATTCCTGGTCTCCGAAGTGCGATTTTTGCCCTTCGCGCCAAAAAGTATTGATGATGTCAGCATGACGTGACGTTGTACGGCGGGTGACGTCAGCGATGATGTCAGCATGATGATGTGGCGGGATGACGTCAGCATGATGTCATCATGTACGGACAGTGACGTGGCATGACACGTGGCAAGGGGCCACGCAGGCAGATGACTGGACATGTGACTAGGCAGAGGGAGGTGACGTAAGCGATGACTGTGTAGGGGGCGACGTATGCGGTGACGTCACCGGGCAGGAGGCGGTAAGCGGTATGGTGGCGCACCACCTTTGGGGGAGAGCGGTTTCGTGAGGGGGGCCTCCGCCACAGCCCAAAGCTTGACGCATGGCGGGAGTACGGCGACAATACCGCCCATCTCCCGGACGCTAAAGCTCGGGTAGCTCGGGGATGGGACGGCCCGCCAGCCATTGATCTGTAGGGCAGATAATCCGATGACTGGCGGCGAAGGTAATATGGCGGGGAGATATGGTGGGGGAATATTCAAAGAATATTCCTTTTTTAATAATGTGCGTGGTGGGTTATAACTTAGGGAACGGTGGATTATGAGGGTTAATAGGGGCGGGGTTAATATTTTATACAAAAAACTTTGGGTTAGGGGCGGGGAAAGGGGGTTTATGGATATAAAATGAGCGCGGTTGAAATATTTACAGCTGGGACTTGGGGATGAGGGGTAAAACATGGGTTTTTGATGGTTTTTAGGGCTAGGGGAGAGGTTGTTAGCATGACCAGGTGTCATCTAACCCCTGCTATGACTCAGATGGGCTAAAAACAGCCCCAGATGGACTATTTTTCCCTGGACTTATAAAAATATGGCTAAATCGCCAGGGAGGGGATATTTACATAGGGGAGTTATATGTACATAGCTTTAATAGGGGAATGGGAAAACTGATAGGGAGTTATATAATACTGTTAGTAGTTAATATGAAGGTGACTAGCAAGCGCTAAGGTCAGGGACCTTAGGCTAAATTTGGGGAAAAGAACTTGTAGAGAAATGAACTCCTTGAGTGAAGCAGATCTTTGCCAAGGCAACTGATATGGATGATGATGAAACTAAGAGGAATCAAGCAGATCTTGACCTCTTTGGGGAGTTAGTAAGTGACTTGGGGAATTAGAAGAAGGGGAAGTTAGTAATGTCCAGTTCTGAGCTCTTCTGAATAAAACTGCCTGCACTGATCTAAAAAGATAAAACAGTTTGAAACACAAAATTGATCATGAATCACCATTCTGCAACCACAGCTACCTACCCAGCCTACTTTCCTAACATTTTTTCTTCTTTTCTGATTAGGGTGCACTTAGACTTGCAGACCCAGATTTACATTTTTTTCTTTTGAATGTTTCCTATCTAAATCCACACTTATTTCTGCCAAGGCCCAGATTAAACAGTTGGGTCCCTTTGATTCTCTACCTATCTACAAATTTGCCAAGGTTAAATTGTTTGGACAAATGCATTCTCTATATTCTACAACAGGAAATTGAAACCTAGGGAGACCAAGATTAGACTGTTTGGACCTCCCTTAAATGAAAATTCTTCAAAACTGGAACAACTCATCAAAATGGAATCTCAGCAGTGGCAATTGGACTAGCACACTCTCATGGTATCTTCTGGAAATATGGAACACTGCAGCTTGCCAAGTATGGCATATTTGGCATGTAAAAATGTCAATCATGAAAGATGAAACCTGTTGCAACAAGAGGCTAACAGTGGCTCCACTTGGGGATGGCTTTTCCTTGTGAAAAGTCAAGAACAGCAGGTCAGACTGCCTTGATCTTCTGTTTGTTGTTGTGGACTGGGAAATTCTTCTTTGTTCTGGCTGTTAAAGATATGAAACTTTGAACTATGAACAACCTTCTCCTCAACTGAGTTACTGTGAATTGTACAGCATCGCCTGCTTTCTTCTGCGTGCTTGATCTCTTATGTATAATGCTGTTGGAACATGCCTTTTAAAGCAGTTTAGGGACATGGATCAAACTGCTGTGTTTGCCTTGCTTTTTCTCAGAGCACGGTGCTGATATGAACTGAAAATTTTTCTCTGTTTTGATGCTTTTGAGACTGGAAAATTTGCATCGGCTGCGTCCTCACCAAATTTGCTGCTATTCCTCAGACAATCGGCCTGTTTATAGAAATAAAAACTGAGTGCTGGTATTTACAAATAATACTGTACAAAGATATTTACAGAATTTGCATTGTTTCAACAACAAGGATCATGATAATGTTTCAACATCCTACCATTTACAGGGCCTTCTTCGACAGTGCTGTCCTCCATAGATCTGAGAAAATAAGTGTTGTTTCCCTGAACAACAGCAATTTCAAAGGGACCTTTCCATAAAAAATCAAACTTGGCATGTTTGCCCTTGTCTTCCCTTCTTGAGTCCCATCTTAGAACTTTGTCACCAACATTGAAATCCTCAGCCTTAGCTCTCTTATCAAACATCTTTTTGAGCTTTTCTTGCAAAATTTGAGCTCTATCATAAACTTGTTCTCTGGTTTGCTGCAGATGGATGGTCTGATTGATTCTTCTTTGAATGTCATTTGGTTCAGCCTGAATCTCTTGTAACAGCTTGATAGTAGGAATGCCCAGGGATGAAGGAAATCTAGCCTCCATGCCATATACTAGCTCATAAGGGCTCATTCCAATGGATCTTTTGCTTGAAAGTCTGTCTGCCCATAGGGCATTTACCAGCTTTTTGTGCCAATTCTTCTTGTTTTCTTCCAGCACTTTCTTTATGATGTTGATAAGGCTTTTGTTAGATGACTCGGCCAAGCCATTACCTTGAGGGTAATAAGCTGTGGAGTGGCCCAGGGTAATATGAAACTTATGGCAGAAATTGATCATCTTTTTGGACTTAAAGGCAACGGCATTGTCAGTGATAATTTTCTCAGGGCAGCCAAATCTGGAAAGGATATTGCACTCGAGGAATTGGATAATGATGGTATCATTGGCTTGTCTACAGGGAATGGCTTCAACCCACTTAGTGAAATAGTCGGTGGCTGTTAGGATCCATTTGTGCTGGCCTGAGGAAGAGGGATGGATTTCTCCAATGAAGTCAAGACCCCATTGTTGAAAAGGTTTTTCGGTGGAGATGGGTTTAAGGGGCAGGGGTAATAACTTCCTCTTGCCTTCAAAGATTTGGCACTTGTGACATGATATGGAAAACTTTTTTACATCTGCGAAAAGAGTGGGCCAATAGAAACCAGCCCTTAAAATTTTATCGGCAGTGGACTTCCAGTAGAGATGTCCTCCACAATCACCTGCATGGAATTCTTTCATGACATTGTTAGTTTCATTCATGGTTAAACAATTAAGCAATATACCTTCATGATTTCTCCAAAATAAAGCACCATCTATAACACAAAACTTTAAAGCCTTCATTTTCAAAAATCTTTTCTTGGTTCTGGACAATCCTGGGGGAGCACACAGGTTTAACAATACAAAGCATATATCAGCGTACCATGGGGATTGTAAAAAGATTTCACTGATCTGTGGAGTCGCCAGCTCCGGTTCATTGTCCAGCTGGTTTATGTCTAAGGCCTGAAAGTTTGTTTCGGACATCAGTTTAGCTAAACCTTGTCCCTTTATCAGCTTGGTTGGTTTTATTTCTATGTCATATTCAAGGATGTTTGCAATCCACTTACCTCTTTTGCCTTCTAATCCTTCTTGGGTCAATATGTCTTTAACAGCAGCGTGTGGGACATAGGCAATCACGTGTGAATATAAAATATACACCCTGAAATCCTTGATGGCCTTAACAAGTGCGTAGGCCTGTTTTTCCATTATTGGGTACTTCAAAGGGGCGTCTCTTAAGGCTCGGCTGAAAAAAGCAATTGGTTTTTCAGCTCCCTGTTCATCCTTTTGCAAAAGGACAGTGGCTATGGTGTGATCAGATGCAAATGAGAATATGATAAAATCTTTATCAAATTGTGGGCTGGTTAGGACAGGGGTTTGGGTTAAGGCTGTTTTGATACTCTCAAATGCTTGCTTGGTTTCCAGAGACCATTTTACCTTGGCATCCTTCTTTAACATGTTTCTTAACAGTCTTATTAATTCAGCCAGATTTGGAATAAACCTTCTTAAGAAGTTGATTTTTCCAAGGAATGCTTGTAGCTCTTTTATGTTTCTGGGGAATGGGATTTGGAGGATGGCTTGTATTCTTTCAGGATCAATTCTGATCCCATCCTTTGATATGATGTGGCCAAGTAATTTGCCTTCTTCAAGGCCAAACAGAGACTTCTTGGGGTTCAAGGAAATGCCATATTTCCTGCATGTTATGAAAATTTGCCTGAGATGCTTGAGGTGTTCTTCATCAGATTTGGAAAATGGGGTTAAGTCATCCAGGTAGACAACCAGGAAATCGTGTATTTCTTTGGCGAAAGCAATGTCCATTGCTCGTTGAAAGGTTGCACCAGCGTTTTTAAGTCCAAATGGCATCTTTACATATTTGAATGTTCCCCAGGGTGTAGTAAATGCAGTTTTGTCTTGATCGTCTGGGTGAACAAGTATTTGGTTGAAACCTGAAAAACCATCTAGTAAAGAGATTCTAGATGAACCCACTACTCTCTGCAATATGTGGTCCATTTTGGGCAGAGGATAGTGGTCTTTTAAGGAGACTTGATTTAAATTTCTGAGATCTACACAAAGTCTAATCTCGCCTGTCTTTTTTCTCGTAGGGACAAGATTGGATACCCATTCGGAGAATCTGATGGGTGCTATAATGCCTGCTTCAAACATCCTCTTTACTTCCTTCTCAATCGGGGGAAGAAGCATGGGGTTAATTCTTCTAAGTTTCTGCTTGAAGGGTTTCTGGTTTGGTTTTAAAGGAATGGTGTGTTGGATCACCGAAGTGTCATAGGATTTCAGATCCTCATAGCTCCAAGCAAATACATCTTGGAATTCTTTGAATAGGTGAATGTACTTGGGCTTTTGATCAGGTGGCAAATTTTTGGACAGTTTGATCATTTTTGGCTTTTCTGCTGTCCTAATTTTATGTTCCTCTATCTCAGTGTTTATGGGCTGCAATCTTGGCTTTCTTGGCACGTCATTAGCATCAAACATATCTTCTAATGGGGTTAGACTAACAGGCAAAAAATTGTCTTTCAAGTCAATGACCTCTGCCTCTGTTTTGTCTATCTCTTCTACCTGCGTTTGTTTCAGCTGTTCTATGTTTTCTTCGTCAAAAACAATCGGTCTCATGATTTGCTTGACTGTTGCAGCTATTATATCTTGCTGATTTTCAATTGTTAGGTGTTCTAGCTCTGTCATAGCATCCATGTCAATGTTGATACTTGAAAACTCATGCTCGAGGGTGAAGAAATTATTAATTTGGGCATCATTTTCGAATACTTACCAGTCTTTAACGTTATTTGGGACTGCGGGCCTATGTTTTATTTCAGCTGTGAAGTGATGGTTTGGGTCAAAAGGAAGCTTGCATGTACTAGCAAAGGTGGCTAGGTTGTGTGCATGAATGTTGTGATTTCTGGAAATCTTGTCAAGCTTGAATTCAGTGAATGTCTGGAGTATGTTAGTAGCAGCAGTCCTATAGGCTCTCATTCTATTGTCATTGGTAACAAAATTACCTTTCATCTGTTGTATAACTAGGTCAGAGTCACCCAAGATAGACACTTTTACAGCTCCTAGAGTTTTTAGCAGTTTAAGGCCTAAAAGCAGAGCCTCATACTCTGCCATGTTATTTGTGCATTTGAAATTCAGTCTGTAGGCATGTCCTTCTGCATGGTTATTGTGTGTATTGTGAATCCAAACACCTGCCCCTGCTCCTAACTTGTTGACAGAGCCATCAAACTCTAGGTACCATGTGATTTCTTGCTTATGGTCAGTACTAAGGGTTTGAGCTGTTTCAAGATTGGGCAGATCTAAAATTTCTGTTTGGGGAGGTTCTTGTAACATGATGGCTGCATTTGCTGTTTTGACAATTTCTTCCATGTGGGTAACCGATTCTTCATTGATACGTGTGTCTGTTTCTAAAACCAGCGGTTTATCATCAGTGGGCAGATTTATTTCATCATTAAATAAAATGAAAGAATCCATATCGGAATGGATTGAATAAATGGGAAAATTTTCAGGCTTACTTTCACTACTCACTACATACTTCATGAGTGTTTCTCTGTACAGTCTCTTTGGTTGCCCAAAGACTGAAATAGTAGCGTAGGAAAGGTCTAATTGAAGGGATCCTTGGAGCTTTGCTCCCCATGATCTTGACAGGAGCATACCGTACTTTGGTGGAATGTCAGCGACCACTACATCCATGAGGATGGTCTTGTTGGGATATTGGACTAAGGAGACACACAAGTCTTTGATGAGGCCTAAACATTTCACTTGACTTGAGTCAAATGAGTACAGATCTTTGTAAGGTCTTGTAACATCAAGATTCAGTTTTTCCATAACTGCTTTGGGCATAAGATTATGCGATGCCCCTGAGTCAAACATAGCATTGTGCAAAACTTTGTCATGTATATGCAAACTGACATAAAAGGGTGGGACAGGTCCATGTGTTGATTTTCCGTTAACTTCTGGGCCAAATAGCAGCTCTGGGGTGTCATCTAAAACATTTACATCATCCTTAACCTCTGGCATTTGAAGTGATCTTTGAATTTGCTGCCTATATACATTGTGTTTGGCCAATTCTGAGAGGGGAATGGATATTTTTAACTTAGCTATTTCTGTCTCTAAGTTAAACGGCTTTTCTAGTGGAGTCTTGGTGTTGATAACAGCAGTTTTTTCTGTTTCATTTGAATTATCTACGTTTTTCTCTTGTCTATCACTGCTATGGGAAGTTTTTGCTTGCGGTTTTTCAACTTCAGGAAAGTTTTCTCGAACCCTGTTTGAATTTTGTTTTGAGAAAGGAGGTAGCTGAGGCTGCTCAACAGCGGGCTGCGTGTCTGTTAAGTCTTCTACAGTCACTTGATCTGGGTTTGGAACAGGTATATCAGCTGGTTCTATTACAACAGCTTTGTTTTTAATCTTGTTGGGCTGTTTGCTTTCTTTTGATTTACTAGGCTCAGAGATGTCAATGGTCCTAGTTCTCAGTTTATATTGTTTGTGTACTTCGTACACAGCAGTATCATAACCTTGTTTAAAATCAAAAGACTCACCAGTTTTAGTTTGAAATTGATTATAGTCATGTTCATTCTGGTCTTCTTGTGTCAGAAAAGTTTGATGCTCACCCTTTAGATCCATTAAGTTCATGTGATCGTCTTCTGTTTGATTACCAGAGGTGGATCCTTCTACATAGTTGTCTTGGAAAGGGGGTCTTATATCATGGTCTTGGTTAGGCCTACCAGCATTTGTGTTCTGCGTTCTCCTAAAATTTGGGTTTTTTATGGTATTAGACTGTTGTCCTTCCCATGATGCTTTTCTCTCAACATTTTCTACTCTTTCTCCCAGCCTTTGCAGGCCACTGATGATAGCATCAAGCTTTTGATCAAAGGCTGAGGGTTCTTCCTTAAAGGTAGTTCTTCTTTCGGCTCTAGCTCTGTTTCTCTTAGCAATTAAATTGGCTTCTACGGTGACAACAACATTTTGTGCGTCTGCAAGAGTTGCAGGGGCTCTTTCTTTCAACTGATATGCCATATCAGGGTCAAAACCATCCGGAAATTTATACAAAGCAAGGTCAGGTGGAGGTCTTAAGTTCTGTGGTATTGCGTTATATACGTTATTGAATCTTGCACAGTACTCCAAAACAGTCTCTTGAGGGCCTCATTTGATCGTATCATATTCAGCTAGTATGTGCAAGGGGTCTTTCTTTTTCTCCCATCTGTTGGTGAAGGATTGATAAAGCTCATCTGGGGTGGTTATGGAATTTGCAGCAAGTGATCTGAACCAAGTTCTTACATCACCTGTCAAACTCTGAACAAAAATTCTCATTCTTACGCTATCATCGTCTATCTCATAGTTTTCAAAATAATCTTGCATCTTTTTGGTATGCTGAATGGCTGTGAAAGGACCGGTGCTGTCAAAATATGTGATTTTAGATTGGTACTCTTGAGGTAAAGCCCCAGCATTGGCAGGTAATTGCAGGGGTGCATATCTATTAGCCATATTGGCAGGTATAAGTGGAACAACGGGGATAAGTGGAACAACTGGAGTAACAGGGATAACAGGAGTAACTGGAACGCTGGAAACAACAGTGGTGTCAGTATGTGCAGTGAATGAAGGTGTGGAAGGAGTACTACGGGATGTAGATGATGAACTGATGGAAATAGGGGTTGAACGGAACAAAACCTTGACAGGAGTCGGAAAACAGCTAGGGTAAGTTGTTTCAGGGCTCAAATCAACAAAATTTTCCTGTCTTTCTGTTGGCATTATGATACAAGTGTTGTCCTTGATGGCAACTCACTCAGAGACAGGTACAAGTGATGGCAACTTGATCAGAGGACAGATCTCAGTACAGCAGGACAAGAAAGAGATATACGCAGGTTCATTAAGGAAAATCAGCGTGTACACGCAGGTTGGCTTCACTAAAAGCGCGTACATGTGGAAAACTTACCTTTGGTCCGTGGCGGTTAGTCCTTGGAAGTTGTGCCTATGGTTTTGGACCATGGTGTCTCGACGGACGTGTTGATCCCTAGTTTTGAAGTTGATGGTATTGTGTTACTATGGTTTTGGACCGTGGTATTGTGAAGGGCCTAAGCCTATATAAGGAGAAGATCATTAGGCCAGATGTGAGTGAGTGGGTATGAGTGATGAAGATCTGAGGAAGTGTGAGATCCAAATGCTGGTTATAGGTTGGTGATCTGAACCAAGGTTTCACTCATGTGGAGGATGATGAATGATGGAACGAGATCTCAAGGCTTGGAATGATTATCTTCATATGGTATGACTGTGGATAGACTAGATCTATTGACGCATGTTTATTGTTATGATCTGGGTATGTTTTGATGTCTGATATAGCTGCGGAGTTATAAGTTAGAATTTGCATATCTGTACGCGGTTTGGTTTTGGTAAAAGAGCGGATACACGCAGGTTGGGTTCGTCAAAGTAGCGTATACAATGTGAAGTATGATATTTGAAGATGGAGTTGGATCTGGTTGTTGTTATGTTGTCTGGTTGTTGTTGACAGGGTTTCAGTGATTCAGTATTGGGTGATTCAGAGATTGATGATGCAGGTTGTACTACAATGGTGATTGTTTCATGGATCCAGTATGAAAATGTATGAAACGTGGTCCCGGGAAGATCGTAGGCCGGCACCTACGTACTGGTAAACATATCAGCCAGTACAAGAGCCAGGGGGTTGGAGCTCCCTTCCAGGAGCAGCTGGAAAATGAGTGAAGGCTGGAGCCTTCTGTAGGTAGGCACCTACGTACTAGTAAATGGATCGGCTAGTACAAGAGCTATGAGGGTTGTAGCCCTCTGCAGGTTGTAGCCTGCGTGCTGGTAAAGGACTGCACCAGTACATTGTAAAAGAAGTTTCTTATTAAAGGAAGTTAGAAAAAAATTGCAGCAGGTGGTTTTCACCCACATTGGGTCTCCACCTTATATCATGGTGTTCATGTATGTGGCTTTTGTGTGACGATCTATTCTGTTATACTGCACATGTTTACTGTTAAAATGGTTAATAATGTTCTGATGCATTTACTGAAGATAAGCTAATTGAATCATAAGATTTCTGGATATACGCTAGTTGCTTTAGACACAGTAGCGTGTACACGCGGGTTCACTTAACTGAAGTAGCGTATATGTTTCTGAGTATGAAATTGGAAAAATATTATTGATCTGATAATACTGATTCACCCCCCCCCCCCTCTCAGTATTATTTCCAACACTTTCTTGCTTCCTAATGATTTTGGGGATTATGTTAGGGTTTTCAAAAACAGCTGGAGGGTTGGGATCTAGATTTGACCTTGTATATCGTGGATTTTTCTTGGGAGCCAGCTTCCGAATTGTTTTTTGGGTATTTTTCCTGGGAATGTTTTTGTAATCGACAAGGGACTAATTAAAATATGGGACGACTCGTTTGTAACTTAAAACTAGCATGAAGATTGACTGAAGCAGCATTTATCTACTCCTGTTAATGCAAAGCAAAAACAGTCTCAAAGGCTTCCTGGCTGATATTCAGGCTTCATCTGTAGTTTTAAGAGATAAACAGCAATTGGAAAGTTTGATTTATGGTCCCGGTAGAGCTTTCTTACCTTCTTTGTGACACTATCTGAGGAAGATCCCCAGTTGAGTCGCCATTATGTTATCACTCAGGTTGTCCTTAAGCTTTGGAAAAGGATATGGCCGAGGTAACCACAGACCAACTTTGGATTGCAGGTTCTAGCCAACCTGCAATCAGAGAGGGCTCTCTCTTTTAGGATTTAGCTTTGTTGAAAAGGATTTTAGGCTAGGTCTTGAGTTCAGAGGGTTTTTGTTTTGTTTTTGGTGGGAAAATTGATGTTTTCAGACAGAGAGGCAAGGCATAGTCTGGAAGTTTCAAACCATTTGGCGTGGAGTCGAGGAGTGTGACTGCTGGTGCTTTCACTTGGTCACAACAGAGGGAAAATGGAGCAAGATAGCTGCAAAGGAAACAATGTTTCAGGTCTAAGTGATGGAAAGAAATGCTAAGCAATGAGAGGCAGTTGAGAATCTCTCAATCAACTTAGCATAGGGAAGTAACAGAGCGCTACCTAGGGGCAATTAAGAATCCCTAGATAATTGGAAAACACAGGTGAATCGGGATAAACATGAGCCAGAAGGAATTCATATTCATAACCAATTCATTTAGAGGAAAACATAAAGAAATAGCAGAAATTGAGCATAGAGAGTATTTAAACTAATTCTAAGCTATTCTTTCTTTCTGCTATTTAGACAGTGATAACAATAAAAACAAAGGTAAGATGCACTTATTATTTCAGGCTGCAGCACAAGAATTCCATCTTCAGTCTCCAAAACATTCATTTACAACAAACAGTTTACTTTCCAAGCTTTCTGCAATCTTTGATTATAGAAACAGTCAGGTATACAGTGCGGGTCTCTAGTGAAAATTCTCAATTGACCAACCCTTAAAACTATACAGAGGGTGGTATATATAGAGCAAAACTATCTACAGAGTTCCTTTATTACATCTTGACCTAATCAGGTCATAAAGAATAATTAATTTACCTACTCCTATCTAAAATAAATGTATGAAAATATCTTAGGCTGCGCTGGGGTGGCCGTATCAAAACTGAATAACTTATGTAGTCCTTGGTGGCTTGGTGCAGGTGCTTCTGAAATAAATGTGCGTGGGTTTCTGCTTCTTTGCTGTCCTGTGGCTTTGAATGCCTTAATTGTGATTTGAAGGTAAGGATGGGCTGATGATGCCTGATTTGACTTTCTGGGGGCTTCATTAATGTACAGGTGCTTTGAGCCATTGAACAAAATCTTTGCTGATATTCTTTGGCGTCCTTTCTTCCTCTGATACTCTTTGGCAATAAATTGATGTTGCTCTGACGTGTTGTGGGTCTTATTCACGAATTAATGGCCGCTGTTCGGCCTCTATTTGTTTCAAAACTGTTTTCTGCCCCTTTCAGTATACTCTGCGAAGAAAACGGGTCATTTTTGTGCTTTTCGGGCTTCCTGGGGGCTGCATAATGAAAAGATTCCCTGAAGATTCCCCGAAGATTCTCCATTTCAGCCTAAAAAATCCTGCGATGAGCGATTTGCGCTCAGAATTGGATTCCGGGGCTCCGAAGTGCGATTTTTGCCCTTTGCGCCAAAAAGTGCTGATGACGTCAGCATGACATCAGCATGACGTGACGTTGTACGGCGGCTGACGTCAGCGATGACGTCAGCATGATGACGTGGCGGGATGACGTCAGCATGACATCATCATGTACGGATGGTGACGTGGCATGACACGTGGCAAGGGGCCACGCAAGCAGATGACTGGACATGTGACTGGGCAGAGGGGGGTGACGTAAGCGGTGACTGTGTAGGGGGTGACATATGCGGTGACGTCACCGGGCAGGAGGCGGTAAGCGGTATGGTGGCGCACCACCTTTGGGGGAGAGCAGTTTCGTGAGGGGGGCCTCTGCCACAGCCCAACGCTTGACGCGTGGCGGGAGTACGGCGGCAATACCGCCCATCTCCCGGATGCTAAAGCTCGGGCAGCTCGGGGATGGGACGACCCGCCAGCCATTGATCTGCGGGGCGGATAATCCGACGGCTGGCGGCGAAGGTAATACAGCGGGGAGATATGGTGGGGGAATATTCAAAGAATATTCCTTTTTTAATAATGCGCGCGGTGGGTTATAACTTAGGGAACGGTGGATTATGAGGGTTAATAGGGGCGGGGTTAATATTTTATACAAAAAACTTTGGGTTAGGGGCGGGGAAAGGGGGTTTATGGATATAAAATGAGCGCGGTTGAAATATTTACATCTGGGACTTGGGGATGAGGGGTAAAACATGGGTTTTTGAGGGTTTTTAGGGCTAGGGGAGAGGTTGTTAGCATGACCAGGTGTCATCTAACCCCTGCTATGACTCGGATGGGCTAAAAACAGCCCCAGATGGACTATTTTTCCCCGGACTTATAAAAATATGGCTAAATCGCCAGGGAGGGGATATTTACATAGGGGATTTATATGTACATAGCTTTAGTAGGGGAATGGGAAAATTGATAGGGAGTTATATAATACTGTTAGTAGTTAATATGAAGGTGACTAGCAAGCGCTAAGGTCAGGGACCTTAGGCTAAATTTGGGGAAAAGAACTTGTAGAGAAATGAACTCCTTGAGTGAAGCAGATCTTTGCCAAGGCAACTGATATGGATGATGATGAAACTAAGAGGAATCAAGCAGATCTTGACCTCTTCGGGGAGTTAGTAAGTGACTTGGGGAATTAGAAAAAGGGGAAGTTAGTAATGTCCAGTTCTGAGCTCTTCTGAATAAAACTGCCTGCACTGATCTGAAAAGATAAACAGTTCGAAAGAAAAAATTGATCATGAATCACCATTCTGCAACCACAGCTACCTACCTAGCCTACTTTCCTAACATTTTTTCTTCTTTTCTGATTAGGGTGCACTTAGACTTGCAGACCCAGATTTACATTTTTTTCTTTTGAATGTTTCCTATCTAAATCTACACTTATTTCTGCCAGGGCCCAGATTAAACAGTTGGGTCCCTTTGATTCTCTACCTATCTACAAATCTGCCAAGGTTAAATTGTTTGGACAGATGCATTCTCTATATTCTACAACAGGAAATTGAAACCTAGGGAGACCAAGATTAGACTGTTTGGACCTCCCTTAAATGAAAATTCTTCAAAACTGGAACAACTCATCAAAATGGAATCTCAGCAGTGGCATTTGGACTAGCACACTCTCATGGTATCTTCTGGAAATATGGAACACTGCAGCTTGCCAAGTATGACATATTTGGCATGTAAAAATGTCAATCATGAAAGATGAAACCTGTTGCAACATGAGGCTAATGATGGACTGCAAGCCTGTGACTACCTCGAGGATCTTAACTTTTAGAAGTTATATGGTAGTGATGTCAGACCAGATTTGGGAAATGCCTCTGAGTTTCATAAACTCATTCGCATTGATGTTCTTGGTGAACCTCCATCCGAACATATTTTTTGCAGTTAGCATTGTGAGCTCATATTTGGTTGAGCCTCACTAGATTGATGCCAGGAATCTTCTGAGATGTCTTCGGGACACAATCTCTCATGGATTAAGATACACTGCCGGAGATGTGAGACTACTTGGATATACTGATGTTGATTGGGCAGGCAGTGTGGTGGACCGTAAGAGCACTTCCGGGTGCTGTTTCACCTTGGGATCTGCTTCGATATCCTTGATGAGCAGGAAGCAGAAGTCGGTGGCTTTGAGCACCGCCGAAGCAGGATATATTGTTGCTAGCATAACCTCATGTGAGGTAGTCTGGTTGCAAAAGCTCTTCAGTGAGCTGTTTGGATTTACATTGGATACCACTGTGATTCTCTATAACAACCAGAGGTGGGATTCAATTATTGAGGAATCCCGTATTCGTCGATTGCTCCAGCAGATAGACATCATCTTGGATATGGTAAGTTGATGAGCAAGGAGGCTCCATCGCATTAAGATGATGTACAGGTTGATACACCTTGTCAAAGCCCCGAGGAAAGATCTAATCTGTGATTTTCCCAAACGACTTGGAGTCGGTAAGAAACCCTTGTACAAGGGTTCTACATGTTGCATACATTGAGCTCTGGGAGCTCTGAGGGCTTGCGGTTATTACTGGAGCAACATACGACCACAGGGTGACTCACCCTCCCCTGGTGGTGCGCACTAGAACAAGATGATTCACTCTCTTGTGGGACAAGATGATTCGCTCTCTTGTGGAACAGGATGATTCACTCTCCTTTGTAGCAGGATGATTAGTTCTCCTATGAGGCCTGGATTGATGTGCATACGACCACAGGGTGACTCACCCTCCCCTGGTGGTATGCACTGGAACAAGATGATTCACTCTCTTGTGGGACAAGATGATTTGCTCTCTTGTGGAATAGGATGATTCGCTCTCCTGTGTAGCAGGATGATTAGTTCTCCTGTGAGGCCTGGATTGATGTGTTCTCCATGGCAGCCTAGATTGATGTGTTCTCCATGGCAATTGTAGCAGGATTGATGTGTTCTCCTGTGAGGCCTGGATTGATGTGTTCTCCATGGCAATTGTAGCAGGATTGATGTGTTCTCCTGTGAGGATAGGATTGATTAGTTCTCCTGTCGAGGCATCCTATCCATGCAGTCTGAGACTCATGGGAAGTACCTCTCATCTGATCAATGAGCAGGGAAATGAAGTTAGGGACCATAGTAGTACCGATGGACGCATCATTGTAACTACCGTACTCCCTATGCTAGGATGACCTCCATTGATATGGGATCAATGATACTAGTCTGGGACCAGTGGTAGGAGTGGTACTTACTATGAACCTGACTTCGGGTTGGCTGAGACTGGTCTGGGACCAGTGGTACGCACTCTGAGACTGACTTTGAGTCAGTGGAGGATGATACTAGTCTAGGACCAGTGGAGTTGTACTCACTATGACGCTGACTTCGGGTTGGTTGAGACTGGTCTGGGACCAGTGGTACATACTCTGAGACTGACTTTGAGTCAGTATGATACATCCTCGATCATTTCTTCTTCTTCATAATTCGGACAAAAGCATAGCAGAATAGAACAATGCAAGAGCAGAGCAAAACAGTACGGATCAGTGCAGGGCAGAACAAGACAAAGCAGAACAGGCAGAGTAAAGCAAAGCAGAATAGAACAATGCAAGAGCAGAGCAGAACAGAGCAAAACAGTACAGATCAGTGCAGGGCAGAACAAGACAAAGCAGAACAGGCAGAATAAAGCAGAGCAGAATAGAACAATGCAAGAGCAGAGCAGAACAGAACAAAACAGTACAGATCAGTGCAGGGCAAAACAAGACAAAGCAAAACAGGAAAAATACAGTAGAGCAGGGCAAGGGTCAGGCTGTACAAGGCAGTGCATTTGATGGATGAATAGTAACGACCGATAGACAGATTGCAGATGAAGTTCTCCATGGTTAAGAGGGAGTGTTAAAATTGGCAACCAGGGCAAAACTTCATGTGGGTCATCTTATTCATGGATGATAATATTTTTATTAGATTCCTCTCATCGAGAGGTGTATGATTGATATAAAGATCATCCGATTCCGATAAGTATTCATGGAGATATGAATTTATTTTGATTATGGAATTATTATCAAGCCGACCTACAACTCATGTAGGCTCAAAAGCCCAACAATCGCATCTATTCACCCACCAATGTTGTGTATAAATATAAGAGAACTTTTCCTCATTTGGACTCACTCATCTCATCACATCTCTCTCTCTCTACTGCGCAGATATGAGTCTCTTCTCTACTGCACTGAAATGGGTCTCTCTCTCTCACACATGTGAAGCCGGAAGCTGTTGAATTTGAAGCAGCAACTGCAGAAGTAAATATTGACTTGCGTGGCCTAGAAGATCTTCTCTTTGGAACTGCGTTGTAGGTTCATCTGAACCTCCTTTGAAAGCCGCAACTTTTGGTGGTGGAATGAAGTCAATCCGACGAACGGTTTGCAAGATATCGACTGCCCTAGTTTGAAGCCGGAAACTGCTGAAACTAAAGCTGCAACTGCAGAAGTAAAGATTGACTTGCGTAGCCTAGAAGATCTCCTCATCTGAACTGCGTTGTAGGTTCATCTGAACCTCCTCTGGAAACTGCAACTTTTGGTGGTGGAATGAAGTCAATCCGACGAATGGTTTGCAAGATATCGACTGCCCTAGTTTGAAGCCGGAAACTGCCGAAACTGAAGCTGCAACTGCAGAGGTAAAGATTGACTTGCGTGGCCTAGAAGATCTCCTCATCTGAACTGCGCTATAGGTTCATCTGAACCTCCTCTGGAAGCCGCAACTTTTGGTGGTGGAATGAAGTCAATCCGACGAACGGTTTGCAAGATATCGACTGCCCTAGTTTGAAGCCGGAAACTGCTGAAACTGAAGCTGCAACTGCAGAAGTAAAGATTGATTTGCGTGGCCTAGAAGATCTCCTCATCTGAACTATGCTGTAGGTTCATCTGAACCTCCTTTGGAAGCCGAAACTTTTGGTGGTGGAATGAATTCAATCTGACTGTCGGTTTGTGAGATATGGTCTGCCCTAGTTTGATAATGAAGCCGCTAATGCTGATGCTACTGATCTAGGGTTTGCTACTGCTGATATGAATCAGATTTATTGTACTATTTCTCTTTGCTGAATTATTGAAGATAAAATAAGATTTGATCAAAGGGTTTCCCCACACATTGTGGGGTTTGTCCCTGGCTAGCCGCCACATCTTGTGTCTCTTGTCTTGGCTTGTTTCCTGTCGATCGTTTAATGTTCTATCTGCACTTTACTTTATGTACATGTGATTGCTAATCGGTGGAATATAATAAGAAAAAGAAGTAAATTGTTATAAGCATAGAACATACCATAACTTAACAACTAGAGACAGGAAAAATCGCAAATTAACATTGTCTCAGAATGAGTACATACAAAAGGTGTTGAAAAGATTTAATATGCACAATGCAAAACCAGTTAGTACACCTTTTGCTAGAAATTTCAAACTTAGTAATGAAATGTGCCCAAAGACCCAAGAAGACATGGATTATATGTCTAAAGTTCCATATGCATCATCAGTTGGAAGCTTAATGTATGCAATGGTCTGCACAAGGCTTGATATTGCACATGCAGTGGGAGTTGTAAGCAAGTAGATGAACAATCCAGGAAAGGAACATTGGATGGCAGTGAAATGGATTCTCAGATATCTGAAAGGTACCACAAATCAAGCATTATGCTTTGGTGGTGCAAACATTTCTCTACAGGGATATGTTGATGCAGATATGGCAGGTGACAGGGATAACAGGAGGAGCACTACAGGATATGTATTTACTGTTGGTGGAACAACTGTTAGTTGGATTTCAAAAATCCAAAGTGTTGTTTCACTTTCAACAACAGAAGCAGAGTATGTTGTTGCTACAGAGGCTAGTAAAGAAATGATTTGGTTACAAAGGTTTATGGGTGAATTGGCTAAGGAGCATGATATGGGCACGTTATACAGTGATAGCCAAAGTGCCATTCATCTTGCAAAGAACTCAGCATTTCATTCTAGGACTAAACACATACAGCTCAAGTACCATTTCATACGATCAGTGTTGGAAGATGGAGAGTTGAAGCTGGAAAAGATACACACTAGCCAGAATCCTGCAGATATGCTAACAAAAGTTGTAACCAGGGAGAAACTGAGAATATGCTTAGTTTCAATTGGTCTTCAAGGATGACGATGAAGATGAGGAACAACCAGGTCCAAAGAGGAGTCATTGTCCAGCAAATGAAGCAGCGTTGGAGTTTCTACAATCATTCTCCAAGTGGGAGATTATTGTGTGTGGAGCATGATTGTTTAGAGGTCTTTGTTTCAGCCGGATGTATACCCCAGGAAGTTTGTACACCCCTCCATGCGGGGGGGCTGATCCCCCCCATCTGGGGGGTCCGGGGGCCAGCGGTCCCCCGGCGGGGGCTCGGGGGCAGCGCCCCCGAAGCTAAAAACAAATGTAAAATTGCCTTGTAAAAGTAGAGTAATTTCTAGTCAATCTGGGCCGTTCATTAGGCGGATGATCTGACGGTAGAACTTATGTTTAGTTTAGGGTTTTTTGCCCTAGAAGGCAACCCCTCTCTTTGTATGAGGGCATTGTATTGGAGGCTGAGATATAGATGTGTATTCTGTGAGCGAGAAACAGAGAGGTGAGACTGTGAGAGAAAACAGAGGATATTACAGCGGATTTGTTGTAGGTTGTGTCTCTTCATTTCGCTGGATAATAGAAAGGAAGGACTGGATGTTCGGGGTGGACGTAGCCCAAACTTGGTGAACCACGTATATCTGTGTCTCTCTTGTTTTGTACGTTTTCTGTGTTTATATTTCTGCAATATTTTATGTGTTCCATTGCTCCGTAATATATAATTTTCTAACAGTGGGTAATCCAAAATGAACCCATACATGTTGAAAGAACAGTTTTGCAGTTTGTTCAACTGTAATCTGTTTATTACAAGGTATCAAAATACACATTTTGCTGAACCTATCCACAACAACATACAGATAATCATGACCTTTCCTAGATTTAGGCAGTCCTCCAACAAAATCCATGGAAACACTTTCCCAAGGATGAGAAGGAACTAGTAATGGAGTGTACAAGCCTAGTTTTCTATTGCTAAGCTTGCTTTTAGCACACATAGTACACCCTCTTACATATCTAGAAACTGTCTCATTCATTTTTGGCCAATAACAAAATCTTTGCAGCTGTGCAACTGTTTTACTTACCCCAAAGTGACCTGATATTAGAGAAGTGTGTGCTTCTCGAATTATCTTTACTCTTTCAGTTTGTGGAATGCATAACTTCCCACAATGATATAGGAGTCGGTCCTTTACATGATAATCCAATTCTTCTATTCGCTTGCCTTGACTTAAAGTTGCATATACATCTTTAAAATCTATATCTTGAGCATATTGTTCAATGTAGCTCTCATGTAACACAGAATTATGCTTAAGTATAGTAGATTTATTTAAAATGGGTCTAGATAACATATCTACAACTTTATTGTGTATGCCCTTTTTATATCTGATGACTAAATGAAACTGTTGTAGAAAACACATCCATCTATAGTGTCTTGATTGTTGCAAATTAGTTTGGGAGTGTAGATATTGAAGTGGTTGATGATCAGTATGTATTACTGTCTCTTTTCCCATTAAGTAATGTTTCCACTTTTTCACACTTTGTACTAATGCATATAATTCTTTATCATATGTAGGATAGTTAACTACTACAGAATTAAATGTCTCCGAATGATAACATATGGGTTTACCGTGCTGTATCAACACTGCTCCCTTGGCATAGTCACTGGCATCCATTTGGATCTCAAAGAGTCTTTGAAGATCAGGCAGTGCTAGTACTGGTGTTGTACTAATCTTTTCTTTCAAGGTGTCGAAGGCTTTCTGCTATTTTCCTCCCCACTGAAACACCTTGTTCAATCTTGTTAAAGCATGTAAGGGAGCTGCAATTAAGGACAAGTTAGAAATAAACTTTCTCCAATATTGTGCTGCTCCTAAGAAGGTCCTAACTTCTGTAGAAGATTTTGGTTTAGGCCAGTTTACAATGACTACCACCTTAGAGGGATCTACCTTCAATTCACCACCCCCTACTATATGTCCCAAAAAATTCAAATATGTTTTGCCAAATTCACATTTTGAGAGGTTAACATAAAGTGTTTCTCTTTTCAAAACATCTAATGTTTGCTTGACATGCTTTAAATGTTCTTCCCATGTTTTGCTAAATATCAGAATGTCATCCAGGTACACAATAACAAAATCATCAAGAAAAGGTCTGAGTACATCATTCATTATTCTCATGAAAGTAGCAGGAGCATTAGTTAAGCCAAAAGGCATAACCAGCCACTCATAAAATCCCTGCTTTGTTTTGAAAGCAGTCTTCCATGCATCTTGTTCTACAACTCTGACTTGATGATATCCACTATGCAAGTCTAACTTGGAAAAATAAACAGGTTCTTTCAATTGATCTAATAAATCATCTATGAGAGGAAGGGGATAATGATTTTTGATTGTTATCTTATTCAGTGCTTGGTAATCAATGCATATTCTCCATAAGCCATCTTTCTTTCTCACCAAAATGATTGGAGATACAGATGGTGATGTGATAGGTCTGATGAACCCCTTCTCGAGCAACTCCTACACCTGTTTCTTGATTTATGCATTCTCTAAAGCAGACAACCTTTTATACCTGTGGCTGTAATGGTTGTTTCATCTCCTGAGTCTTACCCCAAATCTTTCTGAATAGCTACAACAGTCTTCTTCTTCTTTCCCTCGAACTTCTTAGGTCTCAACTCCAGATGTAGAATCCAACAGTGCTCATCATCATGCCCATCCTTCTTACAGTGAGTGCATGAAGACTTTCTTTTCTGTGCAGTATTGGCCTTCCTTGCTTTCCATTTCTGTTTTCTTTTCTCCTTATTCTTGCTTGCAGTGGGTTGGGATGACCTTCTAGATGCATAGCTTAAACAGATACCTCATCTATACTAGTGGGATTAAACATGAGGAAAATGTGCCTCATGTAGCTATGTAGACCGTCAATGTACTTCAACAGAGTCTCAGGTGAGTCTAATGAGATTCCTAGAATCAATGCTCTTTTCTTAAATTCTTGGGTGTAACCTTGTACACTTTTCCCTTTCAACTGTCGAAGAGTTTGCCAACTAATCATGGCTTTCTACATGTATTCCAGTGGATAGAACTGTTTTTTGATTGCAGAAACAATTTCACTCCAGACAGAAACAGTCTTACCATGTCTCTTTATGTCAACTTGGGTCCTGCCTTCCCACCAAAATAAGGCAGCGCCTCCAAGGCGCAGGCTGGCCAGCTGAATCTTTCTCTTGTCTGAATCAATATTCTGCACTCTGCAATAAACATCAATTTGTTTAATCCAATTTTCTAGCTTTTCTGCATTCAACTCTTCATCATATATTGGTAAATCAAATGTAACACCTAGTTTAATCAAAGATGTCTTCTTTTTATGTTCAGGGCTATTAGGAGGTGTGAGAAAGCTTTCTTCTTTCCCTTTTCATTTTGAGTGGTCATGGAGGAGAGACTCTTCTTCTCCTTTATCTTGTTTGGAGCCTGATAAATCTTCATCCTTGTGTTTTCTAAAATCCTTATACATTTCCTCTACCATGGACCTTATGGCCAGGAAACTATCTATAAATTGAGGGTTTGGCCCCACAGAACCTTCCTCTAACATTGTCTTCTGAGGATAGACTCTTCCAATTCCAAGATTAGTTTTGACCAAATCTCCTTCTCCTAATTTGAGCTTTAATCTAGTTAACATTCAACAGCTAAATCCAACACAAGCTTGTCTAACCTTAAAAACCTAGGCACTCTGATACCACTTGATCTGAAAATCACTTGTGAGTGATCTCAGTTTATTAATGTAGGTATTCCAGACTCATGTGCTGGTGTGTGTGTCTATTATCTTAGGCAACGAATCGATAATATTGAAAAATAAACAGACACTAGAAAACAATAATAGAAACACAGCAAGCAAATGCAAACACAACAATTTAATAAGGAGTTCACCCAATCCTCCTGGGCTACATCTCCTGGTCCAGCTTTTAGTGGTGGCCTTCTTTTATTGTTTCTTTAACTAGATTTTTTACAATGAGGAGCTCAATTTGAGTCACCTGGAATAGATGATGATTAGTAGGGTGGTACTTGGATTCCCCAAGCCACTAGAGTACACAAACTCCCCCTTACTAAGTCTTGACCTCAACTAGTCTTAATGGGATGAGTCCAATCTGGTACTCTGTTCTCAACTGATATCATCACAGGGATTGCTTGAAACTCTCAAACCTTCTCGGTTCTGTCTGCTCGATGTTGCCTTAGCTCTGCAGGTTAGCTCGATTTCTATTCTCTGCTTCTTACTTTTCTCTTTGTTTTGTCTCTTTTGTCTCACTGTCTTCTCATCTTTTCTCTCTCTTTTCTATTCTTTGTCTGTCCATGGCTTAAAGCCAATCTGTCCCTTGACTATTTGCTTACTCTTCCATCCCTTTGGTTCGCCTGCCTCTGTTCGCTTGGAATTCCTGGCTTCTGTGTCATCGCCACTGTGTAATGTTTCACAAGAGGTGGCCACTTGTCCTCTCATGAGCTGAGCACTAGCTCTTCTATGAACGGTTTGTTATTTCGGTTACTTTGTGAAATGATTCATCTGCCAGCTCAGTGGTCAAATCGGACTTCAAACCTTTATGTGCCGTAGCTTATTTCTCCCTCCAAATCTGGTTTCTCATCGGGTGCAATCTCTGTCGTTAGATCTGGGGCCTCTAGATCCTACGGTTATCGCTCTTATCGCACGGTTGACTTGCTCGAACGTTAGCCCACGATGAGAGCGGTTTTCTCTCTCATTAACCAGACATGCATCATTCGATGTATGGCATCACTTGGTCTTCTGACAAATCCGCTTACCGCCCAAAACACCTCCGATATTTCGCCGGTTTTGGAGTGGGGACCCGCCAATCATTTTATAACTTTTCCCATGGTTTATTGGCTTCCCTTGCAACCAAGTGCTCGGGGCTTTTCCTTTTCGATGGGTTTTTCCCAGCGATGCGCACTAATCACAAATTAGAAATGGCCTCTGTTTTCTGATCTGGTCTTCCCAATTGCTAGTTTGAACCACTGCGCGGTCTCCATGGACCAACAGTTAGTGCGCTTTGACCGAGGTCCTCGTTGTTCTGTGATGGATACAAATTGCCACTATCCAGAGGTCCCTCCTTGATAGCTCGTTGTTCATAAGACCTTGAAGTCTATCATGATTTGAAATAGTTTTCATGGATCCAATTCGGATCAATGGAGAAATGGAAGAAGACATCCAGACGGTGCACGCTGCAGCAAAACTGCCCAAGTACGTTCCTTTATGGAAAGGGAAAGCTAAGGTACCCAAGGATTTGGATGCCACTAAGAGCACACTCCAAACCCCACTCCTCCCAGATGGAATTCTATTTGAGGGCTCGCCCCTGGGCCGCGTGCCCACAATGAAATTCGAAGACTCAGACCTCGCGGACAGCGAAAAGTTCTCGCATTTAGAGACTGAGAACCTCATGAAACAGAGCAAGGAGGGGTTAGTTACAGCGCTAGAGCTGCAGAAATGGCTACGTTGTGTGGAGAAGGCCGGGCTACTGCACCTACTATGGATTCTGCATTTTCACCACACACCTATCACGATCTTTGTCATCAGGCAACTACTTTTCCTGGTGCATGGTGCGTACTTATGGCTGGAGGAGCCTATTCCCATCATGGTGGAGCTTATCCACAGGATTTCCCAACTTCCTTGTAAGGGAAAGGACCTTGTGGAGATAGTTGGCAAAAGCGGAGAATCAGCGCTCGTAGAGGCCATGAAGAAGAAGTAAAAATTGGAAAAGAAGAAGAGAGGCTACACAATCAGTAGCATTAAATACAAACGGGTGCACGTCGCCACCCAACTGCTGGTTGGGAAGGTGATGAGAAAATGTCACGGAGACGAGGTACCAGTGCTGGTCGTTGCACTGGTAGAACAATGCACAAAGGGGGTCCAATTCAACTGGGCCAAGTTCCTCTGTGAAGAATTCCTAACCAACTGCAAGGAAGCTCAAGAGCAGGGTAAGACCTTCCACTATGCGTGATTGCTCTTGTCTATTTTATTGGTGATAGGGGAACTACCTGATGACAGTCAATTCCCTCATTTTGAATAGGACTTGCCAGAGGCTGCAAAATATGCATTGCTCTAAGCTACGAAGGATGCCACTCAGATCTACGAGACTAAAATCTTTTGGGTGCTCATGGAGGAGAGTGTCCAGATGTTGATTAATAGGAGGCTGTGCCTATCCCCCATAATATACAACAGTTTGCAGATCTTTGCAGACTTCAAGGCAGATATGCACAATGTGTATATCAAGGCGTGTAAGGATCTGGCACAAACCTAGACCAAGCTTCCCTTCATTGCAACTGACGCTGCCATCTTCTTCGTGCTCGAATCATGGCCTCCCGAGTGGCGCGCCCTAGATCTGGCAGAAAGGGATAGAACAGTAGCACAGAAGTAGAAGGATGCAACCAAGTTGCGTGTCACAAAGTTGGCCCAGCAGAGGCGCAACGAACAAGCAGCTGCAGAGGTAAGGGTCGCCCATGAAGCAACAAAGGCAGCTGCAGAATAGGAAAAGGCCACCGAAAGAGTAGCAGCAGCACAAGCAACAAGGGCCACCGCGACGCAGGAGGAAGGGGGCCAGAACGTGTCTATAGGACAAGGACTAGATATAGCAGAAGGCATGGACCCGAGCACAACATCCACCCAACTGAAACGGTCGCACTTCACAAAGCGGTAGGGTCCATGAAAGAAGGCCAAGGCTTCCAAATTGGACATCGAGCCAATTACATTGACAGAGGGTGACCTCTATGACATCGGCGACACAGTTCGCGAGGTCACTCGGGAAGCACTCCAAGAAGCTATGACAGAGCAACAGAATGTGTTGGGGGCCCTAAGGGCACAACTATAGGAACTTCAAGTGTGGGCCCCACAGGAAGGAACAGTAGCCACCTATGGTGTCACAAGTACATCAGCAGCAGAGCAGTTGCTGCGTGAAAAAATGGCCAACACCATAGTGCTGCTGGAAGGAGTGCTAACAGCGGAAGGCGAGGAGGACAGAGCCGCAGTGGGCAGGATCAAGGGACTTGGCCTAAACTTGGCTGCCCTTCTATGGGATACATTATATCAGGTGCAGGACAGAGCAATAGGAGAACTTCGTGCTAGGGAAGGACACGAAGTACAAATGCTCAACGAATAGAGAATCAACATTGAGCAACTTAGTCTACAGTGTGATGAAGTGCTTCTATAGAATCAACAGCTAGAGAAAATGGTAGAGGAAGCATGTTGTCGAGTTCCAGAGCTAGAAATCATGACAGACCTACTAGTTGGAGTGCAAATCCACAAATTAGCCAGTGGATTCTGCGAGGCAAAGGAGGAAGCAACGAGGGTACAGCTGGACCTCAACCTTCATATTGTCGAGTTGTGCTTAAAGGTGTAGTCCTATACACCCACGAAAGTTAGGGAACAATGTGTTGGTGCTATTCAAAAATGGATGGAGTAAATAAGACAAGCAGTATAGAACTACACCACTATGTTGGAAGAATCCTTTGCGGTCCTCACTTCATTACAGGAGGACCCCAACATATAGGACCTAGAAATAGAGGCGCAGGAGCTTCAAGTGCAATATGACAGTGTGCACGGAATGACGCAGACAGTTTTCCTGACCCAATGGCTCGTGAAGCTACAGTAGGCAAAGGCATTGAAGGAACAGGTGGATGTCACATGACAAAAAGAGACAATCCTTAAAGCGCGCGTCCAGCCTTGGATTGATGAAGCCTTCCTCATCACTACAGACATCGAAGGAAAGCTCGCACAGATGAAGGCGATGCATGCCTTAAGACAGGGATTTTCCCCTAACAGTGAGAATTCGGTCGAAAGAGTGGAGCAAATCCAGCAGACTGTAGAACAGTGCACTGCAGACCTCTGCGTAACACAGGAACAGTTTAAGGAGCTCCATGCCAAGATTGCCGCACCAGCAGAGTGACTCGGGACGAGTCACGATGATTATGTTGGGTGCCTGTTGGGCATGGAATCCCCCCACAGTAGGTTTTGGGGCTCAAAGCCCAAGTTTTGGTCAAAGGTTTTGTAAGACTCTGTGAATTGCGAGTGCAGAGCGCGAAATAGAGGTAAAATCATAGGGCTGTCCACCCTAAAATAATGTAATGTAATGTAAAGTCATGTCGGCCTACCCATGGTACGTGGACCATGGGATTGTACAAATAGAGCGAGGTGCTAAGTTGTAAAGAAAGGAGAATATAGAATGAATAGTGAAGGAATGGTTCAATCTTAGAGTAGAATTCTAAGTGTCTTGGGTAATAGTAGGAAGAGGCTCTGCAGCTGAGTGCGCAGTGTAGAAATTCCCATTGTAGATCAACAGATTATGCAATATACTAAAACACAATACAAGATCTACTTCTACAACACTTTGCTGAAGCTTAATCAATTTGAGCACGATCAATGAGAACACATATAACTGAGAATGAGAAATCAATCACACATAACACAGAAGAAATAACCCAGGGAAAGCCTCAACCTAAAACACCAACTCTGTATTATCATACAAGTGGAGATATAGTCCGGATTACAAAAAGAATCATCTCACAAGCTATCTTGTTCTCTTTGCAATCCCTTTGCTGCTCATAGACAGTCAAAGGCCTCTCTCACACCTTCTCCTCTGCCCTCCAAGCCTCCTATTTCCTTGTGCAGCTTCTCCTCGGTCCTCAAGTTTCCACCTGTGTGTAACAATCCATCACACACTACTTTGACCTCTGAAATAACTGCACAAACCTGAAGGAGATAAATCCTTTTCCATGGATGAGTTTCCTTTATAGGAAAAATCCATCCAACTGTAGTACACTGTCCCTCCTCTGATCTCAATTGGGTCTTTGTATGAACTGACATGCAAGATTTATTTATGGGAGAATATTCAGTTGTCTGAAGTGCAACAGTTACATGCATGCAAGAATTAACTAACTGAACTCACAATTAATTCAACAAACTATTTGAATTAATCTAACTGGACTTGACTCAGTTAACTAAGTCAACTAATTACAACTCATCCTTATCCTTTAACCAGTGGACAAATTCCTCAATTAATGGAGAAGTTGTTTCATGTCCCCACATAGACTTCATATTTGATTTTCCTTAACTAATTAACTCAAGATGAATTAATTAATTATTTTACAAACAGATGCTAAGATCAAATTTGAATTTTACTTCACTATTTTAGTTTAGGGACTAACTAAAATAGGAATCTAACCCGAAATGTTATTTATAGCAATGCTATTTTTAGCACTTCCATTTTTCATTCCTTGTTGCTATGTCCAACACTGGTACCCGAACTTCTATTTATAGCAGTGCTATTTTTATCACTTCTATTTTTAGCATTTCTTGTTGCCATTTTAAACATGCAGATGCCTAGTAGAGTCTGCAGCTGAGTGCGTGGACCCCTGCAGTGGAGTGTGCAAGGCGGTGTCGATTCTATAAGTGGGATTGAGGATTAATAAAGAGAAGTTGATTCCCATTTCTATGTATTTGTTGTGCATTAGATTCTTTATGGTTGTATTTGTTTATGTATCGCGTGCACTAATATGATTGTTGAATATGTTGTAATAACCATAACTATTACACACACAAGTTAAGTAATCAGTTAAGTAGCGAGAGGCTTGGGTATTATATAGGTCACGTCCTGAGTAGGGTTGTGCGGAAGTCGCACTGCAGGTTGTGAAGGGATCACAAGTGCGTGTAGCGACAGGTCGGACCGCGAACCTCCACAAGCCCATCAGACATCCCAAGGGTGCGGAAACCTGGTTCTAGCACCCTCCCATACTACTTCGGGTGAGACCTCAGTCCGTGCTCCACGGACTGTTGCAGAAAGGGCCAATAGTATCGGGATTTTCTTGGCTAAATCACCTCTGAACTTGGGTTAGGCCCCAACAAGCCAACAAAAATATCCATCCAAACTCAGACTAAGATAATAAAAGAAACTCTAGTTAAAAAGGTTTTGCAAATTCTCCCTAGGGGAACACCTAAAACTTCAACCCCTAGGATTGTAGATATAACCTCTAATGAAACCTAAATAGAACCAATCATTGAAAACAATCAAGATAAAAGAAATCAAGGTAAAACAATAGAAACACAAACTGAAATTCCTACCACTGAGAAAGAGGATAAAGACACTCAAACTGCACACATTAAGGAATATCTAAATCAAACAAACAAACCTCAACCCCCTTTCAATATTAAAAATGAGATAGCTAAGTTAAAGATATCAGTTCCTCTGACCGAACTGGTAAAAAATGAAACTTATAGGTCATAGATAACTGAGACTTTGAACATAGGAGAGGGAGAGGATTCTATTAATTTAAATGATGACTAGCCTGAATTGTTGTTTGACCCTGAGGCCAATGGAATTCATCAACAAGGGGGAGTTCCTCCATTTTACATAAGCCTAAATATTCATGATAAAATTTTGCATAACACTATGTTAGACTCAGGAGCATCCCACAATCTCACGCCAAAAGCAATAATGGAAAGATTGAACCTAGATATAACTAGGCCTTATAAAGATTTATTTTCCTTTGACTCCAGCCAGGTTAAATGCCTTGGTCTAATTAAAGACTTATGTTTAACTCTTGTCCAGTTCCCTGAAAAGAGAATTCTAATGGACATTGTAGTTGCAGATATCCCACCAAAATATGGAATGCTACTATCTCACTCATGGGGAGAAAAACTGTAGGGATCTTTGCAGTTGGATATGTCTTATGCAACCATATCTGTTTTTGGCCAACCAAGAAAATTATATAGGGAGACATTGATGAAGTACATGGTTAGTAGTGAGGAGAAGCCCCAAAACTTTCCCATATACTCCATGCACTCAGATATGGACTCCTTCATCTTATACAATGTAGAAACTAATAAAAAGGAAATCACAGCCAAAGACCTTAAGTACAGAACAACTGATAGTGAGAACATATTCCATGAGTCACTTTGGCATTTAGACTTTGATGGGTCTGTAAATAGGTTGGGGGCTGGTGCAGGAGTCTGGATCCATAATATGGAAAATAACCATGTTGAGGGTCATGCTTTCATATTGAACTTTAAATGTACCAATAACATGGCCGAATATGAAGCCCTGATTCTAGGGTTACAATTGGTTAGGAAATTGGGAGCCAAAGAGTTTCTGTCATGGGAGACTTAGAGCTTATTATGAAACAGATCAGTGGTGAATATTCTGTTAACAACCCTAGGCTTGGTAAATATAGGAATAATTTTTTAGACTTGGTCAAGGATCTCCCGGAATCAAACTTTGCTGCCATTCCCAGGAAACAAAACATGCAGGCCCATAGTCTGGCTACATTTTGTAGTACATGTAAATTTCCATTTCAACCGAACCACCAGTACACTGCAGAGGTCGGACAAAGGCTTGTTATACTAGACAACCTTAAGTATTGGCATATTTTTTCCTAGGACTCTAAAACCTATGATTTCATGAACAATGAAGGTGAATTTCAGAACTGTAAGATAGATACTGACTGTACAATAGAAAGTAATGTAGAAAACAACTTAGATGTAAATATTTTTGATGTACATAAAACAACTAAATTTACTAAAGTAGAAATAGATAGTTTAGAGAATGTAGAGATAGATGAAATAATGGATGATGATCTAGAGATTCTTAATTTGAAAGATAATTTTTTTGCCTAAAGGATTAGTACCTTTAGAGCATTTGTTTGACTCTAATGATGTAGCTAGAAAGCCTAAAATGGAACCTCTCAGAGCTAACATAGAAGAACTTAATATAGGAACTGAAGATAATCCAAAACTCATCAAGATATATAAAGCATTGCCCCCATAGGAAAAGTTCAAGTATATAGCTCTGTTTAAAGAGTTCCAAGATGTATTTGATTGGAGTTATGAAGATTTAAAATCTTATGACACCAGCATAATCCAACATAAAATACCTCTAAAAGAAGATCATAAACCTTTCAAACAGAAACTTAGGAGGATAAACCCAGTTCTTATGCCATCCATAGAAAAAGAGGTTAAAAGGATGTTTGATGCTCAAATAATAGCACCCATTAGATACTCAGACTAGATTTCAAACTTAGTTACAACTAGGAAAAAGACAGGTGAAATTAGACTTTGTGTAGATTTTAGAAACTTGAACAAGGTTTCTTTAAAAGACAACTACCCCTTACCCAAAATGGACCATATATTGCAAAGGGTAGTGGGCTCATCTAGGATTTCACTATTAGATGGATTCTCTGGCTATAACCAGATATTAGTCCAACCTGAGGACCAACCCAAAACTGCTTTTACTACTCCTTGGGACACCTTCATGTATTTGAAGATGCCCTTTGGATTAATGAATGTAGGTGCCACATTTTAGAGAGTTATGGATATAGCTTTTGCCAAAGAAATCCATGATTTCTTGGTAGTATACTAGGATGACATTATAGTCTTCTCTAAATCAGACAATAAACACTTAGACCATCTCATAAGAGTATTTATCAAATGCAAAAAAATTGGGATTTCTTTAAATCCTAAAAAGACACTTTTCGGTCTAGAAGAGGGAAATCTGTTAGGACACATCATATCAAAAGATGGGTTTAGGATAGACCCTGCTAGAATAGAATCCATTTTGACTATTTCCCATGCCCGAAACATAAAAGAGCTACAATCATTTCTAGGTAAGATTAAATTTCTTAGGAGATTCATCTCAAATCTAGCGGAGTTAATTAGGGAATTAAATAACATGCTTAAGAAGGACTCATCGATCAAGTGGACATTGGAGTCCAAACAATCCTTCGAATCTATTAAGGAAGAATTAACCAAGACTCTAGTCCTCATTAGTCCTGACTTCAGCAGAGATTTTAATATTTTTTCATTTGCTTTAGAACACACCATTGCAGCAGTCTTGCTGCAAAAGAACAATCAAGGATATGAACAACCAATAGCATTCTTTAGTAAATCCTTGAGAGATGCCACCCTAAAATACAATATCATGGAAAAATAGGCATTGGCTTTGGTTAAAGCTATCAAAGATTTTAGAGTATACATTTTAGACTCTCACATCATTTCTTATGTTCCAAACTCTATAGTTAAGGACATTTTGACTCAAAATGGGCCTGAAGGAAAAGGAGGCAAGTGGATTGCCACAATATTGGAATACTACATAGAGATAAAACCTACCAAGCTCATTAAAGGCCAAGGTTTAGCCAAACTCATGGCTGAATCGAACTGTCAGGCCCTTGATATAAACTTCATTAGTGCTTTGGATGATCAAGAGGAGATGGCGACTCCACAGATCAGTGAATCCTTTACTGAATCACCATGGTATGCAAATATTACATTTGTATTACTAAATTTACAAGCTCCTCCTGGACCAACAATAACCAAAGCTAGATTCTTAAAAATGAAATCATTAAGATATTGTGTTTTTTGGAAGGACAGTAGTCGTATTCTCTTAACATGTTTATTAAAAGATGAGGCTAACAAAATTTTGCAAGAGTTTCATGCAAGAGAATGTGGAGGACACTTGTACTGGAAGAGTACTGCTGACAAGATTCTGAGAGTTGGTTTCTACTAGCATACTTTATTTGCAGATGTCAATAAACATGTGACCTCCTCTCACAAATGCCAGATTTTTTAGGGAAAGAGGAAACTGTTACCCTTACTTCTTAAGCCAATTTCCATTGAGATGCCATTTCAACAATGGGGGTTAGACTTCATTGGAGAAATACATCCCCCATCCTCAGCTCAGCATAAGTGGATTCTAATAGTCACAGACTATTTTACCGAATGGATAGAGGCCATACATTCTAGGCAAGCCATAGATACTGTCATAATCACCTTCCTAGAGAGAAATATCCTTTCAAGATTTAGATGTCCCTAAAATCTCATTACTAATAATGCAGTAGCCTTTAAATCCAAAAGAATGATATATTTCTGTAATAGATACCATATCACCCTTGGCCATTCCATAGCCTATTACCCTCAAGGTAATGGACTAGCATAGTCATCCAACAAAAGCCTGGTCAATATTATCAAAACGTTAATGGAGGATAATAAAAAGACATGGAATAAGAAGTTAGTCAATGCCCTATGGGCAGATAGATTGACTACTAAAAAGTCCATTGGAACATCACCCTATCAGTTGGTTTATGGGATGGATGTAGTTTTCCCATCATCCTTGGGAGTGCCAGTCATGAAAATCCTTCAGGAACTACAGGTGGAACTGAATGACATTCAAAGAAGAATAAACCAAACTATACACCTACAACAGACCAAAGAAGAGGTTTATGTAAAATCACACATAATCCAGGAAAAAAATCAAGAAAGTCTTTGATAAAAAGACTAAAGGAGATGATTTTCACATAGGAGACAAAGTCCTCAAGTGGGATTCAAGGAGGGAAGATAAAGGCAAGCATGGAAAATTTGATTTTCTATGGTAGGGGCCTTATGTCATTTTTGGCTATAGAGGCAACAATGCCTTTTTCTTGAGAAACATAGATGGGTCAGACCTACCAGGAGGACCTTTTAATGGTAGGATGATGAAGCACTACTTTTCCACTGACTTACAGTATTTCATTTTTTTTCCATCATTGTACATAACATTGCAAGAGTGTAGATTGGATTGGATGGTAATCCATTGAAGTCGAAGCCTGGAGAGAAGGCCCTAAGCTTTAAAAGATTTACTATCATAATTATCAATAATGCAGATTCACATAAGAACACTTTGCAAGGTAACATCAGCAACAATTCAAAGGCTACTGATCTTTAGGGTTCTTGACATTTCACTAGGAAATGCCACCCCCAAGTGGAGCCACTGTTATGGTCCTATAGTGATAGGATTCATAATTTTGAATTGGCTAAGTTTGAGCCTTGTAATATTGTACATACCTTTTCTTTCTGCAAATGTTTTCCATATTAAAAATTTTAAAAATGTAAAGAGGGTATGTCCTAAAATAAAAATCAAAGGACAAAAAGAATAAGAAAATATCAAAAAATGAAAAAATATGAACCCCAAAAACAAAAATAGATCATGAAAGTGTGCAAGTCTAAATGGCACTACTATTTTACTGCTTTATTTTTTAAAATAATGGTTTTGTGTAGCTTGTCATACATGCCACAACCCATGGTAGTCAAAATGTTTAATCTTGGCTATTTCATGCTTTCAATTTTATGTTTATAGTTAGAGAATAAAATCTGACCAAACAGTTTAATCTTGGCAAATCATTAGATAGGTAGAGAAAATAAAAGGAGCTCATTAGTTTAATCTGAGCCCTTGGATGATATAAGGTTAAAATTAGATAGTTTACTTTTCAAAATAAAAATGAATGATAAGGGTTTTCTAGTCTAAATGCACCCAAATAAAATGAAGAAAAAATGGTAGGGTAAGTAATGGGTAAGTAGAAGAAAGGTTGCTAAAGTATAAAGTTGATTGGATAAAAGCACATTTATCATGCTTGACTATATGTTTCAATGTGCATGAGCATTTAAGAAGGAAAAAGACAATGGTTTACAAGTTCATTTAATTAACTCCCCTTCATTCTTTTCACCCCTTTACTTACTAATTTCCCCATCCACAAGTAAGTTCTAGTACTTAAATCCTTCAAGTCATAAAGGCTCAAAGCATTTCTCTGACTTTTGGTGGGACCGGACCCTCGGCTTAATGACTTATGGACATCAAGTGTTAGAATTCCCTTCATAAGATTCATTTTCCCTTCATTACCCTAATAAAACCCCTTTTCCTAAGGATAAACTTCATTTGCCTAGGAAAAGTAAAAAACCCCCATGTTAAATTCTATTTCACTCAAAAAACCCACAAAAGTGTTTTATCCTAAGTGTAAGTGTATATAAATAAAGTGCACAAATGGTACATTTATGCTTAGTGGTATGTTCACTCCACACATTCATTTCATATTAATTTTTAACTTTATTATATAATTCCCGATATACCTTTTCCCATATATTAAATAAATCCCCTATATAAATATCCCAACCCTTAGTTTTAATATAAACTATACAATTTAGCCCATATCCCGACAAAACCCACTTAACACACCACTATGTGGTAAAGCTAAAATAATTCCGTCATTAAGCCCCACCTGATCATTTAAACCCGTGATTAAATCCTAATTAATCCCAAATTGTCGAATATTAAAGCCCTGGGCCCCGCCCGAAACCCATGCTCCTATCACTCGTGCAACTCCCTCACCCAACTATCATCTAATCAGCATTGCCCTCATCCGACGATCCACAGCCATATCAGCTTCACCCAACAGTCGACCTTTACCCGCCCGATAAGGTGGTTTTCCCCGGCCCCCCAACTGCTACGTGTTGAGCGATGGAGTAGATCGGGTGACCCCTCCTAAATACCACTCCCTCCACAAAAGCGGTGCGATGGCTTGGGAAACCGCCTCCCTGCCAAACTCGAAAAACTGCCTACTGTTCATGTGTGAAATTACCCACCAAAAAGTGATCGTTGCTCAATAAAAATCCTACGAAGCCCTTTTTCGCCTTTTTTCGCTCATTTTCTTTGTGAACCTCTGCAAACCAGTGCGACACCTGCGAATGCTGAATTTACCAATTGAACTCCAAATTCACTGTTGAAGAAGCTGCAAAGACCTCAATTAACCTCTCAGTCCGTACCAGAGCCATTCAAACTTCTGCAGTTGCCGTGAACCTCGAATTTGAAGCTAATTCACCCAATTCCAAGTATTTGAAGACAAACTACTAGACAACCCTTTCAATTTTAAAATGTTTAGTTTGTAATGTGTTTTAATTAAGTAAAATTAATTGAAATTTACTTTAAATTTAAAAGTGTGTGCCCAAACCCTTTTGAAAGTTTCCAGTTTCCATTAAAACCTCTGAATAAACCTGTGAAAGTCAAATTCAAATCCACAAGAACTGAATTATGGCTACCCCTGTTTCCATGGATGTCAGACCTTTCACAACTCCCCATTTGGACCTAGACCACCTCACCCTGGCGAACAAGGATTTTCAAATCAGAGACACAAGTGCATATGAGGTCTTGCTCAAAATTCATTATTTGAGTAAAGACAAATATCTGAACCATTCTGATGACATTGGTCTTTGGGACTCCAAATTGCCCAAATACTAGTTTCCCCAAGTACATATCTTTCCTGAAATTGTCCATATGTGCCATTCTTGTTACATTCCCAGCCGGAGATCTATAATGTCGCCTGACCAAAAGGTTTTGTTCACAATTACAGGTGAATCAATTAATGAGATGTTGCAGGTCCAACCAGGTCCTAACCTGACCCCACTCTTCATTGGGGATTTGTTAGAATAGTACACCAAGTTGACCCCCTCTAGACTAGCCCAAATATTTCAAACTTTCATTGTTGAAGACAAGCACATTCCTAAAGATGCCCCTCCATACATTTTGCCATTTATCTAAAATGGGCAAGCATATTGTGACTATGATATCATGTGTTTTGGGTTGTACCACTGATGAATTTGTTGATGAGCTCATCTTGGACTTCATGTCTATTTTCACCCCAGGAAAAGCCTCCTGCTACTATATACAATTATGCCCAGTTCATAGCTGAAAGAATGCATGAAAAGTTTACTAGAATGAACAATGAGAGAGTATTCAAATACTCATATGTTATACCATATGTTTTTGTATTATCAGTCAAACAGATTTCCCTTCCCTTTCCAGAAGCTTGATACTGAAGGCTAGCCCAGGTCTATCATATTTTGGACACCATTATTCCACAAGTATTCATCATCATACACTTATACAGACTTCATTGACTCTTTTGTGAATCCAGTCATGACCATGTTGACAAGAAGTCCTCCACCCATAATAAGCCAAGATATCAAAAGAGTCCTCCAATTGTCCAAGAAAAGTAAGTTAGGAGATTGATAACTTTACCATAACCACACTGAAATAAGAATCTATGGGTGCCAACTACCCCATACAAACTCCCCAAATACCTCCCCATGAGGTTATTTTCTCTAGAGCATTATAGGAAGATAATGAATTCTAATGAAGTCAATTTTGTCTCAGCCAAGAAAAGGACTCAATTCAAAGTCAAAAATCAATTAGGCCCTTTCATCTGCAATTCTAGAGAAGCAGGGTAGGAAGCAGATCTACTTCTGCAATAGATGAAGTTTCAAAATAGTTTCATGTGGAGATATGACCCTTAAGGGTTTATGAACAAACTTAGACAAAAGGTCAAATTGGGGCCTTACATTCATCACCCCATAGCAGAGATAGAAATATATGACAATCAGTCTGAGTGGTTGGAAAACACTCTTATAGATAGGGATAGTACAAAGGTAGATGTTGAAAATACCTTGTGTGATTTAGAAAGACAGCTTGATGAAAGCTCATTCCTACAGGTACCACAACAAGAAGCAACCATGAGTACCCCTACAGTTTTGCAGACTCCTTAGAATGAGGAAAGGAATCCCAAGAGGAACAAAGAGGGAGCCTCCACTTCAGGCATGGACACATCTAATGTGTAGTATGAAGGTAGCTAGAGAAAAAGGCCAAGGCTCAATCCTGTTTCAAAATAGGAAGACACAAAAGGCTCAACAGAAGTAACTAATACTGAGTTTGACATGAGAAGGGGCACAATTCCATCTGGAGAAACACAGGAGCCATCTACCTCACACACTCAAATGTTAGAAAGGCAACTCAGTGTAGAAGTCTCCTCATTCAGTAGGCCTGCTGATAAAGATAAGGATATTAAGGACAGGTTTAAAGAAATCAAAATGAGAAATGAGAAACTGAAGGCACAGTCTTATGCACAATATCTCAAGCTTACACCTACAAACCAAACCAGGTTGATGTCAACTTTTGACATCAAGGAGGGAAAGATGCAAATGTCCTTCATAAAACCAACTGTACAATAACCAAGGACATCAGCAGATTACAAAAAGATTGATTTTGAGGTATTGGCAAGGGATATTCATCCCATAGACCAAATTGAATTTCAAAAATAGGCTAGAGAAATGATTTACTCCACCCTTACAGGTAAATCCATAGCTTCCCATCAATTGCAGAATTTATTGAACAATATCTCAGCCCAATATCAGTTATAGAAGGCCTCCTCACAGGCCAAGGATACCAGAATCAAGTCTTTGGAAGACTTAGTGATTGAATTGGGACATGATCCCAAAGATATCAAAGCCAGTGAACAACTGATCAAGAAAAAGAATGATTGCAACAATCAAAAAGAAATTGAAGATACCTCAGCTGCAGAATCCTCAAACACGGGAAGTCTTGGAAAACCAAACCAGACATGAATAATTGATGGACTTAGTCCTAAAACTAAATGATCAGTTAAGAGAAACAAAGAAGGAATTGGACAATTTAATCCAATTGAAGCAAACTAATATTGCCACTACATCAGTAAATGTCATCCCAACAGTCTCAATAGTTGTTCCTTCCACATTGGTTACCTCATTGGCTCCCACTGATCCTATGGCCACAACACGATAAGTTTCAATAGAGTCTACATCATCAGTAGGTACATCAGGTGAAGAAGCAACAAAGTTAGTCAAATCTATCGAAGAGATGTCCATACAGGCAACAGAGATGAATAAGCTGAAAGAAAAGGTGACAAGCTTGGAAACTGATTACAAGCTTGCCAAAATCATGCACAAAGAAGAAGTGCAGAAATCTACCAGAATGAATGAGAGATTAAAGGCCATGGAGAAGGACCTGACACTAAAATAACCTCTTGGGCAAGTTAAGGAACTACTATGGGCCAATATCATTGACTTTGTCAATGATATTTGGCCATCTATTCAGGTAATTTTTGAACAGATAGATTTAATAAAGGTGGCTACAGAGGCCATCCAAAGAGTAAAAGAATAATTAGGAGAAATGCCTGAAGATGCTACAGAATTATCCAATTCCTTAACAGTAAAAATAAGTATGAGCTTCAGGAATTGGAAATAGACGATAGAACAGAGACAATTTTGGAGGTGAGAAAAGTCCTTTCCAAGAGAAACTTAATGCTAAACCTGGAGGACAAATGTCAAAATATGTAGTTGGCCATTGATAGATTTATGGCTAAGTTTCAAATTTTGAGAGAAAAAGGGTTATCCAATCCCTTAGTAATAAATGACAAGCTCGTGACACAACAAGATTACAATAGAAAAATCAGAGAGCTAGCAAAAGAACAAGTCAATACATCATCATTCAAGGCATTGCCAACAGGAAAAGTACTTTATCAAACATTTGAAAACTTGTTTTACCTCTAGCATGAGTTGAAACACTTGTTTATCAATAAGCCTACTTTTTCCAAGTACACCGAGGCAGATGAAATATATAGAAGGATGCTAAAGATCCAATTACTTGATGCTGAAATATGGGAGAAATTGATTGATTTACTGTGAGAAATATGCAGTAAAAAGGTTAGTGTACAGTAAAAGTAAAATAGCTAGGTAAAAAGAAGAAGATAGATCAGCAGAGTCAAAGTGTATCAGTGTCAAAGTGTATTAGATGAAATCCAAATGTAAATGAAGCTTCCAACGTAAAAGATCAAACAACAAAGCAACATAAAGGGCTAAAATCAAACCATAAAAGCCAATAGTACCAAAATAAAAGGGACAACATGAAGCAGTTCAATAGTTGTCTCTATCTTCTTGCAGGAAGATATTTTTATTTCCTAAATGAAATCTCAAATTAGTTTGAGATATTTTGTAATAATTTTTTGTATAAACACTTCACAATTCGAAGTATATAGGGTGGACTCTATTAGACATTTCTATAGACTTTTTGATCAAGAAGAACCAAAAGGTTATTGTATTAGTTAATGAGCCATCAAACTGGATTGATTAATAAATATCAGATTGTTCCAAGGATTCATGTGTTGAGCGAATATCAAACAAGTATTTTCATGTGTCTTTGTCAATTTCTCAAAGTTATTCACAATCTTATATGTATTTCAATCTAAATGCTATAACTGGAAATATATTTCAGAACTTGTTTAAATCACACTTTGTTTTAACAGTTAAGCATTTGAATGTTTTCTTTTGTAATTTAAATTAAAGAATTCTTAATTTCTCTTTAGTTTAAATTGATTTCATAAATAATCCAGATTAAAGGATTCTTAACTGCCCTTTGATTTCGATTACCCCTGCCTTCATCATTCATTATCTGGGGTCTGAGAACCCTTAACTACTCTCTCACCCCGAGTGAAACCCTTCCACCCCTCTGTCTCAAATATCTGAAATACACTCTGCTATCTTGCCCTTGGAACACCCCCTTTAGTGAGTTTATCTAGCCTTGCTTCCTTATCAGTTGACTCCATAGCCCAATGGTCTGAAAGACATCAATTTATCCATCTGTTTAAGAGATCCCACCACCCAATTTCAAACAAAATCAAAACCCCTTGAACAATCATATCTAGCCTAAAACATCTTAACTAAAACAAAGTTAAATCTTAAAGAGAGAGCCCTCTCTGAGCATCAGGAAGGCTAGGTCTTGATCTCCAAAAGTGGATAGTGGTTACCTTTGGTTTTTCCTTTTTCTTACTTCAAAGGAATTACTAGAGTGATAACATATTGTAAAGTGGAAGTCCAAAGGACACATTTAGAATATGAAGAGTCATGTAAAATTTGAAAATTCATACTAAGTCAAACAGTCATGAGGGTAGTCAACGAGTCACAAGGGAGGTGAAGCATCACCCCATTGGTTATATATAGACCCTCATTGTATGAGAAAATGACTTTTCACCTTGGCTCCTCCCACAAGGCATTAGAGAGCCCAACTAGTTCTTTTTAGGAGAAAGGAGTGGCTCAAATGATCCACTATTGGAGCTAGTGGTTTTCATTGTATACATGTGTCTTCGAACTTTTACTTCATATCAAAAGCCTTATAGCCAACACGTTCCTCATGAATGGATTATGAATATTTGTAAGACTATTTTGTAAATGTTTGTAATTCATGTTTGCTTTCATCTGTGCTAAATTAATTAAACTATTTCAGTTATTTTGGTATTTATCATATTGAGAATTTTTTGTAATGGTTACTTTCATTGTCACATTCTCATGGATTATTCCATTAGATATTAGACATATCTTTCTTGATGTATTTGTTGCAATTATTGTCACATCTTTGTGGACTATTCCACTATATGTTGAACGTATTCTTCCTATTTATGTGTTTCTCTACTAGGCTGGTACTATTACTACTCTCTTAGAGGCTCACTTCTCTTCCCGCTCTACAGTAAAATAACTTTGACACACATACGACCAACACTCACCAGGTAGACCCCCTTTCTTTTTGAAGGCACATTTACACTCCTCTCTCTTCCCAATAATTAGAGCCAAGGAAAAACTATAAGAATATAGGGAAATCAGGCCAATACTCTAGATGAGGCTCTTATTCCCAAGGGTGTGAGGTCTAATTGATACTTCACATCAAGGAGACCCCTTGGTTTATGAATTTCTAGCATCGTCAAAAATGGCACTAGAAGGAGGGCCATATGACAAGTTGTTCCCATTGAGTGTGTTTTGAACCTCTTATATAAAATGTATCATCATCAAATCTTACTCCCAGGGTGTTTCTCCAGTTTATCCATTTGTCAATTTTCAATCCCCAATGATCCTCTCTATCACTTGTCTCAGTTGAAGTTTGATGGTGAGGATGGAACTTCCATAATCGAGCACATTTATGATTTTCTCAAATTTTGTGAATCTTACAAAATCGATGATGAAGAGTTTGCTTGTGTTCTTTTTTTCCTCACCCTTTAAGGTCGTGTTAATCGATGGTTGTTGGGAACGGGATTCCCCCAAGGATAGTTTTGGGGCTAAGATCCCATGTTTTGGGTCAAGTTTTGTAATGAAGTTGTAAAGCCCCTGTATTTTGTGGTCGCAGAGTTCAAAGGTGTCATGAGTCATAAAGGTTTTTCCGCCCTTATTTTGTAAAGTAAAGTCAGTTGTAGAGATCTACCCATGGTCCGTGGACCATGGGATTGTATAAAAAGAGCTAAGTAAGTAAGCTCTAAGGAGTCATCAATATTCATAAGTTGTAGAAGAAGTCTTGAGCAATAAAGAGAGAAGTCTAAGTTTTTGGTCATAGCATAGGTAGAGGCTCTATAGCTGAGTGCACAAAGGCCTAGGGTAGAAGTCCGCAACTAAGTGCGCGGACCCTTGTAGCTTTGCGCACATGGCAGATAGAGTTTGTAATCACTTGAAATCAATAAAGAGAAGTATTCTGCAAATTCTGTGTCTTTGTTTCCGGTTAAAGCATCTTGTCATATAATGTGTGAATTTCATTTATAATGCTTATGTTATGCATGAATGTATGTAATTATGTTGGATAATTGAACACAAATAAGGATATCTATTTATGCGGCACTAACCGTGATTGTTTAATAAGATAAGTAAGACACTTAACTAGTTTGGGAATCTGCATGATACATTGCCCCAGCAGCATGAAAGTACCTGTGCCACAGGTTAGGGCTACGCGAAGGTCAATTGTACCTTTTCATGGAGGTACTGAATGGAGGAATAAAGGGCTAGTCTGACAAAGCTCTAGAACTAAGTGGCATGCGCGAAAGTTCAAATAGAAGAAATAAACCGACATCATGAACATCTCAGGGTGCAAAAACTTGGTTCCAACATCCCCCCATATTGCTTTATGTGAGACTTCAGTCCACGCTCTGTGGGCAGATGCCAAAAGGGCCAGTAGTGTAGGGAGTTGTTTAGCTAACTAACGCTGAACATGGGTCAGGCCCCACCAAGCCAACAAATGGTTTAGTTGCCATGACCAAATCTTCATAAGAGATGTGTGCTATCGTATCAATGGAATCCAACTAAGAAAGAGATCTGAGACTGGCTGGATAGGAAGACCACAAATTCACGGTGCAAGAAAACAAGAATCCGCGACTAATAAGGGAACAGTGGCTAGAAAGGTACTTATATACAGAGATCCATGAGATATTTTTCTGTTCCTTTCTGGTTGAGCTATACGAGTGGATCATGAAACTAGAAGATAGCCAAGGAAGGTGGAGACTTGGTGGTCCTATTGTTTGGACCCCGGAGCTAGTACAGAGATTGGAAGCATCTGAAGATAAGATCACCCTCGTTGTCAATTATTGGCTCGATCGTGTCATGGGAGGATTTGTGACTAAATTCGCGTTCTATACCTCAGTCAGCTACAGCAAGGCCAAGTGGCACTTTTTCAAAGGTCTACGAGGCAAGTACTTGAAGTCTTTGAATATCTGGATTAAGATGTTGTTGTGTGAAAAACAGGTTATGCAGCTACCTTGATGTTCGGAGCTACGCGAAGCAGAAAAAATTATAGGAATGAAGGAAGAAAGGGTCTTGAATATAGCCCATTGATTTCACCTCCATTGGGTGATGAAGAGGGAGTAGTGTAGGCTTCTCTGCGAAGTGTTATTCAGCTAATAAGATAGGGATTCCCACTGCTTAGGAAATGAGGCACAGTCGATAGTAGGGTTCAAATAAATTGTGATGAAACTAGGCGAGACACCTTGGGAACTAGATCAAAGGTTAGAGTGTAAAATCCGTGAAGCCAACATGAACTTAACAGACAGACAACATCGCAAGTGGTTCGTGGCTTCATTCCTACCACACCTAAGGGTTGCGCTGTCACAACAGAAGATAATGACTCAGGCAGAGGCCTTGGAGATTGCGATGAGACTGCATGAAACAACAATGCAGGATCCAAATCTGGGGGTTCAACAGATCCATGCGCAGTTGCACAATCTTTGCCTTGAGATGCAAAGTCTGAAGTAGGACAGAACAGTTCGACCAGAGATGCACGAAGAAGTATGGTGCCTAAAATGCAAGGATCAAGAGGATGACAAAGACCATTGCCCGGTCTTTGTGAACTATATTTTAGGATGAGGATCGATGCCTTTAAGGCCGGAAGCTCAAGTAAGACCAAGTGTGGGACCTGTGTTGTGGTGAACTATATGTCAGGTAGTAGGAAAACATGTGATGGATAACTGTCATTTGTTGTAGAAGTTTGTACAGACACCGCAACAATTGTTCTATAATTTATATAGGTTGGTAGGGCATGATGAGCGCAATTGCAAAAGCTATGAGTTGATTATGGATAGAACACCTGCCTATAGGGTTCAGGAAGAAACGTGCCCCCCTGACTAGAGTGCAAGGATGGCATGAACAATATTTCAAGGGTGGGGAGGAGGCCAAGGTGGAGGATGACCTGGCAAAGGTCGGTGACAACTAATTTTCTACAATTGCGAGGGACCAGGACACTATGCCCGTGATTGAACTAACCCAACGTGTCCATCGTGCAAGTATTGCACTCTGTTTGATCATGAAATAGAAGATTTTCCTACACTGATAGCAAGGATATGTGACAAAGGGGCGCTACCACCTCAGCCAACTCAGAACCTACAGATGATGAGGTCTAAGCCTCGTGAAGGGGATCTGAATGTGAATATAGTGCTCCGAAGTGAAATTGCAATAGCGGATGATAAGGGGAAACAACCCGAAGACAGCGCATGGGTTTGCAAAGCCCTGATGAAGGAGGCTGGATTTGATTTGGAGCACGCACGCAAAACATTCATGGAAGCAAATGAAAGCTTCGCTGAGGCCTCCACCTCAGGGAGCAAGGATAAGCCTGATCAAGAGATGGACCCTTCTATTCTTACAACCTTCCTAGAGACCTGCATGAAGTTGCTATATTAAGGCAGTGAAGGGATTATAGGAACTTATAAATAGATGCGTCGGAAACTCTCCAGGTGAACCGTGCATGGTATGAAATATTGGTAAGCATAAAACAAGGACAGGACAAGAGATGAGGCTGACTGCATAGATAGGATAGTACGAAATGGATTAGGTTCCTTTGGATCTGGGGTTAGACGCGAACGTCCTACCAAAGCAGACTTGGGAATGGATGGGAAGACCCGCGCTGCAGTGGTCTTCGATTCAGTTAAGAATGGAAAATCAGTAGAAGATCATCCCCATGGGGCGGCTGCAAGGGGTGACTGTAGATATTGAAGGCGCAACTGCATTAGCTAACTTTGAAGTAACAGAAATTGTGGATGACAGCAACCCCTACCCTACACTCCTTGGAATTGATTGGGCTACTGATATGAATGGGGTAATTAACCTAAAGAAGTGAAAGATGATATTTGAGAAGAAATTGCTCCGCGTAATAGTACCCCTAGATCCTGCTGAAGGATCGCGCTATACTGAACTAGTCCGCAATTATGAAAGCGATGACGATCTGGACTATATCTATAAGATAATAATGCAAGACCAAGATTGGGTGAATCCAACAGCAGATCGATCAATTACATGGGATCACGAGAGTTCCTAGACCTTGGACTCTGATGAAGAATTAGAGTGCTGGCAGAATCAGTTACATGAAGTAACCACACTAAGCTGTAACATGATAACCCAGTCGCTATACTGTGTGCTGTCAGAGGTAAGAAATTTTCCCACTTATGATGGCTTGAATGATGTAGATATATTTTTGGATGCATTTGAAAGGGAGGTACCACAAAAGCAATGCTTCCAGGCTTTGGACTAGGCACTACGCGCTACACTCGCAAGGTGGTGGGGTACGCACAAGGGTAGTTTTGATGATTGGCATGAATGTAGGAGGATGATGAGAACATGCTTTGAGAAGCCGAAGGTACAAATAACAGACAAGTATGATGGGCAGGATGATCCACACACACACTTGGCCAAATGGGCTCAGGCTTATGGAGAGAAGCCCCAACCTGAATGGGTGCACTTGTTTTGTCACACCCTGGATGTAATCATGATGAACTGGTACTTAGAAACAGAGCTCCACCATGGTACATGTGAATGGGATATTCTGCGTTAGGGATTGATAATGACATTTAGCTTTGAAGACAAGTTTGGCTGTATTGATGAGGCACTACAAGAAGTGAAAGCAACAATCTTTACGATACCATAGGATCCTCTGGACCTAATTCAGCCCATTGGACTACTCAGCTGAGTCACACACTAGAATGCTATAATGTGACCACTGAAGAAGAAGATGAGGATCCGCAAAAGATTAACATCCCTGAAACTGAAGGTCACCGTGATGTTAAAGGACCGCAGATCGAGAATCCTGATATAACCACGCCACTGAAAACGAAACAGGTAAACATCGGTACGGAGGCAAAAAAAAAATTCGCGAAGATTGGAGATTAATGGGATGATGTGACGGTGGATAAGGTCACTGAATTTCTCCACAAATACCAGGATTTATTCCCTACCAAGTTTACAAATCTAAAAGGGATAATCGAGGACCTGGGTGTTATGAAGATCACGTTGAAGCCCGATGCGAAGCTAGTTAAGCAAAGACCTTACCATCTCAATCCGAAGTATAAGGAGAAGGTCTGCTTAGAGCTAGACAAGATGCTCGCGGCAGGCATCATTGAGCCCATAGAGGAATCTGATTGGGTAAGCCCAATGGTGGTATAGGAAAAGAAGCAGAAGGATGAAATAAGGATATGCGTCAATCTTAGGAAGTTGAATGACACTTGTGTACATGATCCTTTCCCAACTCCATTCACTGATGAAGTGTTGGACAATGTAGGTGGCCAGGAAGCATATTCCTTCACTGATGGATTCTCTGGGTACCATCAGACCAAGATCGCGCCGGAGGATAGGAGCAAGACGACCTTTGCGACTGAGTGGGGGTGTTTTTAGTACACTGTAATGCTATTCGAATTAAAGAATGCACCTGTGATTTTCTCATGCATAGTCATTGCTGCATTCAAGGAATTTATTCATAAGTTCCTGGAAGTGTACTCTGATGACTGGACTGTGTTTGGGTTGGTGAAATGCCATGTTGCAAGTTTGCGTCTAATGCTAGATACCTGTTGAAGATACTAGATCGTGCTTAATCTAAAGAAATGTTTGTTTTGTGTTCCTTTTGGGACCCTACTGGGTCATGTGGTTTGTAGACAGGGACTGATGGTAGATACCGTGAAGATTGCAGTGATACTTAACTTAGAAGCGCCAAGGAGTGTGAAACAGTTGTGCGCTACCCTAGGACATACAGGATATTACAGAAAGTTTATCAAATACTATGCCCAGATCACCGCACCTATGGAGAAGTTGTTGGAAAAGGATGTCACATTCTGCTGGAACGAGGACTGTAAGAGAAGGTTGGATGTATTGAAAGAAAAGATGGTCATCGCACCGATTATAGTCTTCCCAGATTGGAAGAAGGAGTTTCATGTACATGTCGATGCGTCATGTATAGCGCTGGGAGAAGTGCTGAGACAGGCTAGCAGAGGAGACTTGGACCATCCTATAGCGTTCGCAAGAAGAATGCTATCCAAGGTGGAGAAGAACTATTCCACCATCGAGCGTGAAGGGTTAGCCATGGTATATATGCTCCAGAAGTTTAGACACTATCTTCTGGGTGGCCATTTTAATATGTATACAGATCATTCTGTGTTGAAATACCTAGTCAATAAGCCTATGTTGGGGGAGCGAATCTGTAGTTGGTTGTTATTGTTCCAAGAGTATTATTTTGAAGTTATTGTGAAGCGTGGATGACTGAAAGCGGGACCAGACCATCTGTTGCACATCGAAACAGGGGAAGAGCCCACTAATTTGGAGGAGGGATTGCCTGACGTGCAGCTATTTGCAGTGCATATCACGGATGGTCATTTTGAAGATATCATATACTTCCTAACGACAGGAACTGCCCTGGAAGGTTACACCATCTAGCGGAAGAAGGAGTTGGTGGGGCACGTGGTAGATTTTTCTGTCATTGTTGGGCATTTTTACAAAATGGGTTTGATGAGATATTGCAATGATACGTACCAGAGTTTGAAAGGAGCAGTATCCTCGCAGACACTCATGGGGGTGCTGCGGTAGGACATTATGTAGGGAGAACGACTGCGTAGAAGATTCTACGTGTAGGGTTGTGGTGACCAACCCTCCATCAGGATTTAAAAGCATATTGCAAAGTGTGTGATGTGTGTCAAAGGATGGGCAAGCCATCACAGAGGGATGAGCTGCCTCTGAATCTATAGATGACGTTACAACCCTTTGAAAAATGGGTGATATATTTTGTGGGACCCATTCAAGCCCAAGGAAAGACGAGAGCGAGGTACATTATCACCGCGATGGAGTATTTGACTCAATGGGTGAAGGCACAACCTGTGAAGGATTACACAGGCATGACTACTGAAAAGTTCCTCTTTGATTATGTACTGACGTGATTTGGGTGTCTAAAGATTTTGATGAGTGATCATGGTACGCACTTTCTGAATGAGATGATCAGCATGTTGAAGGAGGAATTTCAGGTATATCACTAGAAGAGCATGCCTTATCATCCACAGGATAATGGGATGGTGGAAGCATTCAATAAAGTGTTGGAGAATGCACCGAAAAAGGTTTGCAACACTCAAAAAAATGATTGGGACCTGTGCACACTCGCAGTACTATGGGCCTATCGGACGACATGCACAAATTGACTGGACAAACACCCTTTAGGCTTGTATATGGTGTTGAATCAGTAATTCCCATGGAATACATTGTGCCTAGTATATGTATAGCGGTACTCACGAGTATGACAGATCGCGAAGCCCTGGAAGCGAGGCTTGCACAGAAGGCTGAGCTTGAGGAAGAAAGATTTCTAGCTGGATTTCACCAACATGTCCAAAAGCAGCACGAAAAAGCATGGCATGATCGGCACATTAAGTTGCACAACTTTAAGGTAAACAACCTGGTTTTGTTATATGACAGAAAGTTTGATAAATTTCCAAGGAAATTCAGAATGCACTAGATAGGGCCCTATGTCATTAAGGAGATTACCGACGGAGGAGCAGTTCAGTTAGTTAAATTGAATGGAGATCCCTTCCTAGGAAGGGTGAATGGCAGTCAATTGAAGCCATATGCCGATGGTCTAACCATGTGACTACATGAAGGTAGCACAGTCTTAGCACTCCAGGCAGCTGAAAGGAGGCACGGGACTATAAACTACATTGTCCGGGTTGGGGAGCTGCATGATTGGAGGATTGCGCGAAGCAAGCAAGTGTCACAGGGTTCGTGGCAACGCAAAGGGAGCTGCGCTACCCATGGAGAAATCATGCAGGTTGGCCAGAAAGTGACTATTAAAGTCACTGTTCATGATTTGACGGTAGAAATGTGACCAAATGGAGCGGTTGGCCGACATTTAAGACAAAATCCATGTGTCAGATCCTTGAAAATATGCCACCAATCTGGCATTAATGAACCAAATTTGGGGGAATGGTCGGATTTGAATTCAAAATGCCCTATAAAATATAGGTGGCTACCAAGAGAAAACACTTGGAATTTCGAGAATTGAGTTGTTGATTTCTCAGGTGCACATGAACTGCGAGCACTTCGCAGTTCTGATAGCCAGTTCAGTGTTTGAGACATTGTCGAAGGAGACACAGGAGTTCTTGCAGAACATCATGTTTGTGCCCACAAAAGCTATAGATACCGAAGCAAAGGAGACAGTCCCGGAAATTGAGATCGAGGCCGCAAAGGCTGCTCTCGAGGTTGTTGAAGTCCCCAAATCACCAAGGATGCTGAGACCAAAGCTAACCCCAACCAAGGAGAGTGTGAAGGATAAGAAGTGATCCAAAGGGATCCGAGAGAACTCTCTAAGTCTTCATGAAACTTTTAAAAATCATTCCCAAGACCCAAAATCATTTTAAGGATTGAAAATATCGCAAAAGGGGTGCCCTTAGCATGGTGGAGAAAACCTTCAAAATGAAGAAAAACACTATCAGGGGGCCCAAAACCTGTGAAATCGTGAATAAAATAGAGTATGGAGGCATGGAACAATAGATGCACAGGTGCCATCAGATCTGGCTGATCAATGGTCCAGATTTGATTAGCGATTGCAATCGGGACTCGTAGAATAGGGATATCGACGCTCAACACACATTTATGGCGACGACGAATTGGCGGAGTTAATATGGATTGTCGATCAAGCACACAGATCGACGGCCCATATTACATCGTCGGATCACTATCGAAGGATGCAATGGAGCACTTATAATGGCACAAGGGTTATTTCGATGAGTGATTGTGATATATTGCATCGCCACATTACATCAAAACTGTGTAGAGGAGCGGTTACAATCGGCGAGGGTCATGTGCGATATGCGATATCGCGTTGGAACATGGAGCGGAGCCGATATCAATACACCATGTGACAACCGGATGTGATAGCATTATAAAGGAAATTTGATACAATTTCAAGTCCATAACAGAGCCCTTTTTAATGTATTTTCGCAACTTTCATGTATTCCCAAAATACAAAGGAATGGTTCCTTCCGATATGCGATAGCGACCTGTGGGTAGAACCAACAGGGGATGAATCATATTTAAAGGACTTTGAGGTCTGGTATAATGATTTTTTGCAGAATTTCTCTGTTTAAATGTATTTTCACTAAAAAAATAGAGCGCGGCCGTTACAGGCATTTCAGAGGCCCAAAGGACTCTAACGTTGCGGAATGGGTGGCCACCTCCTCTCCATGCCTTAGGCAATGATTGTATAATGCTGGAGAGGGATTCAAAGCATTCAAGAGGCCGGAGAGACTAAGAGCCGAGGATATGAAACGAACAGGCAGCGCGGTTGACTTAAAAAGCCACAGACAGATAGCAAACAGGAGGTAGTGTTGCAAGCAAATGTGAGACAGAGTTAGCACAGAGATTGAGAGCTGTGAGGGATTCTGTGTGCTCATAGAGAACTTGAGGGATTCAAGTGAAGCTCTTCTAATTGAATCTGTTGTGCATGAGGCTCAAATTGAGCTCAGTATTGTAAAAACTATGTTTGAAGACTTAATAGAGAGGCCACCACTGAAGGCTGGACCAGGAGATGTAGCCCAAGAGTATTAGGTGAACTCCTTATTAAATCTGTTGTGCTTTTATGTGTTTATCTATTATAGTCTTTAACTACTTTAAATTCTATGTATTTCGAAATCTGATCGATCCATTGCACAAAATAACATAGGCACATCCATGCACATGAGTATGTAATACCTTATTAATTATCTTATATCTCATTATCAGATTAAGAATGGAAAGCAGCCTACAATACGAGTGTGCACATCGCCAAGAAGAAACCCACTGAAGCCCGCCACACAAGAGAAGGGCAAAGCCATCAATCTAGAGCCGAAGGAGGAAGAAATTGAAGACATCCTGATGGATGATGAGGATGTGGGAGTAGATGTGGAGGAAGTTGAAGCCCAGGGTGCTGACCCTATCACTCGGTTGCCTGGGTACATCCCTCTGTGCAAGGACAAGACCAAGGCGCTGAAAGATATCGATGACGGCAAGGTCCCCTTGCAAACCCCTCTGCTGCTGGATGAAATTGTTTTTTGAAGGACTGCTCTTGAGGTGGGTTCCTATATTAAAAATTGAAGACCAGGACTTGGCTAACCATGAGAAGTTCCCACACCTCACAACCGAGTAGCTGATGCATCGCATTATCGATACAACTACCAGAATGACCACATCGGAACCGCAGAAGTGGCTTAGAGGAGTAGACAAGGCAGGGTTGCTCAACCTGCTATGGGTGTCGCACTACAACCACACCCCGGTTATAGTATTGGTGTTCAAGCAGCTTCTATGCTTGGTGCATGATGGGTGTCTGTGGCTGGAGGAGCCCATACCCATCACTGATAGATTGATCCACATGATAATTTGATTGCCTTATATAGGAGAAAATCTGGCCATGATATTTAGCGGAAAAGGTGGTGAGCAGGCCCTCGTGGAGGCCATGAAAGAGAATTTTAAGTTGGTAAAGAAGCCACGTGGATATGCCATATCTAGCATCTATGACCCTTCTATAAAGGTGGCTACGCAGAGTTTAAAGCATATTTTCAGCATGTGGCCATCAAGGCGCAGAAGGACCCTGCGCAGAAATGGTATGACTTGCCTTACCTGGTAACAGATGACGTCATTGATGTAGTACTTGATCGATGGTTGGCAGAGTGGCACACTACAGCACACTCGGCGGTGGGAGAGAGCAAGTCCACCACGCAGAAAAAGAAGGAGGAGGCCAAGCTCAAGATGACGCAATTGGTCGAAAAGAGAAAGAAGGAGGTTGCTGACAAGGCCCAGGCAGAGCACGATGCTGCTCAACAGACAGAGAAGAAAAACGGTGCAACAGAGCGGGGCTCTGACAAAGGCACGAGGTCACCTTCACCTAAGACAGAGGAAGAGATGAACAAGCAAACAGAACAACATGGCACAGACTCATAGGAGACATCCGCTCGCATCAAGCGTCCAAGGGAGCAAGAGAAAGTACTTGCATGACATTGATGACACGGTACAAGATGTCACCGCAGAGGCCCTACAACAGTTTGAGCAGCAGTAGCAAATAGTCTTGGGGGCTATCCAAACAATTTTATAGGAGCTACAGACCTACGCATCACAAGCTGGCATGGTGTCTACCAGCCTTGCTATCAGCACTTCAGAAGCTGCCGAGATACTGCGCACGAAGGACTCCAACACGATAGTGCTTCCTGATGGAGCCCTCTAGGTGATTAGTGGGTAGCGGATTAATAATGAGAAGATGGCACTATAGTGAGACTCTGCCATCGCTGCTATGATCGAGGTGACCAATTAGAACAAGCATATAATGCAAGTCATCAATGAGGCATGCCAAATGGTCCTAGAGTTGGCCATTCTCGAGGAAGAACCAGTTGAGGTACGCGTCTACAAGCTGGCTATAGGGGTGCATGATGCACATACAAAAATGGTGAGGGTTCAGTTGGAATTGAAACTGTAGATCACAGAGTTACATTTGAAGGCTCAACCTTCAACTCCACCAAAGGTAAAGGAGTAGAGGGTGACGACTGTCACAAAAGCAATAGCAGTGGTTGACATTGCAATAGCAGACTGCTTGCGACTTTTTGAGCAGTCATTTGAGGTCCTGACAAGATTGCAGGAGGACCCCAATGTATAGCGACTAGAGACAGAAGCGCGCGAGCTGCAACAGCGCTATGATGAGGTCAAAGGCACAACGTGAACCGTCGCGCTCACAAAGAGACTAGCAAAGCTACAGGAGGCCAAGCAGCTGAAAGAACAGGTGGATGCAGTGTTGCACAAGGAAGTAGTGCTAAAGGCATGACTGAAGCCCTAGCTGGATGAGACTTACACGATGAAAACCTCTATTGAAGGAAATATTGCAACTCTGCTAGCAACTCAGCAAAAGCTTCAGGCCGACAGTTCAGGAGCAGTGATCGAGCAGATGGTTGAAGACGCGAAGCAGGCGATCGCACAATGCACTGTTGAAGTTGCGGTCATATGGGTTGAGTTGGGAGGTCTTCGCGCTAAGATCTCCGTGCCTACTGAGTGACTCGAGGGAAAGTCATGATGTTTGTGTTGGGGGATTGTTGGGAACAGGATTCCCCCAAGGACAGTTTTGGGGCTAAAAGCCCATGTTTTGGGTCAAGTTTTGTAATAAAGTTATAAAGCCTCTATATTTTGTGGTCGTGGAGCGCAAAGGTGTCATGAGTCATAAAGGGTTATCCGCCCTTATTTTGTAAAGCAAAGTCGGTTGTAGAGATCTACCCATGGTCTGCAAACCATGGGATTGTATAAAAAGAGCTAAGTAAGTAAGCTCTAAGGAGACATCAATAGTCATAAGCTGTAGAAAAGTCTTAAGCAATAAGGAGAGAAGTCTAAGTTTCGGGTCATAGTGGAGGTAGAGGCTCTGCGGTTGAGTGCGCAGAGGCTTAGGGTATAAGTCCACAACTAAGTGCGCAGACCCTTGCAGCTGTGTGCGCAGGGTGGATAGAGTCTGTAATCACTTGAAATCAATAAAGAGAAGTATTCTGCAAATTCTATGTCTTTGTTTCCGGTTAAAGCATCTTGTCATATTGTGTATGAATTTCATTTATAATGCTTATGGATTCACGAATGTATGTAATTACGTTGGATATTGAACGCAAATAAGAATATATGTTTACGCGGTGCTAACTGTGACTGTTTAATAAGATAAGTAAGACACTTAACTAGTTTTGGAATCTGCACAATACGCTGCCCCAGCAGCACGAAAGTACCTTTGCTGCAAGTTAGGGCTGTGCAAAGGTCAATTGTACCTTTTCGCAGAGGTATTGAAGAGCGGAATAAAGGGATAGTCTAGAAAATCCCTAAAACTAAGTGACATGCGTGAAAGCAGGAATAGAAGGAATAAATCGACATCACGAACATCTCAAGGTGCAGAAACTTGGTTCCATCATCCCCCCATACTGCTTCGGGTGAGACTTCGGTCCGTGCTCCACAGGCTGATGCCAAATGGGCCAGTAGTGTAGGGATTTGTTTGGCTAACTAACACTGAACCTGGGTCAGACCCCACCAAGCCAACAATGGTTGCATACCTTGCCACCCTCTTCCATCAGTTATTTTCATCATTTCCTCATGGAGCTTCATCTAGCCTTTGATAGGTATGATTACCAAGATGTTTGTAAAAGAATCAGTCGCTTAAGAATGAAGCCCAATGAACCAGTTGAGGATTTTTATGATCGATTCCTTCACTTTGTTATGAATTTCTTAAGAAGATATGGATCGGTATTTCTTAAAACAACAATTTAAGTGTTTGGTTCTTATCTCTTTTCATGGCGAGTCTTGACCACTTGATGCTTCTTCATCTCCAGCTCTTGTAAACCAAGAGACACCCCTAATTTTAGAGGAGGAGCCTACTATTCCTTTTGTTATTTATCCTCCTCCTTTTTCAATTCCGATGTGGGTACCTCCTTATGATGATCGTAAAGTTGGGAAATCTACACATATAATCCCTATTCCATCTTCTCACCCTCCTTCCACTTTTCATGATTCAAATCAAATAGAGGAAATCCTGGAATGGCTCATGAAGCCTATGGTGAAAATAATTTTTCTATTCCTCAAGATGGTATTAACACTCATAACTCTAGTCTTGAATCTGATTCAGATTTATGTCATCCTCTATCATCTACATGCCATGACTCTTTGTATGGTCATCAACTTGATCTATCTGTTCCATCAACTAGTTTTATGCGCTTTTCTAATTTTCAAGTTGTTGGCCCAAATTGCGATCGAGTTCAAGATAGACACATTACCTAGGTAGAGGAGAAAGAATGTGAATATCCATTCTATGTTTCTTCTCTTTTTCAAAATCCTCTGTGTGAAGATGGTGTCTCCTCATTCTTGTTTGATATTAAATTTGTTAATCTCAGTAATGAATCAAATAAAATCAATTTGTTTAGATCTGTAGTATTGGGAAACAATCATTCTGATGATGATAATTATGTCATTGTATACGATTAAGAATGCCCAAGTGCACCAATTTATCTTTTAGCTTCTCATGAAAATTTTAATTTGGAAAATTTAAATCTAGAATTTGTGTCAGTCAAAGAAAATTCTCTTATCGAAACTTCCTCTTTTTCCCACTGTCCCTTGTGTTGTCCTATTTACAATACATCTACATGCGATGAAGATACTCCATGTTCTTCAATTTCTTCATCATATGAGATCATTTCTCAATTGAAACAAGGTAGTGAGGTTTTCCATGATGAAAGAGAGAATAATTAGATCATTGAGTATCATTTATATCATATATCATCTCTTGTTTTCCATGAAGACAAATCTTCAAATCAACTTTCTCATGAAATTTATCCGTCTCTAGATTTGTGATCAGAAGAATCTTTTGGCTTGAGTAATCTAGTTGTCGAAGTTGTAAATTATGATCAAATTAGTGACATAGATGGCTACCATCTAGTTAATAGTGATCTCTTCCAAATCAATGAAAGAAACTATCCTCACACCATGCATGATCTGGTTCAATCTTTCAAATGTGATTTTACAATCCCTAAAAGTTTCAGGACTTGCCAGAGAGTCGAGGAACTTCAACTTCTGTTGATGGTTATGTCAAGATCTCACAACTCTGGTAAGACCCCCAGACTTAGCCAGGTCTGGTTTTATTCGCAAAACTCTTCTTTTGGCATGGTTTCACTCAATGTAAATTATTTCTTGAAATATATTTAGCATTGCGGAAATGATCTATTGAACCTTCAAGATTTGATTTCTGATTGGATTCAAGATGATCCATATTCATGCAAATATCATGTATCAAACTTGGTATGGGAATGTTTCTCTCATAGAATCATGGAACTGCAAAGTTGATTATTCTAAATGTTATATTTGGCCAAAGGAGTCATACCTGTCATACTCTTTTGAAAATAATAAGCTCTCGATCCTTCTTGTGAATATTCCGATGCTAATATTTTTCTTCATCGCACTTGAAATCCTCTTGAATGTTAATAAATGCATGGGTCTTTTGACAAATCAAATTCTTCTTCACTTATTTTACCCTGACTAGTTTCATGTGTTTGTTATACTAGAATTCCTTTTTACTTCTTTCGACGATTACAATGATAGTGCAGTGTGTAACCAATCATAAGAAAATGGTTTTTTCCACTCATCATGTGAGGAAGATGATTCTATTATGTAGAGCATTTACAAAACTGTTCAAATTGATTTATCTTTGGTAATTCCAAACTAGGAATCTGATGATTTAATCAAATAATTTGATTGTGATTCTATTTCTAATGACTGTCGTTCAACTTACTATTTTCCCATCAACACATCCAATGACAGTCATTTTACATCCTTTGGTTTTTATGGTTTAACATCTCACTATCTGGGTACTTGTCAAGTGGTTGAGGCACTTCCGCACTCGCAGATGGTTATGTCAAGTCCTCCATGTCTTCACACACCTACTGAATATGACTAGATCTATTTCTCCTCACAAGGTTCTGATCGTAATATTGTGCCTTTAATTGAAAATTCATCTTTTCAAATATTTTGGGATTTTCAAGAGGATTGTCATGAATTTTACAATCCAATCATTGAATGGTTGGAGCAATCTTACTTGGCAGGCTCCATGGAAAATAATAAGTTTCGATCTTTCCGTGGGCTTGATAAGGAGTTGTGTAGTTGAAGACATATTCAAAAGAATCTTCTGAGGTTTGTTGAATTATGGTTTTCATAAAAAAGATAAGAATGTGAACTAGATAGAAGTAGTGGCTATGGCCCATCTTTCTGCTAACAAGAAAGACCTTCAAATTTTTGTACAAGTTATTCAAGTTCTTATCTATTCTATTGCACATTTCTTTATATCAGTTTTAATTTCTTATATCTTTGTGAATGCAGGTCAGAAGCAGTTACAATGGCTTCACTGGAAATTTCATTATACATGACCCCGACCTTCTAGATGATTAGGATATGAGTAGTTTTAGTTTCATATTAGTTTACCTACACATGCATCTTGCATTTGTTTTCTATAGTTTGTCTTGTGTTTTCTCATTTTGGTTTCCCATCATCTTTTCGGTTAGCCTCCTTCCACTTTGTCTTATGGATTTGCTTCCTTGTTGCATGTTGTATTTTATTTGTTTTGTAAGACCTTGCACGAAGATGCTTTGTTGGCTCAAAAGGGCATGTGGAAAAATAGAAAAGGACTTTGTGACACTACAACATTTGGCTAACTCTCTGTCCTTCCTTGTCTTGGATACATCTTTTGGTCTATGATGTTCTGATGGAAAATATGATCCTTTCATTAAGAAATCCTTATGTCAAACCATGATCTCCATATCTATTCTGGAAACCTCATCCCTAGGCTCAAGTTTTTATGTTTTAATGTTTTCAAGATGATCCGATCAAGTACAGAAGTACAAGGGGAAAATATAAATGAGAAAACTAATATCAGAGGTCTTATATATGCTTCTATGAAGGGACAACCTCTCCTTCTCTCAATAAGTTGGGATCCCTCTTCCACCCATGAAATAAATAAGTGCCGATGTATAGTCCTATATAAAATAAATAAATAAATGTGAAAGAATATAAAGGCTTCCTGCACAAAGAGGTGAAGAAAACAACTCCATTGGGGTACTTTCCAAGCCCGTTGGTATATGAGAAATGTTTTTGTTCATGAAGTGACCCCACGGGGTACTTTCCAGGCCTGCTAGTAGTGGAGAAACACCAAGGATGAAAACTATACTCTGAAAATATAAAGCTCACGAACTTCATTACCCTATCCTGATTCAAAACATTATGTGATCGTTGATCTTATTTTTGTGTTTAATTGAGTAAAGTAATGTAGGGAGCCATGTTTATGCATGAATTAAGTGGGGAATCCATGGTAATGTGAACAATGAATCAATAGTTCCTGAAGAACTAGACCCTGCATAAAAGAATTGGCCAAGACAGAGAAGCTAGAGTTCTACCAGTGTGTCACAAAAAGTTTTTGCTGCGACAAACACCTTCCAAATTTTTTACTATACTTGGATTTTGGAGCCTACTATGGATTTTGTGATCATTTGTTCCATGGTCACTTCTTGATCGATCGAAGTCACTTTCTCACACATGCTAAGTTTGCAACGAGTTCATGAACACATTCTTCCATGCAAGCTTGAACAAGCATAAGCATAGTCCATCAAGACAATGTTTGTGCAATGTTCAACCCATATTGATAGTTAGTGCATGCTTCCATCGACAACCCCTCACTTTTGGTTGCGCTTGTACTTCTATTTTGGTGAGCTTTTCAAACTGTCACTTTTGTGCACCTTTGTTTTCATGAGTGTTATTTTCATGCTTTCGACTATAACTCTTGCTTACTTTCACTTTAATTAGTGTCATTTTCATGTTATCTTTTCTATGGCATGTGTCACTTTCAATATTGTTCACATATCGCAAGTGTCACTCTCCCTTTTCTCTTCATATAGTAAATGTCATCTTTACACATGTTAGTTATCGCACAATGTGTATAAACTCATTTTGGTTGTTTCAAGGGATAATATTCATGAAAATGAGTTGGTCTCACCATGTAAACACATGTCGCACTCATTTCTAAAGTTTTAAGCATTGTCGCACAAGTGTCGTCACGGTCGTCGCAAAGTGTATCTTTAATGTTGCATTTGTCATAAAGTCGTTGCAAAATTGTCGCATTAAGGGAAATATGTTGTTAATGTGTTCTGGATGATCTATGTTGCTATTTCATCAAGTGTTCTAACTATGTTATCACAGCTAAGTCATATCACTATTCACATCAGTCTCATTGATCCCACACTTAGCCATTTTCTAAAAACTTCCCCGCAACCTAGCCTCATCCGGCCTTCCTCAACTCCACGATGTGCAGTTCCAACCTTCAAGCTACAACCTTGTACCTTGACACTAAGCAATTAAAAGTTCCTTCCTCCCAGGACTATGTACCACACAGTTCCAATGCTCAAGACCGGACCTTGGCCCCCATAATTATGCAATCTATCCCTCCAACCTAGTCCCAACCACGCATTGTGCAGTCTCTAAGCTCAAGCCCAAACCCTAAGATATTAAACTAAAAAATTGTGAAATCCCCAGGTCTAATTTTCCTCCAAAAAATGTTTAGTTGATTGAAATAGTGCAAAACCTTGTAGTCTGACTCACTCAACCTCAAAATTGTGCAATCTTCCTACATAGTCCAGCCTAAATTGTGCATTGCATAGTCTCAAGGCTCAAGCTTCATCCCTGAGCTATTGAACTGCACAATTTCACAATAACTTGGGATCCTCTTTCTTCTAGAACTGTGTAATGGGGAAAATTAGTGTTCAAGCCCTCAGCCTGACTCCCTGAGCTCCACATCTATGCAATATTTTTTCTCAGTCCAAGCCTGAACTACACATTGCACAGTCTCAAGGCTCAAACTTGACCCTTAACTACTTGAGTTGTGCAATTGTGTAATGACTGAGCCTCTCCCTCAGCCTTCCACCCAGTTCCGAATCAATCAATGGATCATTGTGTAGCATCTTAGATAGGGGTTTATCATACTAATTTCATCTTGTCATGAGCAGATTGCAGATGCAAGAATTGTATCATGCTATGGAAAGATGATGAATAAGGAGATGGAGAAGAAGGACATGCTAGAAGATATATATGGAGCTAAAAATATAAGATGATCATCATAAGAAAAGATGAAGGAACACTGGATTACAACAGAAGACCAATGATCAGGACCGCATGAAGACTCCATCTGATCCACAACCCTTTGGAGGGTATATATGAAGAACAAAGCATATCTCCCATGAAGATGAAGCATTGGATACATCTCTTATTGAAGACGAAAAGAAAGAAGCAACAAAGGGATAACTTGGCATTGCCACATCATCATGTAGTCGATGTCATTAGTGTCACGTCATGTCTAGTCACGAGTCATCATATGCCACATCATTATTGTGGATCATGTAATTATCTATTCAAAATATATTGTAAAGTGGAAGTCCAAAGGTCACATTTAGAATATTAAGAGTCAAAGATACGAGAAAGGTACTTATATCAAAAGTTCACTGAGATTAGAATTTATGGTTCTTAGTTACAACCATATAAATTGTTAGTTTTTGTTCCCATGAGGATTTTTTCTCTAGAATTTATAAGGTTGAGTTTGAATATGGATGAGATCCATTTTGTATCTAGAAAAAGAAAAGGCCCTATTCAAGTTAAAATATCAAGTTGTTCCACTCATAGTAAACACTAGAGAAGCAAACAAGGAGGTTGAGAGTTTATTGAGACAAATAAAATTCAAGTTAAGTTTCAGCTAGCCTTATGACCCTTTGGGAGTAATTTCATCCATTAATATTGAACAAAAGTCATCTCCCTATACTCATATATCAAAACCAGAAATTGAACAGTATGAAAATCATGAAGTATGGGAGGAGGAAACTTTGTAAGAGGTTGAAGAGTAGATCTCCAATCAAACAACTACGGAAACTCCAAGGCTTCAAGAGAAATATTTGAAAAGACCAAATCAACGTATGTATCCTACTAGTTCAGGTTTTAAGTCAGTAGAATTAAATATTTTTAAGAGGAGAAATACAAATAACACATAAGAAGAATCATCATAGATCAAAGATACTAAGATGTCTACAACAATTATGTTATCAAGGGAGCCTATATTTTATCTACACAAATTGAGGAAACAAATATCGGTCCATATGCTTCCCCTTCTTCTGGTCAGTAAAGTATTTTTGCTAGGTTAAAACAAATGAAGAAGAAGAATGAAATTTTAAAGAATATTACCTATTCTGAGTTTTTGAAGTCGAACTGTACTACTCAAATGAGACTATTGTCTGCATTGGACCTTGATAAAGGACAATTTCAGCTGGAATTTCTTGAGCCAAAGGTCCTAAGTCCAAAAACAGTTAATGATTACAAGACTTCAGTATTCTCCTTTGACACTAAAAATATCCTCCCCGGAGATCAGATTGATCTACACAAATAAGCTGGTAAGATGATTTATTCTTCCTTGAAAAGTTTTGCCATGCAGCTTCAAAACTACAAGCTTCTATAAATAATATTCATTCTCAGCTTAAATTAGAAAATATGACCTCATTAGCTAAAGATACAAAGATAAATGGTTTAGAATATCTTGTAATCAAATTAGGATTAGATCCTAGTAATATTAATGCTAGGGAAGACATTATTAAGAGCATAGATGCAGACATTCAAGAATTAAGAAAGAAGCTAAAATTACCAACAATAGAGCATCCTCAAGCTCAGGAAGTGGGGGAATTAGGGAAAGAAAAATAAAATATGTTATATATATGATTATTGAGAATAAAATTCAAATTCAAAAGATGGAAGTAGATATGGAAAAACTCTTCAAAGAGAAAAAACAAAAAAATAGTGCAGTAATTTCTACAGCAGAGATAGAGTTAGCCAACCAAGGAACCACTAAATAGTTGTTAAAAGCTATGGGATATCTGTCATAAAATAATTTTGAAATCGAGAAACTAAAGGCATCACTACAAATAATGGAAGAAAATAAACTTAAGTCATATGTTGCATACATCTAAGAAGTACAAAATAATTTCAAGCTTACTAAACAACTTGAAAAGTACCCCGATGAATCAACCATTGCATAGGCATTACTAGAAGCCAAGGATAAAATCTAGATTGATATCAATTCATCGTTTCCAGACCTATGGACATCTATTGAGATTATTTTTTAGCATGAACAGTTGGTGCAAAAAGAAAAAGCGACCATAGTTGGACCATAAGCAGATCAAAGAAGAATTGGACTAGAAACCTGGAGAAGCAACAAGGATCATCAAAGTGTTAAATTCAAAAACTAAATATGATCTTGAATATCTGGGAATTAAAGACAAAATAGATGCAGTCTTAGAAGTCAAAAAGGTGTTAACAAAAATGAATTTTATGTTACGGTTAGAAAATAAATGCCAAAACTAAGCTCAAATCAAAAAGTTCCATAGTAAATTTTTTATCCTTTAGCAAAAAGGACTTCCATCATGTTAGCGTCCTATAGTCATAGTAGTCAGGAAATAAGTTTTGTCTTTCAAATTATTTGGTAAATGTGTGAAAGGTTAGGTTTTGATCTTCTAGAGATCAAGCTATTGGTTTTATTATATAATAAAATTTCATTATTGAATGTAATTGTGTCAAAGTGTGTGAAGGGTCATGAAAATAGTCATTGATATTTTGATAGGTCGAGTTAAGTGGGTCTAGGGTCATGTTTCATCAAAAGATCATGAGTGAGGTCATGTTGTCATGCCTTATCATCATTGGCACAAATTTGTAGGGTCCCTTGGGTCAGTTAGAATGTCAAATATCAATCATCCATGACATCATTTTAGTACAGTAGTTAGGACGACAAAAATGAACTTCTAACAAGTGTTGTACATTCATCATTCAAGTTCAAAATTGTAATCATCGCACATCAAATTCTCATGAAGCCACCTTAGGAGTTCAAATGCATGGTTATTATTCAGAAATACTTAATATTCCTTTCATTTCTCCATTGAAATCTTTCTTTATGGTGATTGGAGTTCGCTATGCAAAGGAGGTAGAAGAAGTGTTGTGCTTGCAGGCAGGTGTTGTGTTTTCACGCAAGCACTATGTTTTTTCAAACCGGTGGCCAAATTGTTTATAAAAGTGTAATTTATTCATTTTATTGAAGCCATTTGTTCTACATGTTAGTGATATTACTCCTATATTCTAATGAAATGCATTGAAATTCTTTAAATCTCTAAATTTCTAGCCTGCTGCATTTCCTAGAAAATTCATTGTGTTTTCAATCTATGCTCCATTTTTATGTTTTTACCCTCCTCAAGTGCACACAATCTTGTTTCCCACCTTGATATTAAAATTTTCCATGACATTAAAGTGATTTAAAGCTTTGTACTTGGCCGTTGTTTTCATTAGAGGTCAAGAAACGTATTCTTCCTTCATGCATTGTGCTTTTAGCGTTGTGCCTGTGTTTCTAATTCTGTCATTGAGGCCAAGAAAACACTAGTTTTTGTTTTAATTTTTGAGAGGTGATTTGTGTTGATTGAGTTTGTTTTATACATTTTTTCATCCTCGATTGTCACAAAACCCTAATTTATAGCTCCATTTCATTACTACTATCCAATTTGCTAAACTAGACAAGTTTACACTAAGATTGTATTCAAGAATCCCTAGCACATACCTATGTAGTGAAAAAACATGTCAACCCCAGACAGAAAGAGACATAAGGGAGGTGTCATTGTCAGGTTTGAACCCCAAGACCTCACATTGATCAATTCAAACCTAGAAATCAGAGTTACCTTTGAGCAAGTTGGATGTATTACATTTTGTGAAAAAATTCAGGGGTACAATGTACGAATCACTAAGGAGTTTGCTATGAATTTTAATGGATTGGAGGTTAAGATTGGACAACATACCTTTACAGTTTCATATGTCATAATATCAACTACAATAGAGATCCCTCTTCAAGGAGAGCAGTGGTTCAAGGGCATGCCTCTTGACATTGCCAATTATAAATATTTTCTAAAACCCAAGTATAGAGATAAAGGGTATGGATCCATTGTCCCTAAGGAGTATTTACTTGAGCACCACAACAATATTTTGCAAGAAATTCAGAGATATTTTACCTATGAGGGTAGGTTTGGGAGGATATATCAGTACCATTTTAGACTTTTGATGCATTTTACAGGGAAGAGCCCCTTGAATCTTCCCTTCTATCTGTTCAAGAGTCTTAGCAAGATGGCAAAAAAAGTGCAGGGAAAACAAATCCAAGTGGAACCTAGCCTTTTCCACTTCTCTTTAACTAAATTGTTGGTGTTGGAGGAACTAAATAAGAGAAATCAATCATGGTAGTCATTTGTAGATTCTTCAAACTTGGTAGCTGACTTACCAACCAGTTCTTTGAGCAAGAAGGAGACACCATCATCAGTGGTTAAAGATATATAATCACCATTCTGAATTTCTCTAAAAAGGCCCTCAATTGCAGTTCATTCATCAGAGAATAAGGAAGGTAAGAAGTTGCATTTTTATCCTAAAGTAGTCGATGTCCCCAAAAATCCCCTCACTAGATCTGGTGTAATTTTTTTCCCTTGGATCAAGCATTTGAAGCCTTGGAAACTATACAAGAAGATGATGTTCCTGATGACAAAGACAAGGAAATTGCATAGTTACAAGAGTAGCTAAAGAAGGCACATATGGTTATTGCATAGTTGTAGCAAGACAATAGGGAATTGAAGAAGGTAGCTCTAGAAAGGAAAACTAAGCTTAATGAGGAAGAACTAGTGACAAAGGCTACACCATCTGTCACCAAATCCAAAGGAAAGGAGAAAATAGTGGGAGAGGACATTCAAGAGGTACAAGCTCCAGCAGCTAGAGTCACTAGATCTTCAGTTAGAAAATTGCAAATTTAGGAAGAGAAGGCAATACAAGAAGAAAAGAAGACAGACATGAATGAGGGCCAGCATAATTTCAATAGGTTTAGGATGCAATTGAAGAAATCCCATAGTGAAATTCTTGAGCTCAAGGAGCAGGACAAAAGGGCTAGGAAAACGATGAGTGACCTTTTGGACATGTATCAACTAGCAATGGAAAATGCTAAATATATGTTGAAGAGGTCTCTCCCACTACATAGGCAACTAAAAAACATATGCAGGAAGAACCTTTCCATGAGGAAGGAGTTGAGAGCTACCAAGTATCAGTTAAAGGAGTTACAGGAGAAGGATAGAGTTAAGTTGGACTTGTTGGCTGAAGTAGTCAAAGTTTGAAAGTTGGAACAAGTAAAACAAAATAGTTTTGATTTTTGGTTTTTTCCCCAAGTATGCTTGTTAAATGGAGTGGATGTTAGGAGTTCATATTGTGCATGAAGTCTCTCTGGTAAATACAGTTAATCAAAATTCTCAAGTGACTTTCCAAGAGAAGCAGCTCACACAACAATTTTGTATCCTAGCTAACCATTAGGGTTAGGGTTTCTGATGTAAAGGTGGAAGTTTTGTTGTTTTTAGTGAAAAGGGGCTTTAATGGGGTTTGAAACATTGTCAGCATCATGTTAAAATAATCAGCATGACATGTATCTCTCAAATATCCTAGCATCAATAAAAACCATGAAGAATAGGTCGTGTTGTGCTTTCTCAATGGCGCTATGTTTGTGCTCAAGGAGAAAATTTGGAGACTTGGTATCTCTGTGTGGTGAAATAAATTTTATAAGGAGGAAGCTGACGATGTAAAATCATTTTCAAAAGTGAAAAATTCATCAAGAAACTCAAGGAGTGACTAGAGCTACTTCAACCATTGAGCGTTGCACTTTTTTGTTGCATTTTTGTATTTCTGCTGAACTAGGACATAGTCATTGTTTTGACCGATATTTTCATGCCAAAACCTTATGTAATTTGCTTTGTATTCTCATGGTAAATGTTATGAGGCATATAAAGACTTATAAACTCGAATTAGACTTAGTATTTAAAGTAAATATGCTTGAAAAAAGCTTTGGTCAAACAGTTCCTATTTTTATGAAAAACAGTTCTATTTTCATTGCATTAGGTAGAAACTGAAATCCTATTAGGGAATTCAGTTCCTAGAGGTGGGAACTGATTTGTTTTCATATATTTATGATGTAATTTTAATTTGGCAAAGCATTGGTTAGGTTTGAGAACAAAGAACACTGTGTGTATTGAATTTTATTGATTTTTCTAGTGAATGAAATGACAAAGGTTGAATTTTACAGGGATTCTTGTGTTAGTTTATTTGGAGATGTGATACTTGGTTTTTTAAGTTAACTTTTGTTATAGATCACGCTTGTAAATGTTTCTTCTTATTTAGTGAAAGAAAGATATTGATTCAGAATTCACTTCCAAAAAGTGTTAAGTTTTAGTTTGCTAAACATTTATGTTTTCTACTAGAATGGCATTTAGAATTTATCATGTTTTCTAATGCTCTGTATGTCATTTTCCATTTAACTTCTACTCACCCTCCTACGATTTCAACTACAAAATCCAAAAAGACTACCTACCTTGCCCCTGTAGAAGATCCCTATTTCTCTTCATCCTCCCACTAGAAATCATCAACTTTTACGATTGTATTTCCCAATGGATCTATCTTCTTTCTTCCCAACAAACCTTTAAACTTATACCCAACTGAGCACCATACCTAGCCTAATATCCAAGTGATTGAACATTTAAGACATAGAGAGCCCTCTCTAAAGTTGGAAGGGCTATATTCCAACTTCCAAGTGGTTTTTGGTTACCTTTGAGTTTATCTTTTGAGCCTAGGTAAATTACAGAGAGCTAACAGATCCTTAAGAGATTCTTGTGGCCAATTGATCCCACTAGAAAATTACTGATACAAGTTACACGACATAGCAAAAGATAAATAAAAAATTTTAAAGTAAAAGGAATTATTGGAGGTAATGCTCTTCTTTAAGGTCTAGAAAATTATTTGTTTATTTCACATGAGGTTTATCATCTTTTTATCACTAAGACAACTTTTTAAAAATACATTGTGAGGTGGATGAAGCTTATAGGAGGGTAATCAAGTTTTCATGCCTAGACGATGAGAAATGGGATAAGTTCCTTGAACTTATTTAGTAAATTGAAAGCAAATTTTTAGGTGGAATAACAACAAAGATAGGAGAAAAATTAGCAGAAGTAGATTTAAAGGCAACAGATAGAAACTAGATCCTCAAATAATGTACAAATTCCATCAAATTAGTGCTAGAATTTATATTTTGAGTTATATTAATTAAAAATATACAAATTATTTTGGATAAGAATTTATTTTTATGTAAAATATTATGGAAGATAAGATATTTTTGAATTACACTCTATAAATACTTTGTAATTCGAAGTAATAATGGTTGATCCTTTGAGAGAGCCAAGAAACATCATTGTACTATTCTAGAAATTTTGAAGATAATCAAAGGCTTCTGACTTCGGTTGTAGCAACATTTGTGTTCATGTGAGTTTTTCCTATGTAATCATTTATGCTTTTAATCATATGTTCAATGTAACATAGGAGTTAGGGTAAGGCTAATTTGAATATTGACTTCCTTGAAAGCCCACTACAAAGTTATAATCATTACCGAGAATATCTAATTGAACAGGTTGTTAAAATTAGTACCTTTGCATCATTAAATTGTTTCCTTTTGTCATCTCTTGAGTATATGTGTTGGTTGTAGAAATTTCTCTACATGCTTCTACTATATTTGATAAATTAAGTATTCATGATGAATGTTTAATTATCAAATATCTTCTCCTTTCATCTATCAAAATCAATTAAAGAATTCTACAACGTTAGTATTGAAGATCAACACTTTGAAAAATATTTGAAGCTTTTGGATTGTAGAAGTGTGAATGTTTGAATCATTGGTCATTTAAGGCAAATCCCTCACATAAATTCTTTGGCACAATTCCCGATCCTAGAATTGTCTTTAAAGATACAAAAGGGTGTTTGGAAAAGTTGTGATATTGGGGTAGTTCTAGAGTACTTGTTTGATCTTGTGTGGTCTTTAGTCTTTCACCTACAAGGAAGTGCACCAAGACATATGGTAGAACCTAATTTAAA